>SZWC01000140.1:517138-562138 GCA_023375785.1 Penium margaritaceum | reverse complement strand
TTTCCTACTTGCACCCTAGTTGCACCCTAGTTGCACCCTAGTGGTGTCCTACTTGCACCCTGTTTGCACCCTACTTGTACCCTACTTGTGCCCTAATTGCGCCCTAGTTATTCCCTACTTGCACCCTACGTGTACCCTAGTTGCACCCTACTTGCATCCTAGTTGCGCCCTAGTTGTGCCCTACTTGTGTTTTACTTGCGCCCTTCTTGCGCCTTACTTGCGTCCTACCTGTGCCCTAGTTGAGCCCTAGTTGCACCCTAGTTGCACCCTAGGTGCGCCCTAGTTGTGACCTACTAGTGTCCTATTTGTACCCTAGTTACGCTCTAGCTGCGCCCTGGATGTACCCTAGTTGCGCCCTACTTGCATCCTACTTCCGCCATTCATGCGTCCTAGTTGCACCCTAGTTGCATCACACCTACTTGCGTCCTACTTGTGCCTTAGTTGCGCCCTAATTATGCCCTAGTTTCACCCTAGTTGCATCCTATTTGCGCCTTACGTGCGCCCTTCTTGCGTCCTACTTGCGCCCTAGATGTACCCTAGTCAAGCCCTACTTGTGCCCTTGTTGCGTCCTACTTGTGTCCAACGTGTGCCGTAGTTGCACCCTTGTTATGCACTAGTTGTGCCCTAGTTACGCCCTACTTGTGCCCTACTTGCACTCTACTTGCGTCCTAGTTGTGCCCTAGTTGCACCCTAGTTGCTCACTAGTTGCATTCTACTTGCGTCCTAGTTGCGCCCTAGTTGTGCCCGAGTTGCATCCTAGTTGCGCACTAGTTGCGTCCTAGTTGCACCCTACTTCCTTCCTAGTTACGCCCTAGTTGCACCCTACTTGTGCCCTAGTTATGTCCTACTTGTGCCCTAATTGCACCCTAGGTACGCCCTAGTTGCGCCCTAATTGCGCCCTACTTGTGCCCTACTTGCACCATAATTCCACCCTAGTTGCGCCCTGATTGTGCCCTAGTTGTGCCCTACTTGCACCCTACTTGCACCCTACTTACGTCCTTCTTGCGCCCTACTTGCGCCCTACTTGCGCCCTACTTGAACCCTAGTTGCATCCTAGTTGTGCCCTAGTTACACCCTACTTGCGCCGTACTAGTGGCCTACTTGCGCCCTAGTTGCGCCCTGCTTGTACCCTACTTGCGCCCTTCCCGTCCTTTTTGCACACTAGTTGCACCCTAGTTGTGCCCTAGTTGCACCCACTCCGCCTTTTCTTAGACATCTCTCCGTTGTCTATTGGTATCAGAGCCTGTGGGAGGAGCAGCTCTAGCGTAGCAAGGAGCGTCGCATTTAGTCGCCGTCCCAAAGTCCTTGGGACCGCCGTCGGACTCTCCACGGCCCGTTTCCGCCTTCACCACCGCTCTCTTGTGGCTTTTCTTTTCTCTCCAGCCCTATCCATCCGAGGGTGGCCTGGGACATCTTTCTGCTGCGGCCGATATCGTTGGCGTTAGCCTAAGCGTGTGTTCCCGCTCGGCGGCCTGTCTCACGCCTCCCGATCATCACCAACAGTGTGCACGCCCATGCCCGACGATTCGCAGCAGTAGGGTTCTAGCACCAATAGCCTTGCTCGCTGTCAGTCCGCACCTAGCCCATCTACAGCAGCCGCGGCTGTGACTGTCACGCTGCCTTGTCCTCCAACACTGAACCCGCGGCAACTGCATTCTCGTTTACCCTGCAGCGGTCGTCGTCTGCTCCACCCCCTGAAGCGACTGTGGCTGTCGTTCCCACTTAGCCAATGATCTTGTGGCATACCGCGGCGGACTGAAGCTACATTGCCACTAGCCGCCACGTTGCGGCTGAAGTCACGCTGGCGCACCACGGGGACTTCGCCGCTGTCCCAGCCAACGCCGCACACGAGGAGCGGGGGCACCACACCGGGAACGCTGCCGACATTGCACCAGCGTTGGATCCTCTACGTTGGACTCCTCAGCATCCCATCGGCAGATTCCGGTAAGCTCTCCTCCCCTTCCCGCTCATCATGGATCTGGGGGGGTAGACAACCTTGCTGTTGTTGAAACTGCTACGGCCAACTTCCACGCCGTTCTCTGCCGCGACGCCGTTTACTTGGCCAACGCCCTTATCCGCGCGTCAGCTGCCATCATCGACGCTGCCGCGGCAGAAGCAGCAGCCTTTGCCGCTACAGCTCGGGCGGCATGTGCTCCTGCGGCCACGTCGGCCGGCCATGCAATGGAAGCCTACACCGAGGCGGCCGTTGTGAGTGGGCCCATTGCTGCAGCTGCTGCTGATATTGGCACCCAAGTCTCAACTGCTGCATCCGCCTTTGCCTCGTCTCTCTCCTCTGCTGCATCTGCCGCAGCAGCCGCCGCCACAGCTGTTTGCGCCTCAACATCAGCAGCAGCCACATCAGCTGCATCCTCATCCTCAGCATCCATCAGCCTTGTGACAACAGCTGTTTCCATCTGTGCTGTCCTTGCCACTCTAGGGGCAGCAGCTATGACTGGTACAATGTTGTTCTTGGTCTCAGCTGTCGCAGGAGTGTCCAGCCTCGCAGCCGCTGTGGCTGCCACTGTTCCACCTCTCCTTGCCTTTCTTCGCCCTCCTCCCTCCTCTTGAGGGTTTCCCCGTGCATGCTTTGCATTTCCTCTCTGTCTCCTCCTTCTTTTCTGTGCTGGCCTGGGACTGGGGTTGTCCTGCAGCACTACCTCAGTGTGCTTAAGGCACCGCTCAGTGTTTCCAAGCCCACTGGGGCGGGGGAAACTCTGCCGAAATTTGTCGGCGGAGTCCCTTCTTTGTCACCATGCCTGGTGACGAAGATTCGGTCATAGCTGACCTGCAACGTCAGCTTCACCAAGCTCTTGAGGCCCAGCACGAAGCTGAGGACCGTCTCAAGCTCGCTGAGGATTGCTGACAAAGTCGCAGCACTTGTGCTGAAGTGTCTGCCCACCGCGTCCGCTGTCTCACCTGCCGGCTCCACTGCTGGCACCGTCGCTGGTGCCTCCCCTGCCTCCTCCTTTTCTTCTCAGTCCTCTGCTGCCGTCGCTTTTGCTGCCACCGCACCTCGCCAGCATGACTTCTTCCCTCAGCCCCCAGTTCTCTCCCCAGGCCTCACCTTCTCCTCGTGGGAAGTGCGCTTCAGCGCCTGGCCTCAGGGGGAATGCCTCTGGGAGTATCACTCTCCCCCTGACCCCTCCTCTTCTTTCACCCCTCTTCCTGCCGAAGCTGCTCGCGCCGTCCGCGCCCTCATTCCCGCTACACCTGAGAACCTGGTTGATGATGTCGGCACCTTGAACGCTGATCCTTTCGCTGGGCGCCCAGCAGATCCTGTTGGTGCATATGCCATGCTGCGTCGCCGCACTACCTTCACTGGTCAGGCCACACAGACTGCCCTCACAGTCCGATTCAACACCCTTCTGATGCGGGCCGATGAGTCCGTGGATGCCTACTGGGCACGGGGGCTCAAGCTCCTCCGCGACCTTGGGCTCGATGCTGCCCCTGGTCAGCTATCTGCCATCCTCACCATGGTCAATGGGCTCATTCCTGAGCTCTCCGACCTTCTGCATGACGTCACCCCTGCTGAGCTGTAGCGCCTTGCCTCCGTGCCTGTTCCACCCTGGTCCCCTACTGATGTAGGAGCCCTTTGGGACTTCACCGCTGAGCGGCTTGCTGCTTGGTGGACCAACCTGCAAAACAAGCGTCTGCATCGCTCATCTGTTATTGGGGTTGCCGTCCTCACCACCACGTTGGCACCCTCCATGGTCTCGACGGCGTCTCCTTCTTCTACCTCATCTATGAATACCACCGCCTCCGCTCTTGCTTCCTAGGGACGCGGCTGCGGTAAGGGCAAGGGTAAAGGCAAGGGCAAGGACAAGCCCTCTGCCTCCTCCGCTCGTGCCCCTAGCTTCGTCGTCTGCTGGAACTGCGGATCCGACGAGCAATCTGCCCGGGCCTGTCCCGCTCCACCAGATGACCTTGCCTCGCTCGGGCCATGCGCGCTCATTGGGCTCGCACCTCCAGCACCCCTCCGCCGTCCGGCTCCAGCTCCAGCACCTCCTCATCTGCGTCATCCGCCTCTTCCAGTTGCGTCTACTCCACTGCAGCTGTTCCTTCAACTCCGCCACCAGTTCCGTACCCGTGGGGCTAGCCACCACCCTATGGCGCCCCGGTCTATGTCGGGCCTCCCTTCACTGGCTACACCGCTCCACCATGGTTCCCTTCATCGTCGTGGGGGGTCGACCCCGTCCCCTGCCCCTTCGGTCGCTGGTGAGAACGAGCGTCATCTGGAGTAGTCGCTTCTTCAGCTCCTTCGCCTCCGCGATCAGGGAGGTGAGAGTGGTGCATCTCTCGCCAGAGGTCATGCTTGTCGGACTGATATCGTCCTTTGTGTTGAATCCCCTGGTCATGTTCTTGGGTCTCCGTGCGTGTCCGTACCCTGGATTGAACATTGGCAGTCTGTTGTCCTGTCCCGCTGTCTTGTTGCCTGCGACCCGTCCTCCCTTGTGTCGTTTCCTGTTGGGACTGTGGTGACTTGTGGTGTCCTTCCCCCAGTGCGTGCGTCGGGTGATTTCTGGATACTGGATGTCGGGGCCACCCATCACACGACGTCTGTTCGCTCGTCGTTTTTCTCGTTGGGTCCGGCCCGTTTCGGTCCGCTTTGTGCGTACTGGGTCCGGTTAGCTCCTTCCTGTTCAGGGCGTCGGTGTCGTTCGTTTTTTCGGCCCCGGTGGTGCACTGTTCCTGCCTGACGTGCTCTATGTCCCCTCCTTGGAACTTAGCCTGCTGTCGGTTCCGTCCCTCGACGATCAAGGGATGGACTTCTCTCCCAGTCATAGCATTGGCACTGTTCGTCTTCGTTCCACTGGCAGCATTGTCTTGCGTGGTGTTGAAAGCGACAAGCTGTATCGCGTGCCTCTCCTGCTCTCGTCTGCACATGTCGTTGGTATCGCACTTGCTCATGTCGCACCCTCTCTCTCCCCTGAACATGTATGCCTGTTCCATCGTTGCCTTGCTCACGTGCATACTGACGTTGTCACCAGCATGCTGTACTTGCAGCCTACCCTTGGGCTCTCACCCTCATCTTTTCCGTCTCCTTGCCCTACCTCCTACTTGGACTGTGCCCAAGGTAAGATGCACCACGCTCCCTTTTCTGCTTCTGACTCTTGCTCTTCTCACCCTCTTGACCGTGTGCATGCTGACGTCATGGGCCCCCTGCCCCATGACCTCCTTGGTGATGTTGGTCGATATGTGCTTTGCCGCACTGATGAATTTTCGCGCCACTGTTGGGTCTTCGCTCTTCGCCAGAAGAGTGACTTCCACTATGTCCTTGTCACCTGGCTCGCTCAGGCTGAGCGTGCATGCCAACGTTCCCTGCGTGTCTTTTGTAGTGATCGCGACGGTGAGTTTCTCCGCCCCACCGCCCGTTTCCTCGAGTCTAAGGGGGTGTGTATGGAGACATCGGCTCTATACACACCCTAACAAAATGGTGTCTCCGAGCGCAGGAACCGCACCCTTGCCGATGGGGTTCACACCCTACTCGCTGAGTCCAGTCTCCCGCCTCTCTTTGCCTTCGAGGCTATGTGTTATATAACTTGGGTCTGGAACCAGATTCCTCATGGCCCGCTTCCTCGCACTGTCACGCCTTTTGAGCGTTGGCCTGGCGCACGCGCCGACCTTCGCCTGGCTCGCGTCTGGGACAGCATTACCGCTGTTTGGTTTCCTGATGACCTTCGCGATGGCAAGCTTGCCCCGCGTGCTCGTCTGTGTCCCTTCTTGGGTGTCTCCTCCCAGTCCAAGGCGTGGCGGTTCTGGGACCTTGTGCGTCGTCGTATCGTTGAGTCCCGCGACGCGTTATTTTTTGAGTCTGTCTTTCTTCGTGACCTGGACCGTCTGCCTCCTGCTAACTCCCTCCTCCCGCTCTCTTGGCTGGGGGGGCAGTCGGGCCTGGTCCCCCTGCCGGCCCTTCGGTTGCACCGCCGCAGCCCGCAGCCTCGGTCCCTGGTCCGTCGTCTGGCTCGTCCAGCACATCATCCCCGGGTCCGTCATTAGACTCGTCCAGCACGTCATCCCCTGGTCCGTCGTCTGGCACATCCAGCACATCATCCCCTGGTCCATCGTCTGGCGCATCCAGCACGTCATCCCCTGGTCCGTCGTCTGGCCCGTCCATGACCTCGACCTGCCCTGGGTCGTCAGCCTCTCCAGGGTCTGTCTCCTTTGTCCGTTCCTCCTCCACCCCGGACCCTGCTGCGTCGCCTGCCCCTGTCAGTGGCGGATAGCTCGCTGACCCCAGTCTTGCCGTTTGTCCGCGGTGGGCGCCTTCGCGCTCTGCCTCACCGTTCTACCCCCTCCACCTCCTCTACCCTTTCGGTGCAGGACCCTGCTGCTCTCACTGGCCTTGATGCTCTCAGCCTGGCCACTGGTGTTGTCCACCCCAGCTCGGCCCTAGGCTATGATCTTCTCGTTGCCGAGCATGCAAAGTCCCTAGCCACTGTGTCCTCCGGTGTTGTCGCTGAGTGTCATGCCACGTCCGGCGTTGTTTCTCTTGCCCCTGAACCGACCACGGCTCGTCAGGCCCGCATGGCTTCTGATGCCCATCACTTGGAAGCTGCCATGCAACCGGAGCTGAAGGCACTGGATGGCCATGCCGTTTACGAGCTAGTGGACCTACCACCAGGGCGCAAAGCCATTGATGCTCGATGGGTCTTTCGGCGCAAGTACAAGCCCGATGGCACCCTTGACAAGTACAAGGCACACCTCACTGCAAAGGGTTTTTCCCAAGTGCCGGGCATTGACTTCGATGAGACCTTTGCGCCAGTTGGATGGTACACCACAGCGGAAGCGCTGCTGAGCCTTGTTGCTCAGCATGACTGGGAACTTGAACAGATGGAAGTGAATAACGCTTTCCTACACGGTCAGCTCGACGAAGAGATCTACATGATCCACCCCCTGGATTCTATGACGACACGAACAGGGTCTGGCGACTGCGGAAGGCTCTCTACGGCCTTAAGCAATCGCCCCACTGCTAGAACCAGGAGATCACATTGACCCTTGAGAAGGGGGGCTACAAGCGCAGCATGGTAGACCCGTCTCTCTTTGTCACCTCGAGTCCTGCTCCCTTTGTTGCCGTCCTTGTCTATATTGATGACCTGCTGAGCGCATCCCCCAGTCACGAGGTGGTCAGCGCGGCCAAGTCACTGTTGCAGTCCACATACAAGATGAAGGACCTCGGGCCGGCTTGTGTCTTCCTTGGGATGGAGCTTGAGCGTGACCGATCTCGCTGCATGCTTCATGTCCACCAGGCTGCATATGTACGTGGCTTGGGAGAGCGCTTCGTCCCCTTGCTTGAGACAGTGCCCACTGCGACCACGCCCATGGCCCTAGCAGGACAGTGGCTCTTGAAGACACTGGACGTGTCCAAGCTGGGGGAGGCGGTAGACGTGACGGACTACTTATGCATCATTGGTTTGCTCATGTACCTTGCGACCACAACCAGGGCAGATGTCGCCTTCGCCGTGAACTTCCTGGTCCAGTTCTCCCAGTTTCCTTGAGTACAAAACATGGAGGCAACTTTACGCGTCGTCTGGTATGCCCTGTCCATTGCCCGAACAGGCCTCTATTATCAAGCACAACCCTCAGTGGTAGTGGATGGCTACACTGACAGCGACTGGACCCATGATGCTGATGCTCGCAGTTGCACTGGCTATATTTTCCTCGTTGGGGGGACAGCCGTGTCGTGGAAAAGCGGTAAGCAAGGGTGTGTGGCGCACAGCTCCAGTGAAGCAGAGTATGTTACCTTGGGTGCAGGTACGTGTGAGAGTATCTGGTTGTGTCGCCTGTTGCAGCAGCTGCGCGTATCCATCCGCTCCATCACCCTGCGCTGTGACAAGCAGAGCACCAAAGTAGCTGCTGAGCATGATGGCATGCATCACACGCGCACAAAGCATATCAATGTGGAGCATCATTTTGTGCGTGAGCACATTGCCGCAGGTGATGTCCAGATCACCTGGGCCGATACCCAATAGCAACGCGCTGATTTCCTTACGAAGGCTCTTAGCAGCAACGTGTTCAAGGCAGCAGTGCATGCCGTTGGGCTTCTGTGTGCACGTGATGTTCCTGGCTGAGAGTTTGTCCTTGTGCCCTTGTGTACAGTTCAGTGTGTATCACGTCTTGTGACCCTTGTCTCTGTGTGAATTTCCGTGTGTACGTCAGCTGCGGGTCATAGAAAAGTGTTGGTTTGTGGCATGTTGTGACCTCTGGCCTCGCTGCACACTCCACCTACACTCTCGCAGGTGACTAAGCATGAAGACCACCTTCATTCGACGACTCCATCATGGTGGAGGACCAGCAGTTGCAAGGACCAAGGGATGCAGGGGCATTGCTTTTGGTTATGACATGTTCCGTGCCAGTCGGGTGCATTCCCTGGCATACTCTTGCGTGGCTTACTGTTGCGTGGCATGAATTATGCTCAAAGGTCACAAAGGGGTGTGTGTGGTGTTCGAGCCCAAGGGAGGGGATAAACCGAGAGCGAGATCGAGCTCGCCGCTCGCTCGCTCTCAGCTCCTCACCCGTCACCTAAGACTTCGATGCCGTGACTCATGCCCACACTTGTTGCTTGGACTTCGCGTCTAACTTACTCACGCTTCATGGCTCATTCTAAGTCCATCCATGGCTGTTCCCAACCCCACTCCGCTCGTTCTTAGACCTCTTTCTGTTGTCTACAGAGAGAGGAGGGTGAGAACATACGGACCCCGATCTGAGAGGGACTCAACCTGGAGAGAACCAAGAAGGTCCGAGTGGACCAAATATAGTGGACATAGTGCCCGGAAAGAGGAGTCAGCGTAAGAGCAATGATGCATCTTACACTAGGTACAAAAAAGACAGTCAGTCTTGGGCGGCTTCTTGAAGGAAGCCGCGTCAACACCAAGGGCTGGCAGACTTCGAATGAGCTTGGACACAGTGTTTGAGCTCACGTGGGAGAGGTGACAATGCAGCAAGCACTGATGCTCAGGGGAGAGAATAACATTGACAAACACACGCGGAGAAGAGGAGGAGAACGACAGAGGAAATGTAACGAGACAGATGATAGAGGTCATCAACAATGGAGGCACGAAGCACGATGGCACGAGTGTCAAGAGGAGTCACCGTGGCAGAGTCACAAGAGTGCTCAACATTGAGACCCATTCATAATTGAGAACTCCTAATTCCTTGAATCATATATTGTTCTGCGACTCATCCCTGTGAACCACGTACGTTCCACTCGGCGTAACAGTTTGTGAGTTGAAAAAAGAAGAAGAAAAAAAGGGGCTATCGCTCGATCTCAATATTGCGAGGGAGCAAGAGTAGAGATCAAGCGACAGTCACGGTCACACGGTCCTCCTCGCCATGCGTGATCAGTGACATGTGTCGCTGATCATGCATGACGAGCAAGGTGGAGTACCTTAAACGTTTATTAAAGTACTAGATATAACAGATAATATTTCGCTCGCGGATATGGAGGTTTCAACCTTAAGGGCGTGCAGATATCCTGGCTATTTTGCCCTACTATGTAAACCAAGAAAGCAGGTCACGCCTCTCGCGCGAGCAAGATCGGTCTCTGGCGCTGCCAAGATTTGGACAGTGCAATTCTGGATCCGCCGCCTGGTGAACTCCGTGATGGACCCGGGCCCCCCGCTCTCTCTGACAGACGACGACTCCACGACGACACCAACCCCTGCCACTCTGGACCGAACACGGAGATGCCGTTCAGCGCATGCACGGCCGTCGTTGCACAAAACCATCACACATTCGACGACACAAGGTGCACAGCCCAGGGCGTGGCCTCACCGAAGGACCAGTCAGCAGAGGTTTGGCGGGAGCAGCTCTGCGAGAAATCTGGTCAAAAGCAGCGCTACCTCCACTCGTGAGCAAAGCAGGCCTGATTCGCCCGCACCTCACACTCGGCGCCGCAACATATCTCCTAGCCTCGGCTACCCATGTACGTTATTCTGGCTCCTCCTTGTACTATCCACCCTCCCCCCCACTGAACTCTCGCACCCCCCATGCCTCCTTTCTTTCACCCGTCACCCAACCCGACCTATCCCTCAACAAACGGCCGAGGCGGTGAAAACCGCCCTTGCCGTTTCTGCCAACCTTTGGCCGCCAGTCATTGCCTTGTGCGCTACCCTCAGTCACTCACATCGCAATCGCAAACCCCGGAAGCGGCAGTCAAAACCACCACGCAAACGAACAAGGTTTGACTGAAAAATTTACAGAACAAGGGTTAAGCAGGCTCTTAGTCGTTGCCCCACCAAACTCGCATTGCGCATCATTGTTAGACCCGCTCTCCGCCACTCCCATTCTTCACGTTGTCCTAGCCAGAACACGGCCACTTCACTCCTGGTGCAATCTCACTCCAGTCAGTCACCACAGTGCAATAGCCTTTGCCCCGCAACCGACGGAAATCCTCTGGCAGACCGCAAGGAACACCCACAGAATCCGCATACTCACGAGGATCTACCGCGAAATGGCGCGAAGGCCAGGAAGGCTGTTCCACCACGCATCCCGCTCCCTAACGCCAAACACACACTCTCAGCACCTCAAGACCAACCCAAACCACTCGGAGCCAATCCCGTTGGCCACTGGTTGACAGACCTCCAGCTCACCTCCTGCACCATACCAGAAGGCACAAATGTGAGCTGGAGGCCTGCCACACTACACGCTCTCGTCCCCATTCAGAAACACTGCCCCCTCTCGTCCTCCTTAGACATCCTACTGAACTCCACGCTACCTCAACCCTGGCGCACCTCCACCAGCCATGTTCAGGCTGACGGGACAGCACGAGGCTGTGCGCTTCCCCGCTCCACCAGGCAACGGCATGGGAAGGTATGTCCCCTGCCCCTCACTCCCCAACCCTCCCTGACCCTACACACACCCTACAACTCTGGAAAGACTCTTTTTCCTCGCTCAGAATGCACCTCATCAAGAAACGTCTGTATTCCCCCCGCCCCCCTTGCTCTGCCTTTGCATTCCCTCTACATTCTATGTCCCAAATTCTGGAACATTCCCATCCCACCTACTCCGAGCCCCCCCTTCCCTTCTGTCCCAAACGCCACCCAGTCACATCCCCTCAGTTTCGTCAGTGTCACACCATCAATCCTATGCCTAGATGCATCCCTCCCCCTCTACCCCCAGTACCCCTGCCCTCTCCCGCCTCCCCCTTCTTCTCCCCTTCATCTAGAACCTGGCTGACGTGTCCCTACAAAACGGGACCGAGATCAGCCAGTAGGCGTCCAACGCCTATCACACCACACACGTCCCCTCTCCCCACCATGGCGGATATGGATGTCAACATGGCGGAACTTCAAGCCATCCTACTTGAGGATGGCGAAATCATTCTAGCCCCGGCTGAGACGGAATTTTCCATTTCCCAAGCCTCCTCACGCAAGCGCGGGCTCTCTCCAGACCTTGAAATGGAAGACACTGCAGAACGTCACCACCCTCCTCCTCCTGCCCCAGTCCAGAACCCCATAGCAGGGACTTCACGCCTGCCCGTTACCCCCTCCCCTCCCTCCGCCGGGCAGCTCCCCTTGGGCCCCCCGCCCATCACTCCCCTAAACCCCCCAATGGCACACAACCACCGATTGGGACACCAGGAAGTCCAGGTCACGACCCCTCCCCGCATGGACACAGATCCCGTCCCTCCAGCCCCTCACAGGGAGCCCCCGCCCATCTCTCCCCTCATACCGTCCGGACCTCCGCCTCATGCACCTCCTCATGCCCATACCACTCCTACCACCCCAGGCACCTCTACACCCTGCACCCCCATGGCGGCAACCCACGCAGGGTCGGGATCATCTGCTGCACCATCCGGCTTCCAAGCCCTTCTGGAAGCCAATTCCGGAGGTTTTTCTTCCACCTCTAACCCTCCTCAACCAGCCCCCAACAATCAGGCGACCACTCCCACCATCACCCCGGCTGAGACACTGTCTCAGGAGTTCCGCCGGCTGCGAGACCGGGGTCGGGACTCCCTCCTGCGCACCGTTACGGATGGCGCAGCCTTCGCGGAAGCATTTGCTGTTAAGGACATGGCAGCAGGCCGCCTCCTGTACCTCCAAGTGCCAGCGGACATGGCCCATCTCCGCTCCACTGTGACGAACTCCTTCCTCCGCAAACTCATCACGGACAAAACGTTCTCGGCTGACTACGTCAGCCAGATTGGGACTCAGCGTCCAGAAAGCATATACCGCGACGGCAAGAAATACGTTCGCGAGCTGCTGATCCTCCCACCCGCTGATAGTGATGTCATGAATCGCGCCATGCGGGCACTACCTTTTCACGGAACTGACGAGAAGGGCCGCACGGTCCTCATCAATGGAGCCCGCCAGACCTGTCCTGATTTTGAGGACCACCTGGCTCATCATCCTGATGACCCCATCATCGTCATTCGGCACAAACCTGACAGCTACACCACAGACAACATCACCTCTCTTTTCACCGAGATCATCATCCCGCCAGCCACTCACCCCTACCTAGAGAAACTCCTCTACCTTCACCACTTTGAGGATCCCCTCACTGGAGCCCGCAATGGCACTCATAAAGCCATTGCAGTCCCCCACACAGCTGACACGAAGTTCCTGCACGTTCCGGCAGCCATCAAGTATGCCCCCAATGCCAAGCCAATCCTCGTCAACATCTCCACCTACACCTGTGAATTATGTGGACACAACCACCAAACAGGGACGCACTTCCTCTTCCTCAATGAGTGTCGTCGTCCAGGCAGCCTCAATGAACTCACCATCAAGTACATCCACGTCATCAACAGTAAGTCTTACCCATCTTCGCTGACGCATTCCTCTGTTCCTATAAGCATTTCTGCACCTCATACAAGTTTCCTATTCACTCCTGTGCACAGTGAAGGAGTTGAAGACCTGCTGGCTTATCGACCACCTCCGATCAGACCATGGGATGGTCCTCTTGAGTGCGGGGAGGAAGACAGAGCTCTGGTTCTGTCTCTTCAAGCGCTGCCACAACACTCACGGCCAGACCCTGAAGGAGGCAGCAGAGCACATTGCAGAATCTCCAAACCACCTCGACGAGCTTGCCAAATGCACCGACCTCTCTCAGGTACCAGATCTGCTCCGCCTCCCAAGGGAGGCCCCCTACACAGACCTGCAGGCATTGATTTCTCGCACCATCCACCAGGCCCCCACGAACGTGCATCACCAGTCCGCTACCTCCCGCGCAAGGCGTCGTGCTCGTCCAAGCATTGCGGTGCCCATCAACAACGCTCCTATGGTGCAGCAGCTAGGCTCGGCTCGTCAGCGCGTACGCCGGAGACCACAGGGGCCATGGACGCAACCACCGCCAACAACACTTGAACCTCGTCTGCCAACCCGTAAAATCATTCGTGCTCAACCCATTGCACCCCCATCATGGTTTGCTGCCCGAAACCTTTCACATTTGCATCCCAACCAAAGTATTTTCTTTACACATCTATCCTATCATGCACTCGTGTACCTCCAACCTGCTGCACATCACGTCTATCACAGATCCTCCCCCCATTCTGCCCCGCACTCTCTCCCACGCGTACAAAGACATTTTTTCGCATATACCCAACTCTCGCCCTTGTGGTTTCCCTCCCCTCTCTTCTAGGGAGAGCACCCAGTCTATCCCTCTTCATATCCTCATCCCACCACCTCCACACCACATCACAACCCCCTCACTTCCAACAGAGGAAATGCAACTCTGTCTCACTCCCCACATCCACTCAACATTGTTTTTGTTGATCCGTATCACATGCCCTCACTGAAACGGGACCCCCAACCCAGCCTCTCCTGCACACACACAAACTGACTTGTGCCTCCTCCCCCTCCCTCTTGTGGCCTACCCCCCTCTTTTTCACCACAACAACCAACGAAACCTGCCCACACATGTTCTCCTACACATTATCACGGAGGGTAATGATAGAGATCCATTGTCACCCTTGACATGTCTCCCTTGGACTATGACTCTTCCTCTCGTAATCCCCACTCTAACAAAGCATGCACACTGTCCCTTCTACACCCATTGTCTGCTGCTTTGTGCAGGTGACAGATTCCAACATGGTACCTTTGCGAGGAATCCACAAGCTCCCACGTACTGGGCAGACGGCAGACTCACCCCGCTAAACGAGTGCTTGACCACATCTCTATGGATGCGACTGCCAAACTCTAGGCTGTTCTACTGTCTTAGAAAAGCTCTTAGCACCATGTTTGCCTAAAGTCTAATATCAAGTCTTGCAAATGGCCCATCTGTGCTCACGAACCCACCTCTCACCCTCCTTCACTTTCTCATAAACACATTCACTCTCTTACCATTAGCATTCAAAATTGGGGACTACAGAACAACACATTGCGCTCACACTGCCCTATCCCTTGTTTTATGCAAGATACGTCTTTGGGTAAGACCTCACGAGGCAAAAAGGATGATGTGCACATACACACCCCAATGTAACCTTTCAATCAAGTCTCACACATGCACCACTTCAAGACTAGAAAACCCAAAACACAACTCCAAAATAACCACCAATGGGTTACTAACATCAGCACACGTGAAATATCATTCATCCCAAGAGTGACACCTTTCTTGAGAGACTCCCAACCATCCTGTTATAACTCTCATCGGACACAACAAGACATGACCATACCCTGTTCTCCTAGACAAACCACACAATCCACAGGTCAAGATCGACATCAAGAAACACATTTTTCTAATGACCCCCCACGTAGTAGACAATCACCAATACGCATTGTAAGACAAAAGCTCCAAGCGCCAACAAACACCTCAATGAACAACATTCGAACTAACACCCACATGGATAACACCTCACCGAGAGAAATCATTCAGAATGGTACCCTCCTCAAAATCTTCCATTTGAATGTTAATGGTTTCAACAATCCCTCCAAACACCGCCTGTTATTCCAAATCCTACAAGTCAACGAACCTGACATATGTATCCTTACCGACACAAGGATAGAACAGCAGACGTTAGAACATTGTGTCCTCTCACGATGCTACAATCTGGCGGTAGTCCCGTCTCCACCGTGTCAAGCTAGAGGCCTCCTCATTGCACACAAAAGGCACATTAACATCACGCTGCTCCCTGATAGGCAAGCCCGATACATGCTCCTTACCGTATCCATAGCTGATTTGCATATGAAAGTATGTGCCCTATACGCACCACCACAGGAGAAGCACTTGTGGCCACCTGTTTTTCATGAATGTACCATCCAAAGCAACGAATCCACGCATGTGTTCGTAGGCAGATCTGCATGATCCTGGAGCACAGAATGCACGCATAAAGCGTCCCTGGTCATCCTCTTCCACCCACACCACAGATTCTGGGTCCTTATCTAGCAGTCGGATGCACCATGGCTCAAAGAGGAGCCAACTTTCATTCAAGTCACCGACGATAACATTCCTCCATCCCAACCTTGCACGCCAAATAGTCATGTATGGCACCTCCGTTCCGGCTGCTTCACGCGCAACACATAGCAACGTATTCATTGTTGCTGTTGGTTCTCGCTTCATTGTAGCTTCTATGAGGGTCATCACCCACTTCACTTTATGCACAGGATGACCACGCATGGGATCGCGTGTACAATCTCCATGCATTCCTTCCACTGACGTGATATGGATCACACCCTTCGTCCTGTGATGCCGTGCTCGAAGGACAAAGGTGCACCTCTTCTCCTCAGCACTCCTACACCTTGCCTCTAATCGTGTACTGCAAGACCGGGGAAATGCCAATGTGAGATGCGCATCAAGGGCATAGCGCAAGACAGCGAGTCGCACCAGATCCATGTGTTCAAACTCCGTTCTTGGCTTCGGTGGTTGAACAGGTGGCGGCGGCTCTGAAGATGATCCTCGACCTTCTGTTGTGAATGCACCGGAGAAGGGACGCTTTCTAGCTTCACTCCGTAGGTCCCTGACTGCCTGTCTTGGTGCACCTCCACTCCTAATACCAGCCTCAGTTTCCGTGTTGGGTTGTGTGGGTAAATCACGAGAGGAATTTCGTGGTGAAGATGAGGGAGCCATAGTCTGGATGGATGTGGACAATGTAGGGGGATTGTGACGTGTGGGGGGGTTTAATGAGCCTGGAAGACGCAATAGCAGAGCCCTCATGTTGCTTTCTTGCATGGCGGCAGCCGTAGCAATGGTCGGCCTAATGTTGCTCACATGCATGGAGCTGGCGGCAGCAATGGGTGGTCTTGCCTTACTTCCTTGCATGGCATGGATGGCAGCAATGCTCGAACCTGCAATGCTTGCATGCATGGTAGGGGTGGCAGCATTACATGGGCTTGCATCGCTCGCTTGCATGGAAGGGGCGGCAGCAACAGTCGGCCTTGTATGGCTTGCATGCATGGTAGGGGTGGCAGCATTACATGGGCTTGCATTGCTCGCTTGCATGGAAGGGGCGGCAGCAACAGTCGGCCTTGTATGTCTTGCATGCATGGTAGGGGTGGCAACATTGCATGGGCTTGCATAACTCGCTTGCATGGCAGGGGCGGCAGCAACGGTCGGCCTTGTATGGCTTGCATGCATGGTAGGGGTGGCAGCATTGCATGGGCTTGCATTGCTCGCTTGCATGGCAGGGGCGGCAGCAACGGTCGGCCTTGTATGGCTTGCATGCATGGTAGGGGTGGCAGCATTGCATGGGCTTGCATTGCTCGCTTGCATGGCAGGGGCGGCAGCAACGGTCGGCCTTGTATGGCTTGCATGCATGGTAGGGGTGGCAGCATTGCATGGGCTTGCATTGCTCGCTTGCATGGCAGGGGCGGCAGCAACGGTCGGCCTTGTATGGCTAGCATGTGTGATGGCGGCAGTCGCAATGGTCGGCGTTGCATGCAATGCTTGTGTGGTGACAGCAGGCACGATTGGCCTTGCATTAGATGATTGTGGACGGACTGTAAGGCTTGGTATGCAAAGCAATGTGCGTGGAGCATGTAAAACTACAGTAACATGGCATGGCGCAGACGTACTGGGAGACTCCATGTCAATGCATTCATCGACGTCATCCTCCTCATCATCCGCGTTGAAAGGTGGCAGCTTTGTGCTGGTGTTCATACAAATGTGGCAGTTGAGGATGAACTTGTGCATGGAAAGGTGGTCGAAGTGGTTGTTGTCGTTGTGCGTGGATGGGTGGCGGTGGATGCGAAGGTTGCTGGTGTTGTGGCGGTGGTGTGTGGGATAGCAGCGATCGTTCATGATGCACAAATGCAAAAGAAGTAGAAATAAAACGGCCTCCACCGGGCCTGTTCACCCTCACGTGCCCCACCCTCTGTTGCGTGGCAACACGTGGTATGTGCGTGACGAGTGCCGCAGCTGTTGGGACTAAAAACGTGGAGCGAGATGTAATGGTCGAGGCTATTGATGAAAAGACACGACCCCACTTGTAGGATGCACCATCCACCATGCACGGCAGATGCATGTCGCCAGCTTCTTGTGTCAAGCATCCATTCCCATCCCCTTCCGGCGTACCATGATCAAGCTCAATCGGTGCTGGCCGTGCTACTAGGATCGGCCTTCGATCGTCTGGAGCATCCCACGGCGACTCAGCATACTTGTCCCCGTCATCCTCCTCAGATGATGTATCTTCATCTTCATGGAGTGCTTCCTCATTTGCACTCTCTGTCCTTATTGTAGAACCTGGCATAGCATAGCATTACATCGCATCGCATAGCATTACCTCTCATCGCATCGCATCTCATTCATGGAGTTGCCGCAGCGCATAGCATTACATCGCATCGCATCACATCCCATAGCATTACATCGCATCGCATCGCATAGCATTACATCACATATCATTGCATCGCATTGCTTTACATCACATATCATCGCATCGCATCGCATCGCATTGCATCGCATTGCATTGCATTGTATCACATTGTATGACATCGCATTGCAATGAATCGCATCGCATTGCAATGCAGCGCATCCTATCGCACCGCCTCGCATCTCATCATATCGCATCGTATCACATCACATCACATTGCATCGCATCGCATTGCATCACAACACAGACCAGTGCATCACACCCCATCGCATCGCATCGCATTTCATCGCAGCGCATCGCAGCTCATAGCATGGCCCCGCATCACATCGCATCGCATTGCATAGCATCACATCGCAGCACATAGCATGGCCCCGCATCGCATTGCATTGCATCGCATCGCATCGCATTACATCACATATCATTACATTGCATCGCATCGCATTGCATCACAACAGAAATCCTTGCATCGCATTGAATCGCATTGAATCACATCGCATCACATCGCATCGCATCGCATTGCATCGCATCACATCGCATCGCATTGCATTGCATTACACCACATCGCATCGCATCGCAATGCATTGCATCGCATCGCATCACATTACATCGCATCGCATTCCATCGCATCGCATCGCATTGCATCACAGCGCATCGCATTGTATCGCATTGTATGACATCGCATTGCAATGCATCGCATGGCATTGCATTGCATCGCACCGAATCGCATTGCATCGCATCGCATCGTATCGCATCGCATCGCATCGCATCGCATCGCATCGAATTGCATTACATCGCATCGCATCGCATCGCATAGTATCACATTGCATCGCATCGCATTGCACCGTGTATGACATCGCATTGCATCACAACATAGAACAGTGCATCACACCACATCGCATCGCATCGCATCGCATCGCATCGCATCGCATTGCATTGCATCGCATCACATGGCCCCGCATCGCACCGCATTGCAACAGAAATCAACAGAAATCGTAGCGCATAGCATGGCCCCGCATCGCATTGCATTGCATCGCATCGCATCGCATTACATCTCATATCATCGCATTGCATCGCATCGCATTGCATCACAACAGAAATCCTTGTATCGCATTGAATTGCATTGAATCACATCGCATGACATCGCATCGCATCGCATCGCATTGCATCGCATTGCATTACATCACATCGCATCGCATCGCAATGCATTGCATTGCATTGCATCGCATCGCATTACATCGCATCGCATCGCATCGCATCGCATTGCATTACATCGCATCGCATCGCATCGCATCGCATTGCATTACATCGCATCGCATCGCATCGCATCGCATTGCATTACATCGCATCGCATCGCATCGCATCGCATTGCATTACATCGCATCGCATCGCATCGCATCGCATTGCATTACATCGCATCGCATCGCATCGCATCGCATTGCATTACATCGCATCGCATCGCATCGCATCGCATTGCATTACATCGCATCGCATCGCATCGCATCGCATTGCATTGCATCGCATCGCATCGCATTACATCTCATATCATCGCATTGCATCGCATCGCATTGCATCACAACAGAAATCCTTGTATCGCATTGAATTGCATTGAATCACATCGCATGACATCGCATCGCATCGCATCGCATTGCATCGCATTGCATTACATCACATCGCATCGCATCGCAATGCATTGCATTGTATTGCATCGCATCGCATTACATCGCATCGCATCGCATCGCATCGCATCGCATTGCATCGCATCACATCGCATCGCATTGCATCGCAGCGCACCGCATTGTATCGCATTGTATGACATCGTATTGCAATGCATCACATCACATTGCATTTCATCGCATCGAATCGCATTGCATCGCATCCCATCGCATCACATCGCATTGAATCGCATTACATCGCATCGCATGGCATCGTATCACATCGCATCGCATCGCATTGCATCGCGTTGTATCGCATTGTATCGTATTGTATGACATCACATTGCATCACAACACAGACCAGTGCATCACAACACATCGCATCGCATCGCATTGCATCGCATCGCATGGCCCCGCATCGCATCACATTGCATTGCATCGCATCGCATGGCCCCGCATCGCATCGCATTGCATTGCATCGCATCGCATCGAAGTACATTTCATATCATCACATTGCATCGCATCGCATTGCATCACATCAGAAATCCTTGCATCGCATTGAATCGCATTTAATCACATCGCATCACATCGCATCACATCGAATCGCATTGCATCGCATCGCATCGCATTGCATCGCATCGCATCGAATTGCATTGCATTGCATCGCATCGCATCGCATCGCATCACATCGCATTACATCACATCGCATTGCATCGCATAGTATTGCATCGCATCGCATCGCATCGCATCGAATCGCATTGCATCGCATCGCATCGCATCGCATAGCATTACATCGCATCGCATCGCATCGTATCACATCACATCGCATAGCATTGTATCGCATTGCATCGCATCGCATCGAATCGCATCGCATCGCATCGCATTACATCACATATCATTGCATCGCATCACTTTACATCACATATCATCGCATCGCATCGCATCGCATTGCATCGCGTTGCATCGCATTGTATCGCATTGTATGACATCGCATCGCAATGCATCGCATCGCATTGCAATGCAGCGCATCCTATCGCACCGCCTCCCATCACAATCACATCGCATCGCATCGCATCACATCACATCGCATCGCATTACATCACATGTCATCGCATCGCATTGCATCACATGTCATCGCATCACATATCATCACATCGCATCGCATCGCATCGCATCACATCGCATCGCATCGCATCGCATCGCATCGAATCACATCGCATCGCATTGCATCACATTGCACTGCATCGCATCACATCACATTGCTTCGCATGCCATTGCATGGAATGTTGTTGCATTGGACCCTAATCCTCGGACAAAGGAACCAGCAGCACTTACAGTAGCAATAGGAGCAAGGGAAGCGACGAAGACAGCAACCACGCGGAGTAGGGCCGTCGGCAGCGGCAGCTTCCACCACCTATAGTGCTTGTGCTGCTTCTAATTCAAGTACCTGATAGCCACGACTGATCCTTCACTGTCGTTGCTTGCTGGCTGCGACAGCTCCTTTGTTTGCCCCTGCCATTAGGTGTTGCCTGCTGCTGCTCCTTCGGCTGTTGCTGCTTACGGGTCGCGGCCCCTCCTTTGCTTGCACATCATTAGATCTGCCAGCCGCAACTTCTCCTCCACCTGCTGATGCTTGCAGCTCCTATGCGCAGCCCTTGCCTTTGCTCATAGCTGCGATCTGCGACCGGTCTGCTGCTCTGCCGCTGCTGTTGCCGCCGCCGCCGCCGCTGCTAGTGCTCTGCCGTTGCTGGTGCTACTACTGCCGCCGCAGCTGCTGCTACCGCCGAAGCCGCTGCTGTCGCCGCCGCAGCTGCTGCTACCGCCGAAGCTGCTGCTACCACCGCCGCCGCTGCAACTGCTGTTGCTCTTTTCTTCCCTGCCGCCGCTTACAGCTGCTTGACGTTGCTCGCGGCTGCTGCTAGCTGGCACACTTCGCGAGGTACGGCTGACGATTGAAGAGCGTGTGGCTGCCGCTACTCAGTGCTTCGTGTTCGCACCAGTCGCTACTTGCTCTTAGAGAGCGGTTGGGTCGGTTGGGACTACGCCAGCGGCTAACTTCTAGACGGGGTTGCATCCCCTACATGGTCAGAGCTCTTTTTTTTGTTTTTTTGGTAGTTTACCAGTTGGCGCGCAAATGAAAGCTGGCGCCAGCGAGACCGGCGACTGCACTAGAGAAGCTCGCAGGGGGGGGGGGGGCGTTCTTACGGGCTCCGGAGCTGTAAATACGCGAGCCGCTCAGAAAACGCGGCGCGCGTGCTATGCGAAAGCACAATATTCTCCAAAGACGGGCCCCAGATGAAAAAGACCGAACCCAAAAAGGTCTCTAGCGCTGCCAATGCCGACGGCGCCTGCTCCCTACCGAGGCTGCTTGCGGGCTGTCAGGTCGCGGATCCTGCGCACTGGGTTAGGCATCTGCGCCGTTGGAGTGCAGGACTGAGCCGGAAAGCCGCTGAGGCCGCCGGGCCGCAGAAGGCTGCGCCGCTTTAGTCCAGGTGTGCAACCCGACAGTCCAAAACAAGATCTTGGCTGTCCGGATTAGGCCGCAACAGTCCGGACCTGGGCGGCAGCGAGACAGCTGGGGACGGGGCGGGCTGGGGGGGGGGGATCGCGCGGCTGAGCCGGTTGAGCTGAGTGAGCCGAGTGAGCCGAGTGAGCCGAGTGAGCCGAGTGAGCCGAGTGAGCCGAGTGAGCCGAGTGAGCCTAGTGAGCCGAGTCGCAAATTCTCAGGAATTCGCCGGCAGTCAGCATGTCACGGGAAGTCCCATTGTCGTCAGCAGTCAGGCTGTTCTTGGCCGCCCTCCTTGCCGCTGCGATGCTAGCGGTGGACTACCGACTTGGGCTGGAGGGGTCGGAGTCATTAACTCATGGCGACAACAGCAATGGCGGCCATGCATTGCCCCCTGTAGCAGCGCCTGGTGCGGCGCAGCTACTCAACAATGCTGAGACCAATGGCGTTGCTGTTCCGTTGGTAAAAGGGCCGTCTAATGCTAAGGTAGAGGAGGACCTGGGCGGGGCAAATCTGCTGCAGCAGCAACAGCAGCAGCAGCAGCAGCAGCAACAGCAGCAGCAGCAGCAGCAGCAGCAGCAGCAGCAGCAGCAGCAGCAGCAGCAGCAGCAGCAGCAGCCGCAGCAGCAGCAGCAGCAGCGGCAGCAGCAGCAGCAGCAGCAGCAGCAGCAGCAGCAGCAGCAGCCGCAGCAGCTGGAAGAAGGCAAGTTAAGCAACGACAGCACAAGAGCTGCAATACACACCTCAGTTGTGGTCAAAGAAGCGCTCCCTGGTGGTCCTGTGCCATGTCCTTCGGGGTGCATTCACACGTGCAACTTGGAGCTGGGGAGGTGTGACTGCCCCCCTGAATGGTGAGCATACTGGTCAGACTTTTGTGCATTTTGGGGATCACGTGTGTAGGATCCAGGTAACCATCTTAGCTGCCACTGTGTCCGGATTTGCCCCGACTATCATGGCTCACGATTCCCGAGCATGCCTTGCGACATCCAGCACCAAAATGGTACCCTATTCTCAGTCCCAAACAAAGTGTCCGGTCTGGCCGGAGTCGCCCTCCCCACACCCAACCCCATCCATGGTGCGGCCCTTTTTTGCTATGGCCGTTGGGCTCCACTTCAGCACAACCAGAGTGCTCAGCACTGGTGTCCGTTAGCTGGTCTACGATGTGATGCTCCTCCTCGAGCTAGTGTGATCGCTGTCGCTGTGACGACAGGTCACAGCGACAGGAGACGGTGCAAGCCTGTCCCAGCTGTGGAGATCAATGTGGTTCAAGGGAAAGCCTAGCAACAGCTGCGAATGCGGGAGATATTTAGAGCTGTGGATGACCCCTGTTGAGGCAGCGTATGGCTGCTACGACGCCCCACCTGACTCTGCTCTCCTCCATACCTTGGCACACCCTTCCCCCTTGCTCCTGCCTCCTTCAGAGGGGGTGTAGAGGCGCTTTCTTCATTGCCTCTCTCCCCCTCTTACCGCGTGCGCCCTTCCCCCCATGTATCTCTCCCTGACAAGATACGTTTTTGGTGCGTTATCGTAATCTCATCTGCGGCTGCTAGGTAGCAGCCACGGATGGTGAACAGTCCATTCTTTGAATAGTTACAAATGAGTAACATTTTGAGAGAGTGGGCTGCGGGCTCAAGCGGGCCATGGACGAGCTTGCTCGCCCCTCTCCACAAAGGGGGCTTGAGCATGGGCCATCATATTCAAATCCTATGTTTGCCAACAACTCCGACTTCACTGCTTAGTCTCCGACTTGACTTTGCCTGTTGACTTGATTCCAATCTTTTTACCGTTAAGGGTTTGGACCCAGTCATCAGGGGCACCCACTTCCCATCCCTTGTATCCGCGTCGCCCAGCTGACCAACGAACTGCTCTTCTTTGGGCACCGCACGATGTTGAATCCTGTTGGTCGACTCCATGTTTGGATGCCAACTCGTTGACTGGTTCCTCTAGAATAGATTGTACCTCCGTGCCTTCCCCGGCACCGACGTAGCTGAGTTGGACTTGGAGGTTTCCATCTTAGCGGATCGACTTGTTAACTCCGACGCATGCTGCTAGGTTACTGGCAGACATAGCTTTAGTCTACCTCCGACCTTCCCCACTGGGTTCCCCAGCCCCGTCGTTCATGACTGATAGCCTGGAGCGTTAACTGAAAGCATGTTGCACAGGAAGTCGTTAGACGATTGTCAATGATCATCAACAATGATTTCTATTCGTCAAGTGCTGTTGAGTGTTGTTTTCACCAGGCAGGGTCATGGACGGCCACTTCTCCCCCTCAACCACGTGATTGTGAATGCACACACAAGCCAAAGACTACACCCCTTTTATGATGTTAGAAAACAAGTGGGTAACTGCAACTCCTTTTATGATGTTAGGTGCATGTGTCCGTGCATGATCAAATGGTAAATAGGCGCGATGATGAGGCCGTGAGATGGTTGTAGGATGAAGCAAGGCACGATACCTCAAAGGATTGGTACAATCTGTGCAATTGCAAGAAGGTGGTTGACAGCAGTAGAGGAGGGCAGCGGGGTGAATGTTGATAAAGGATCAGGCGATGGAATGGTAGGCATTTGATGGCCAGCTGGGACACGCAGAAAGTGCGGAAGACAAGCCGTATTGGAAGTGGTTGTTTCCAGTTGTAGTAGGCGTGGTGGGGACGAGGCTTTGTCTGCTGCACGCGGTTGTTTCCTATGAAATAACCAGGCATGGGGAGTAGCAACCTTGCAAACCACGTGGGTGCGCACCACTACTGGGAGTTGTTTCTTGTGTACTGTCCGGGGGTTTCTCTCAAGTGGGCGGGTGTGGCAGATCCAGAGATGACGGTGGGAGGGGCTGTGGTGAGGCGGATGTCAACCAAACCAAGTTGTGATGTGTCTATTGTTCCACAGCTCCTCATCAAGCCAATGTGCTGTGATGCCTAAGATTATTTTGCGCTGCCCACTAGTCTACATATCTTCAGCCAATGCACCATCCTCCTCACTTGACTAGAAAGTTCCTTTTATCTTCAACTGGTGCTTGGCAGAACTTGGTGGACTGAAGCTGCCAAAGCACAAGGAGTCGAAAGTACTGCGTTAGACTTGAGCTCAAGCACTGTAGCTCTGAAGTCCTCCACCAGCGGAAGGGGAAGGTTTTTTTTTTTTAACAAGGAATGTTTCTACTAATGAGAAAAAACAGATGCCGCCACGGACCGGCACAACCACGTGGTAGAACAGGGAAATGCCACCACCCACGGCACAATAGGGTGGAAGAAATGAAAGAGAAATGAAACATCATCAAGGAGCTAGGAGGCTCTTCTCTCCATTCAAAGGAACCGTGCAACAAAATTCAGTCAAGGCAAGAGGCCCAAGGAGCCATGGCTGAGGCAGCAATGCGGGTGAGTCCATGCCCAACGACAGGTCCAAGCCCCCGCGCCAGAAGCCGAAGTCACGGAGCACCTGACACTGCCGCCGCCACCTTGGTCGACAGAGCGTCCACCGTAGTGATATCCACCACCCAAGCCTGTACCCTGAGCCAATTTAAAAACAAGTACGTCCGGACGCAGCCCCCACTGCAGCAAGTCCTCGGGCTCCACCATCGCCCGTAGTGAGTGCTCACGACAAATCGCCGCCAACTCATCACGGATCGCATGGTGGACCTGAATGATCGGCCCCGAACCCGACTGTCGCATGACCTCCGCCGACAGGAGGCCGTGGCCACTATAGAGAGTGAGATTTTTTTTGGATGATCATCTACCTCAGGTTCCTCGAGAAGCGACGCTGACAGAAGGAGGATTCACTGCCACCAAGCGTACAATCTGACCTCCTCAGCCCGTGTGCCTGTGCCACACCTACCCAGTGGCCCATCCCTCCGGGTGCGCAAGAAGGAACACCTCCTTGTGGTGATGCTGAGCCATATGCTGGATGAAGTTGGATGTGCTAATGCAGGTTCAATCACTATGATGATGCAGAGTAGACAGTGTACTATGGATGCCATCAACTCCTTCCACTGGTTCTCGGGGTCCTCCATGGGCACCCAACACTTCTTTCCATCAATATCCTCTTTTTCTTGGGCAGTATCAGAGTTTGTACCACTCTCGGGGCCTGTCAGTACCCACTTTCTTCCTTCCCTCCAGTTCCACCAGAACTGGAGGGAAGCACAAGTTTTTGCTCCTTCCCTACACCAACGGCCATCAATGCATCACGTGCCTTTTGTACACTCACGACCTCTCCCTTCACCCGTCCCCTATTCCTCCTCAGCTTCAAGATCAACCAGCAATGTTTTCTACCATTGTCTTTTCCCTTGACTCCGTCTCCTTGTCCATATCAGATGCAACCTAATCAGCAACTTTCTCATCATCAACCCCATCTTCTTCACCACCCTCTTCTTTCCCACAGCATTCAACCACCTGTATGCTCTCATCATTAAGGTTATCCTTCATCTCGCTTTGCGGTGACCACCACGAACATTGCTGTGAAGGTGGTGGCCCACCAGATGTGTGGCTGATCTGGAAATACAGCCTAAGGACCAAGCACAGTCTCAGCAAGGCAATTGCTAATACCTCTTACGATTTATTTTGAAGTTCGGTTCCAGCAAGTGAAGGAGGAAGTGAAATCGAATGCTGGGAAAAGGTTGCACAGGGTAGATTTTCCACACGTGTTTCACTGGCATTGTTGGTACGATCTCATGGTGCATGATGAGGCATGTCTGAAGGCATGCCTGAAAATCAGTCTCTGCCTCTGTATCTGCCTCAGTCTCTGTCTCTTTCTGTGTCTCTGTCTGTGTCTCTCTCCGTCACTGTCTCTGTCTCTATCTCTGTCTGTGTCTGTCTCTGTCTCTGTCTCCGTCTCTGTCTGTCTTGGTCGCAGTCCCGGTCTCAGTCTCGGTCTCGGTCTCTGTCTGTGTCCCTGTCTGTGTCTGTGTCTGTGTCTGTGTCTGTGTCTGTGTCTGTGTCTGTGTCTGTGTCTGTGTCTGTGTCTGTGTCTGTGTCTGTGTCTGTGTCTGTGTCTGTGTCTGTGTCTGTGTCTGTGTCTCTGTCTCTGTCTCTGTCTCTCTCTCTGTCTCTGTCTCTCTCTCTGTCTCTGTCTCTCTCTCTGTCTCTGTCTCTCTCTCTGTCTCTGTCTCTCTCTCTGTCTCTGTCTCTCTCTCTGTCTCTGTCTCTCTCTCTGTCTCTGTCTCTCTCTCTGTCTCTGTCTCTCTCTCTGTCTCTGTCTCTCTCTCTGTCTCTGTCTCTCTCTCTGTCTCTGTCTCTCTCTCTGTCTCTGTCTCTCTCTCTGTCTCTGTCTCTCTCTCTGTCTCTGTCTCTCTCTCTGTCTCTGTCTCTCTCTCTGTCTCTGTCTCTCTCTCTGTCTCTGTCTCTCTCTCTGTCTCTGTCTCTCTCTCTGTCTCTGTCTCTCTCTCTGTCTCTGTCTCTCTCTCTGTCTCTGTCTCTCTCTCTGTCTCTGTCTCTCTCTCTGTCTCTGTCTCTCTCTCTGTCTCTGTCTCTCTCTCTGTCTCTGTCTCTCTCTCTGTCTCTGTCTCTCTCTCTGTCTCTGTCTCTCTCTCTGTCTCTGTCTCTCTCTCTGTCTCTGT
Source organism: Penium margaritaceum (assembly GCA_023375785.1). NCBI lineage: Eukaryota > Viridiplantae > Streptophyta > Zygnematophyceae > Desmidiales > Peniaceae > Penium > Penium margaritaceum. The sequence goes on along the minus strand of SZWC01000140.1, from coordinate 534,699 downwards.
CTCTCTCTCTGTCTCTGTCTCTCTCTCTGTCTCTGTCTCTCTCTCTGTCTCTGTCTCTCTCTCTGTCTCTGTCTCTCTCTCTGTCTCTGTCTCTCTCTCTGTCTCTGTCTCTGTCTCTGTCTCTGTCTCCGTCTCTGTCTCTGTCTCTGTCTCTGTCTCTGTCTCTGTCTCTGTCTCTGTCTCTGTCTCCGTCTCTGTCTCTCTTGGTCTCAGTCTCGGTCTCAGTCTCAGTCTCGGTCTCGGTCTCGGTCTTGGTCTCGGTCTCTGTCTGTGTCCCTGTCTGTGTCTTTGTCTCTGTCTCTGTCTCTGTCTCTGTCTTTGTCTCTGTCTGTGTCTCTGTCTGTGTCCCTGTCTCTGTCTCTGTGTCTGTTTGTGTCTTGTGGCCCCTGTTCCTGCCATGGCAATGGGAAAACAACCATTCTGATCAATTTTAACTGCTGAGGTTGACTCAAGCCAGAACCTAATCAAACCGGTCAAGGCCTAGGCAGAGAGTTAGGTCAAAAGAGAAACCCAAACCCGAAGTTCCCATTTCAGTTCTGGTTTGAAACCATAAACTACGGTTTTCCATGCTAATCACATCGCAAAAACAATGTTTCAGCCCGCAATGTTACTTGCAATGTACATTGCAATACATATGCTGCACAACATACATCAGGACCAACTTCAGAGAGGCCGAACTTGTTGTTGCATCACCTTTCCATATTCTCCTTATATTTGGCTCATGAATGTGGCTTGCAGGGAAGGGCCGAGCTGCACAATACCTTCGCTGCCACTATGCCGATCTTTGACAGGCAGGCTCCAGCCATGCAGCATGGTTGCCAGCTGCGGCTGCATCAGTGACTGCAACCGCTTTGTCCTCGGCCATCGACCCCAGTGCCTCTCAGAGGTCAATCCAGACGGCACGCGCCGATCCCTCAATGAGACTTACACACCTAAGCAGTAAGCCATCTTGCACCCTCACAACATCACTCCGGACAAGCTTCCGCAGGGAAGGCTTTCTTAGCGCTGGTGTTCATTGAAGAGGAGTTTGCGCCCTTTGCGAATGTCGTGCCAACAACTCACTGTCCCGGTGCCTGCTCCGGCCGTGGATATTGCATTGGTGGAAAGGATGGCAGAGCGGACCAGTGTTTGTGAGTGTACTCCTGGTGTTGTTCCCCTAGAACTTGAAGGGATTTGGGAGGAAGGAGGAAGGTGGAAGGTGGAAAGAAGAAGGAAGGACAAGAGTAACAATGGTGCAGGGGGGACAGAGGGGTGAGAGGGAGGGGGTGGGAAAGGGGGAAGAACGACAATAGGAACTGAGATTGGCAGTGAACAAGTGTAGTCAGGTGAGCTGGACGGAACGGACACATGAAACGAAGGCTAAGGCTGGGTGAGAGGAGGGGGAGGGGATGGCTTAGGGAGGGCACTGACAAAGGTAATTGTGTAGGGAAGGGTGGAAAAGGAGAAGAGGGGAAGGCAGAATGAAGGTGGGAGAGAAGGAGAGGGAGGAGGAAGCGGGATGGAGGGGACATGGAGAGAGGTGTTGAAGGCTACGTTGGTAACACTCAGTTGCCAAATCTTCCCTTCCGTCGAATAGTTTAATCTCCCAAGAGAGATCATCTCCCTGATTTTTTTTCACACTAATCTAGGAGACCACCCATGAAGTAGGTAGCTGGGTGTGTTGATGTAAGAGGGCAGGAAGGTCAAACCCTGTCCCTCTAAGTTTGAGTCCCCTTTCGAACTCAACTCTTGAGTCAATGTTGGCAGATTCTAACTGAGAAGAGTTCAGACTGTTGAAGGTATTCAGCTCTTTCAAATTTGGTTTTTTTAAGTGGGCCGACTTTTTTGTTCTTGAGGCTGAAAAAAGGCTGTTTCTTCATGGGAGGTTGCAGGGTGAAGGCAGGGGACGGAGGAGAGTCTGAGGAGTGGGATGAGGGGAAGTTGCAAAGAGAGCGCTGGAAGGGGAGAAAGGGTATGGAGGATTATGAGGTTACGGATGGACACAGGAGAGGGGGAAGGAAGGGAAGAGGGGGAAGGGGGGGAGGCAGGGGTGGGATGTCAACTGAGGGGGAAACAGAGGTCTAGATTGTATGGATACGAAGGCTGAAATGGAAGAAATGGGGAAGCATGGAATGAGTGAAAGCTGTGTTATGGGCAAGAAACGAGGGAGGGTGAGTAGATGGGAAGGGGAAGAGTGAAGGGACTTTTGTTCTGTGCTGCCTTGAAAAGAACAGCCTTCTTTTAGCTTTTAAGTCCAATACTTTGGCCCAATATAGGACGTTCTTTCAAAAACTTGGGGGGGGGGGGGGGGGGGGGGGGGGGGGGNGGTTGGGAGGCTCTGCTGATTTTTGTCGGCCCCGTCTTCTGTTCTTCACGGCTCAGTACCCGTGACTTGGCACACCTCACCAAGCTTCACATCACCCTCTCGTGGAGCGCCCCCTCTGGCAACTTGTATTGCTGTGGAGACTCCGGACCAGCTCTTGCTGTCCCCCCAACCCGCCCCAGCCCGCCCAATACCGCAGCCACGTATCCAGTCCAATTCACGCCCCCAACCATGGCCGCCCACCACGCCCTTCTCCTCCTGGCCCTCCTGGCTGTGGCCAGCAGCAGCACCGCTGTACGGGCGCAGGTCAGCGTGAACCTCCCTCCCGTCAGCATAAACGTCCCCGGCGCCCCGCCCATCCTGGGCCTGAACGTGAGCGTCACGATCTTGGAGCTGAACCTGACCATCCCCAATGTCAACTTCACCGTGCCTCCCCTCCCCACGCTGCCTGCCGTGGTGGGCGCCGTGGCGACCTTCACGGAGACGGTGTGCGTGCAGCCGTGCACGCAGCAGACGCAACAGTTCTACTCCTACATCCCGTCGCCAGCAAACTGCTCGATTGGCTGCCTGTGCATTGCCGGCGTGTACACTGGCAAGTTCACCGCTTGCAACACCTCACAGTGCGTCCAGCCCGTGACCAACCCGGTGCCCGGATCCTTCAACATCAACGGCACCACCTACGCGTGTGTGAACAGCTCGTCCTCGACAGGCGGCAAGGGTGCGGCGGCGTTTGCAGCGCGAGACAGTCTTGTAGTTTTGCTCGTGCTGTTTGCGAGCCTGGCAGTGCTCATGCGGCATCTGTTCTGAGAGCCTTGCGCTATAGGTTGTGATTCAGAGATGCCATGCCACATTGTCGTTCAGTTGTGTGTGGCTCCTTTTAGCTCCATGAGGACACAACTCGATACACTGGCAGAGTAGGATGAGCACACATAGCTGGCACCCCTTGTCTAATTTATGCCAAGATGAGTGCCTTGAAACACGGTTTTGCACTTTCACTGTAAAATAAAAATAAATGAAATTAAATAAAGAAAACCTCGCAAATACTGAATTTCACCCCCCCCCCCCTTTTTTTTCCTCTCCAGATCCTATCAATCTGAATTTTACTGAATTTTACTTTGGCAAAAAGGCTCTGCAACTCTTTCGCTCCATGTGCTCAGTTCAGAAGGGCACTCCAGCTGAGAGAGCTAAGGTCACAACCCTCCTTGCCCTTTTTTGAAAAATAGCCTTCTGTTTTCAGGGTTTCACATTCTACAGGGCACAGACAAGTTTTTCCCGTCACTTTGCAAAGTGATGGAAAAAGGCGCGCATTGATTGAAAGGAAGGCGAGCATTATTCGTCTGGACAAAATGGACCCTGAGGGGGTCCATTTTGTCCCCCTCAGGGTTTCACATTCTACAGGCCACTTCACAAGTTTTCTACTAACGTTTTTGAGTGAAACGTGGGGTTGTTGCTCCATAAACCCTCTTTCTTCCTTGCAGTTGTGCAGCGGGCTTCTCAGGTGAAGCGTGTGACCGACCAGGAAGAGCCCCCTTCACATGCTACAATAACTGCTCTGGCAAAGGCAGTTGCGATGCTGCTGTTTGTGTGTGTGAGCATGGATTCTTTGGGATTGACTGCTCCCTGAAGATGGGGCCTGCAAACAAACCCTTGTAAGTGCACAACTATCTCTCTCTCTCTCTCTCTCTCTCTCTCTCTCTCTCTCTCTCTCTCTCTCTCTCTCTCTCTCTCTCTCTCTCTCTCTCTCTCTCTCTCTCTCTCTCTCTCTCTCTCTCTCTCTCTCTCTCTCTCTCTCTCTCTCTCTCTCTCTCTCTCTCTCTCTCTCTCTCTCTCTCTCTCTCTCTCTCTCTCTCTCTCTCTCTCTCTCTCTCTCTCTCTCTCTCTCTCTCTCTCTCTCTCTCTCTCTCTCTCTCTCTCTCTCTCTCTCTCTCTCTCTCTCTCTCTCTCTCTCTCTCTCTCTCTCTCTCTCTCTCTCTCTCTCTCTCTCTCTCTCTCTCTCTCTCTCTCTCTCTCTCTCTCTCTCTCTCTCTCTCTCTCTCTTGCCTGCGTGCACGCGCGCACCAGCGCACGTGCATGTGTGCGTGCGTGCGTGCGTGCGTGTGTGTGTGTGTGTGTGTGTGTGTGTGTGTGTGTGTCTTTGAGTCAACAACCGGAATCAAACATGACTAATCCCTTGCCTTTCCTCATATACCTCCTCCCTTTCTTCCTTTGCATCCTTTGCCTCATTCTTTGTTATTGTTGTCATCCATGTCCTCTTCCTCCCCGTCCTTCTCCTCATACTGAGGTTCCTCAAGACCCTCCTTGCAGTCCTTGTTTCCTTGCCATCATGGTCCTTATTGCTGTCTGTAAAATGTTCTTCCCGCATGGTAATCAATCTTTGGCATCATCGTCATGGTCATTGTCAGACTAGGGTGGGCAAGCAGACTTTATTGACCCAATATTAATATTGTTATCGATATTGATACCGATAATTACGTATGGCCTCCCCAAAGATCGACCTCTGACATTGCAATATCAACTTTTTTTCTTCATTTCTTAGCAATCTGACACAGTTTTCAGTCGCTGGTGAGGTCAATGTGGACAATTCGGATGCAAGGAATCGTTTCATGAAGTCGACATTGACTTCAATGCAGTTTCAGGCCCTGGTTTGAGGCATTGGAGGTGGATGTGATTTTGACAATATTTCAATACCTGGCAGATATTGACCAAGAGGGCTGATGGCTGCCTTTTTGTTCCGTGGTGTAGCAGAACCGCGGTACGGTCTTTTCTTTATCCGTACCGGTACGGTGTTGTTACTGAGCTGGCAGGGTACCCCTCTTTTGGTCTGCAGTACCATATCGCGGTACTGTACCACGGTACAGATAAAGTACAAAGAAAAATGTTTAACACGTAATGTTAGCACGGTATGTCAAAATATTTGACTTGTCATGCGATGCCAAATTCTTATGTTTGCTCAATCAAGAAGAATCTCCTCCTGCCATTCATCCAATGATGGACATCTGCAATGAACAGAAAAAATGACGAGCTGTCAATTGCGCATGATCAACGGCAGGGTGCCTTTGTGGGTCGAAGTCAAAAGTTGTATTTTTGGTTCGTCGTGTGCTACGTACGGCGACAGTGTGGCTGTGGGTGTGTGCTCAACGCGTTGCCTGGCCATCGAGACATGAAAAACTTCACCCTCCCCCCCGCCCCTCTTCCTCCCAAGCCTTGAGAAGCCGCCCTCTAACTCAACCAATACCTTGTTTTTGGAAAGGGTGGATGTTACACTTTTGCATTTCTTCCACCTATATGTGCCAATCTGCCAATTGGGCCGATTGCAGCGATCCTGGATGCTAGCATGTTTGATTGCACTACCGGTTGCAAGCACATTGAAACTGCGATAATGCATCAAGGTCAGCTGGACTGGGCATCTTTCAATGACGAAATTCTACCAAGGACCTATAATCAAAGCTGTGGCACAACTTCAAAGGTTGCGCCCACTTCAAACGGTTTGTTATGGTTGCTGCGTATGTAGGGTTGTTCTTTCTCGATTCTTCTATCGTGATAACAATATCTTGTCAGTGAAATCTGAGACTCTTGCTTCTCACATTGATTCCTGTGACTCACCTCACAGGTTCAAATCCCCCCATGAGCATTATTCCCCAACCCAGCATACCATTTGCCCTTCTTGGGCTACCCCGCCCATTTACCCCCAAACCTACTCCATGCATTTACCCATCTAGGGACTACCCCACCTTGTCCCTCTTCCCAAACAGGCTACACCGCTACTTCACCCCGCATTATCCTTTCCCCAAATCTGGGCAACCTCACCTTCCCATCACCTCACCTCCCCACCACCTCACCTTCACACCACCTCACCTTCCCACCACATCACCATTGGCAGCATCATATTACCTATAGCTCCGCAGCTTCAACGGCATATTCAACATTAGCTCCATCTACAACACATGCTTTGATTACAGTACCAGTTGCCTTGATTATGACAAATGCACCAGCTACACCATCTGCACCCTTGATGTTGACATCACCAGCAGCATCAGCTTCATTTGGACCCTTAGCTTCATCTAAGGTGTTAGCTTCATCAGCTAGATTGACTTCACTAGCTGCATCGTCGGCGTTGACACCTTTAGTAGCATCAAGTGGCGCGACAAAATTTGTGACGGTTACTTCTACTACATCCTCAGTGTCGACACATCAGCTGCATGAAGTGCCTTTGAATTGCCCCCATTTTCACCATCAGCCATACCTTCCATGGCACCTGTAGCATCTTTGTCACTAGATTCTACACCTTCAGTTCCCCTGACACTGGCTCCATCGAGTGCCTCTGAAGAGTTAGTAGCATCGACAGCAACTGTGGCAGCATCCATAGCGGCATCAGCTCCACTAGCTACATTATATGCATCCGTATCATTAGTTGCACGGGCTATATCATCTCTATCGTGTACACCAGCTCCACCATTTGTGTTGACATCTTCAGTAGGATCTGGTGTATGGACAGTGTCGGCACCTTCAAGAGTATCAGCTGCACCAACTGTGTCAGCAAAATGTACATCATCTGCTCCATCTCGGGCATCGTCACCTTCAGTAGCACCAGCTGCACTAGCGGCATCATGTCCGTCAGGTACACCAGCTTCACCATTGGGGTTGACATATTCAGCAACATCTGGTGCATTGGCATTGTCTGAACCTTCAGCAGCATCATCTGCTTCAGAGCTACATCAGCTCCATTTGCTGCATCAGTGGCATCACCTACATCTTCTACGACATCAAAACCTGGAGCATCAGTTGTATCTGTTTGCATCGGTACCATCTATAGCACTGGAAGCATTATCTGCATCAATAGCATCAGCTTCAACAGTTTTGTGGACAGTATTGAAATATGAAGACCATCTGCAGCATCACCATCGGCACCATCAGCTCCACCATCAGCACCAGCTGTATTGGCAGCATCAGCTGCATTGGTAACATGAGCTATATCGGCAGCATCACCCAGTCATCCTTGCTTAAGATGTCGTACTGAGGAGGTGGAGATTTGTTCCATCATCAGTGAGCAGAAAACTCATGTTGTTGCTATCCGAGAGACATTCTCCAGCAATTCTCTCACCAAGTATGTATCTGATCACCTCTTCACCAGGGACATACAGAGGAGTGACTGCATACACATGTCTAGACCGTGTGAGTTGTGAGATGCAGGGGGGTGGTCGCGTGCACTACAGGGTACGTTGGCTGAGCTACTCGTTGAGGGTTGTAGTGAACACAGCTCAGGCGGTTCTAAGTCCAGTTCCATCGCAGCCTCAGATAGTGCCTCACAGGGTGGGGATGCTGAGGCTGTGAGTATTGATGAGATCCCCGGCATCTCGGAGAGGTCCTTCATCTCACTCCCATCCTTCTCCCTTGCACCCGGGCCATCCCTCTCTTCTTTTGGGCTCTACACTTCCCCTACCTCCGAGCTTGACATGTCTCCACTTTCTTCAGTTGACTGTCTGGAACTGACGCAGGACCTATTGAGGGGTGACCCTTTAGGATACCCGGCACCTGGAGTCACTCAGCTTCGGGCAGCAGAGATGGAGGCGAAGGTTTTGTGTCTTTTGGTAGACACCTTATCTACTGCCAACAGTGAGGTATTGGTGATGCTCGAAGATGTTGATTTTGAGCTTGGCGTAGTAACTCAGGAGGATCATGCTGAGTTGAGTGAGCATGGATCTCTTCTCTAGGGTGAGTTGGCCGCAGCGCAAGAATACCTGCACACATTGGATTGTGCAGTTCATGTATCAACTGCAGGGGCGAACTCCACACGCACAGATCCGGTTTCATCCCTACCCTCCAGTCCAGGGGCATCCAGCACCATCTTCTCCGTCCAAACTGCTCCGAGCCTGATAGTTTGGACCTCTGGCAGTTGCCAGATGTGAGGGAGTCAGCCTCACTGCCCTATCCCAGCCATGGATCATTTGGTAGCATCTTCTCCACTCATGCACCCTCTCTTTCTGATGAGGGTGATACCCAGGACCCTTCCAGCTGGGACCTCTGGCAGTCTCCTGGTGCCCAAGGCTGCACATGAATCCTTGGATTCGTGAATCTGTTTGACGAATCCCAAATCCGGATCCAGGTTCGTGTCTCATTTGGGGATTCGGGAATCCACCAAAAAATCCTCCTCGAAGGAAGAGAGGGTGAGGGATGGGGGAGGAGAAAATATGGAGCTGGTCCCACTCACTTCTGACTGTTGAGCGGAGACGCTTATGAATGCAACTTCCAAAGACTCGAAACCTCGGAAGTTGATGGCTGCGCTAACTAGTGCAAATCATGCATGTGCCAGGTCGACAGCCTGACACCTGCACGAAATGGACGACACGGGGTTCTCCACTCACTCGCACATTCTCCACTAGCGAGCGGCAATTCATTGCGCACCAGTCAGAGTCTTGCAGCAGATTCGGCGGGCGTGCGAAGACCTCACATCTGGTCAGGCCAGGTCATCGAAGCTTGGCATCGAGCCAATCAGGTGGCAGAACTGACTGGCAGGCTTGGCTTCCGTAGCGATAGGGGCGCTGCCACATCGTTCATGCGAGGAATGAGTGTTGCAAAAGATGTCATCTAGAATTTCTTTTAGCAGAAGTGTACCGTACTGCCGCCTGATAGTCATTTGCGAAGGATTTTTTTTTGTTTAAATCAAACACCCGGGGCTAAATTTTGGCACACTGGCTACAAGGCCTCACGGAATTATGGTCTCTTAAATTCAGAAATGTCTATGAGTCAAGGTCAAACGTGCATGCCAACGACCAAAATCAAGCAATCAGGGTACATTTTGCTGAGACAGTTCTGGCCTCTCCTTCTTTGAGAGCTTCGTGCGGGCATGAATTCAGCCCGCTTATTTTCAGAACTCGTTGAGAAAATGCGTGGAAGCTTCCTAGCGATGTTGCTGCTGACTAGGCGTCAGTGCCTGGTCAGACAGTGACGACAGTCACACGTCGTGCACACAGCGGCAATGGTCTGGCTAGGGGACACAAGGCAAAGTGTCAAAATGCTTCAATAGCATTTACAGAGAGAAATGACAAATGACAGGTCCATGGCATAAGTACCTGTCACGGCGCACGGTGGGTGTCGCACACGGCAGTGCAAGGTCTGTCCTGCCCAAAACCACTGTTTTGGCCGTAACTCAGTGTAGACAAGTCAGAACGCTACGCTGTCTGAACCTACACGTGCAGAATCTCAAGTCGGACACTACGACTGGTCACATGCATGCATCCGGCAACAAACGGTGGAGACACAATGCAAAGACATGCAAATCAGGCCCACGGCCAGTCCACCGATAAAATCCTACAAGCTGCAGAAAAACTGCAGAAGGTCCAAGACATCATCCAGGACTCTGGGGCGACCGTCGATCAGCTCCGAGAAGGTATTCCACCACCAGACGACGCCTCGGTGCCACCAGGGTCCGCATCAGGGATCTGCACGAGCATGGACACGGCCGAGTGGTCATAGTATATTGTACAGGTCGACAGGAACGTCACAAATCACAAAAAATCCCCATGACCCGAGGGTACGCATGTCCATACACGTGCAGCACTGAAACGAGTGCAACAACGAGTGCAAAAACAGTCGTGACATAGACACAGACACACCCCGTACTCAACCACTCTCAGGCAAGGGGCGAAGCCCAACGAAACGAATGGCCACCAGAAACTTCACGTGCGCCTGTGCCTTCGTCAAGAAGTCAGCACGCTGCATGTCAGTGCCGACCCATATGACGAAGATCACGTGTCGCTCCACCAGATGACGCACGAAGTGATGCTCAACCGCAATGTGCTTCGTGCGAGCATGAAAGACACCAGAGTTCTCCGCAATGGCAAGAGCACTCTGGTTGTCACAACGAAGCACAAGGGCGGGCACCGACTGACCCAGCTCAAGGAACAGGCGCTGCAGCCACACTGCCTCAGCAGCCCCTGCACCTAGAGCAATATACTCTACCTCTAACGAGCTATGTGCGATACAGCCTTGCTTCCCACTACGCCAGGACATAGCGGTACCATCGAGTAGGAACACGTAACTGGTGCGACTGCGTCCATCTGGGCTCCATGCCCAGTCGCTGTCGGTGTAGCCATCAAGAATCTTCGAATACTGCTGGCGAAAGCAGAGTCTGAGGCACGGCGTGGAAACCACGTACCGCACCACTCGCACATCCGCTTGGAGGGCTCTAGCACGTGGAGCCTGTAAAAACTGTACAAGGAGGTTGACGGCAAAGACGATGTCGAGGCGTGTGGTAGTGGCCAGGTACATCAGAGATCCGATGAGGCCGAGGTACAAGGTCACATCCACTGTTTCTCCCAGCTGTGTGGGATTGTCCACCTTCAGGACGTCCTGCCTGTCAGGTGTGAGAGGTGTGGAGGCCGTTGGCACTGCGTCAAGGAGGTCATTGAAGCGCTCCCCCATAACGCGTGCATATCGGGCCTGATGCAACAGAAGCGTCCGGCGTCTGCGGTCTCGTACAATCTCTATGCCAAGAAACACCGCTGCAGGACCAAGGTCCTTCATCCTATAGGCAGTCTGGAGGACCGCCTTGGCCTCCTTCACGGCCTCCACGGAGGGAGACGCGATCAGGAGGTCGTCCACATAGACCAGGATGGCAGTGAAGCGCTCAGGCGCGTGTCGGATGAAAAGACAGGGGTCTGCCTCGCTCTGTACATATCCTGCACGAGTTAGAGTGCTTGTGATCTCCCGGTTCCAGCACCGAGGAGACTGTTTGAGTCCATACAAGGACTTGCGCAAGCGCCAGACCTTGTCACCGTCCTCAAAGCTTGGTGGTTGGGCCACGTAAATCTCCTCATCTAGAGAGCCATGGAGGAACGCATTGTTCACATCCATCTGGTACAGTTCCCAGTCATGCTGAACCACCACACCAAACAGATCACGATCTGAGGTCATACGGCCGACAGGGGCAAAGGTTTCAGTGTAATCAACGCCCTCGATCTGAGAGTACCCCTTGACGACCAAGCGAGCCTTGTGGTGTTCCAATGAGCCATCCGGCTTCACCTTCTTGCAAAAGACCCACTTGACCTGAATCGCCTTCCTCCCAGGTGGAAGGTCAACTAGCTCGTAAACTTCGTGCTCTCGGATGGCACGAAGCTCATCCTCGCAAGCGGCACGCCAGGCGTCGGCATCCTCTGATGAGAGGGCATCCCTCAGTGTACTCGGATCAGGCGCCAATGAGTGAGAGCTCTGAGTGACAAGTGCACACGCATCAAAACTGGGCCTGACGACCACAAGGTCAGCTGCTGCATCACAAGCGGTACGAAACTCGCGAGTGACGAGATCGTGCCCTACAGGACATGCTGGATGTACATCGGTGTGATCTCTACGGACACTCAGGCCGAGGGCCTTTGTGCTGGGATCGCCACTCGCAACGTTGCGAGTGGAGCGCCTGGGTGCGGGACCTGTCACTCGCGGGGCTCCGGAGCCCAGCGGTCGAAGACGACCACCGGGCTCACGTGAGTAGCCTGGGCTCGAAGGGCTGACCGCAGGCTCAGAGACAGGCACGACCACATCCGGTGAGGACTGAGGCACAGGGGCAGGTGATGCAGTGGGAAGAGAGGCTGGTGAACGGATGGGAGACGTAGGACTGGGAGTGGCAGCCGGACCGCCCACAGATACAGGAGTACCGGTCGACAGAGGGACAGCATCATGGGTGTCTGTGGGGCGCGGGGGTGTAGGACAGGAGACAGGCTGGACTGGAGAGGTCTCTGGGCCGACAGCGATGATCGCCGGGTCATCAAGAGCCGGAGACCGAGAAGTGGAGGGGGCTCAACGAACATCATCCGGATGAGAGGTGCTCGTAGGCTCAAACTCCCCCATCCGTCGAGAAACCTCACACATAGGAACGTGTGTGAGACATCGACACCATCGACGTCAGATCACGGTAGGTGAGAGACTCAAAGAAGAGAGCGTCGCGGGACTCAACAATGCGACGACGGGCGGGATCCCAAAAATGCCAGGCCTTCGACCGCGGGGAGATACCAATGAAGGCACACAAGCAACCCTGCGGAGAGACCTTGGACCCCTGCTGATCCTCCGTGTACCACAGAGAAGCCACTGATTCCCAGACACGAGCAAGACGCAGATCGGCACGGTGACCAAACCAGAGCTCATACTGTGTAACGTGGTCCGAAAGAGGACCGTGCGGGAGGCGGTTCTAGACCCACGTCATGTAGGCGAATCCTTTGAAGGCGAAGGATTCCAGGAGACCGCACTCCGACCGCATAGCACGAATCGCATCCTCCATGGTACGGTTCGAGCACTCAGAGACATCGTTCTGCTGAGGAGTGGCAGGAGCAGAGACCTGGTGAAAAATCCCACGATCGGCAAAGAAACTGTCCATATCGCCAAGAAACTCGCTACCGCGATCGGAGCAGAAGGTATGCAGCGAGTGGCGAGACTGACACTCAGCCATCACTAGCCAGAGACGAACCGCGAGAGCGGCATCACTCTTCTGGCGCAGGCTGTAGGCCCACCGCATCCGGGTGAAGTCATCGGTCACGGTCAGGACATATCGGCCCCGATCGGATAAGGACTCGACAGGGAGAGGACCAAGAAGGTCCGAATGGACCAGCTCGAGGGGGCGAAGGGCTCGAGAACGGGAGCCAGGGTAAGTGCAGCGATACATCTGACCCTGAGCGCAGAACAGACAATCGGTCTTGGACGGCTTCTCGAAAGAGGCCGCGTCAAGACCGAGGACGGGCTGTGTCCTAATGAGCTTCGACACAGTATCGGAGCCCACATGACACAGACGTCGATGCAGCAGGCGCTGATGCTCAGCAGATAGGACACCAGTGACAAACACACGAGCAGGAGGGGAAGGGGAGCAAGGAGAAGAAGAGATCCGAGGAACACGATACAGATCATCCACAACAGAATACACGTGCAGAATCTCAAGCCGGACGCTACGACTGGTCACATGCATGCATCCGGCAACAAACGGTGGACACACAATGCAAAGACATGCAAATCGGGCCCACAGCCATTCCACCGATAAAAACCTACAAGCTGGAGAAAACTGCAGAAGGTCCCAGACAGCATCCAGGACTCTGGGGCGACCGTCGATCAACTCCGAGCAGGTAGTCCACCACCAGACGACGCCTCGGTGCTACCTGGGTCCGCATCAGGGATCTGCACGAGCATGGACACGGCCGAGTGGTCACAGTTTACTGTACAGGTCGACAGGAACATCACAAATCACAACACTCGTATCGGAAGGAATTTCTGCACACTGGCTACAAGGGGGGAACCTGATTATGCAACAGGGCCGAGCCCAAGGGTAATTAATTTTTATCAGAATTTAGCTGGTTGTAGGGTATTTTCTTGGCTACATTCAAGACTATGACCACACCAAAGGATTGGCCAAGATTCATGAATCCATAGGGATTCGCAATTCGCGGATTCAGATCTGCGAATCCAGTAGTGGATTCCAACTCTCGTATATGAATCCAGCTTCAGATTCGCAAACCGAATTCGGTGTGGAGCCTTACTAGTGCCGGAAGTGAGACTAACTCCTCTCTTCCTACTCTGGAGTTAGTGACAAACGTAAGACACTGCACGAATGGATTGTGTACATTTAGCTAGTGTAGCTCCATCTTCCCTTTTCAAGTGATGTCCTTACATCAGCTTCTGTCAGGTGTAGCCATTGTTTTCTTGTTCTTCGGGATCGTTTGAGTCAGGGGGAGATGTTTTTATCTCTACAAGCGACACGTTAATGGCCTTCTGCATGCAGGGGGAGCAGAATTATCCTAGCGTAGCGGTGTTGAGGTTCATGCTCTGAGGATTCTGTCATCGAGGGGGAGCCCATGCATCACATCAACTGGTACCTTTTTGACAAGAGGAATGTTGGTGTACGGGCTTTGAGCTGTCTAAGTCTCACATAGTATTGTGTAGTGAGAGCTTCTCAGTTTGCCCTGATGACGATCCGGGTGTCGACCTGGCACATGCATGATTTGCGCTAGTTAGCGCAGCCATCAACTTCCGGGGTTTCGAGTCTTTGGAAGTTGCATTCATATGCGTCTCCGCTCAACAGTCGGAAGTGAGCGGGACCAGCTCCATATTTTCTCCTCCCCTCTCTGAGTGGTCGGGTCTCGACCATCCAGTTTCCTGGATGGTCGAGACCCGGCCACTTATTGGTCTATGCCAGTGCTCTAGAAGACTTTATGATGATTAGCCACATACAGTCTTTGACAGGTTGTGCATTCTTTGTGGTCGAGACCCGGGTACACAGTTATTTGTAGTGGTACCTCGGGAGACCCAGTACTCAATGATCGATTTTTTTCTAGACCTTTTGCTCTATCGTGTATCATCTGCATATGACAAAAGACCCACACCACTGGTGACATCCTCCAGCGTCTTGGGAGGCGTAACTTGCATAGCTTTGGCTTATCGGGGTGCTAGCATCACCCCATAGAGTTTGGCCTTGTTTTGGGTACATTGCATACTTCGCTATCGGTCCAGATCCGGGCTCTCGGTGGAGTGTTCTGGTGCCTCGGAAGAGCTTGTCTTTCTTGGTTTCATATTATGTGGTCTAAGTTTTCCCCGTACTTCCGTTTTGATGCTACAGGAATTACGAGGCCTTGCGGGGCTAGCCACCAATCCCCATCACATAAGCTCATTGTAGGGCTCATTGTACTCTCCCTTTCGTTTCTTAATCTATGCATCCTAAACTAACCCAAATCCCGGCACTACACTCCTCCCACTCCCCAACAGAGCTTGTGTCACGTCTAGCATGGGCCTCCATGCCCCAAAATGATACTAGCTTTGAAAAGGGGGAGAGGGGGAAACGGGGACTGAAGGGGAGTGGAACATCTTGAAACCATGGGGACACAAAACGTCACAGACAAACAGCTCAGATTGGGTACGCGACCCATTTTGTTTCTTGAAGACCCCAAGGGTTGCCGCCATGTAACACACCTGGGTCAATGCAATGCTTGCTACAACCCCCGAAAATCAAATCACATACAGCATTGCTATTGAGGTGTGTGCCCCCTTGTGCTGACGCAGTGGTCCATTTGCTCCATGCACATGGAGGCGGAGAACTATTGTGGCTGATTTGTCAAGAAAGGGCTTCCGATGCCGAGGAGCGGGATTTTGGCAAAGGCCTGCGCTACTCGCGTTGGCTGTTGTCTGTGCGTTGGATTGTTTATGGGGACGGCTATGGGCAGCTTGGCAGGGCTTTGAAGTAGGGCATGCAAGTGCGTTTCATGTCCCCTGGCGTTCTACACATGCAGTCAGCCATGGGCACCCTGTACACTGAGTGTATCCTCATCCCCTTCGAGTTGCCTGCAGCAGCAGCAGCAGCAGCAGACTTGCGCTGTGCAGAAAACCAGTTGCTGCGAACAACTTGCGCCACGTCAGCCCACCTGCAGTTGCGCCAGTCACCACAGCGAGCCACACAAACGTCCACGTCAGATCTACCACAGCACCTCGCCACAGCAACTTCCCCCAACCAACTTGAGGCATTCAACACGCTGTTCAGTGACAAGCTGCGAAACATACTAAGGTTGAGCACAGGACACGTTTTCTCCCACAAAGTCAAACTCTCTCAACGAATTGAATCAAAGCCTCAAGACAGGACACCAGCTCAAAGGTGCCTCACAATCAGTAAAGAAGAACCGCTTTGAGAACAGGAGTGGCGGTCGATGGCACGTGTGGGTACAGGGCCCCACCTTCTGTGGTTCAAGCTTCTTCTGTGGAGAAAAAACAGAAGTCCATCAACCGTGAGATGCGTGCAAGTCCCCCTTATCCCCCCCCCCCCCCCCCCCCGGCCCTACAACCCGACCCTTTTAAGCATTTGACATACAACTGCAAACCCGCGCGACGAAGGGAGTGACAAACAACATTGTGCCGGTTCACACTGCAAACTGTGGGCCGCATTTGTCTTCGGGGTATGAAAAGTATGCAAGGCCGCCCCTGACCAGCACATCTTCGGGGTATGAAAGTAAAAGCTAAGCCGCCCCTGACCGGCACATCTTCGGGGTATGAAAGTAAAAGCTAAGCCGCCCCTGACCGGCACATCATCGGGGTATGAAAGTAAAAGTTCAGCCGCCCCTGACCGGCACATCATCGGGGTCTAGAGATGAATGCAAGCACTGCCACCCTCGGCACAATGAGGTGGACAACAGACAACGGGAGCTAGGCTTCCCAGAAAGTAGGCTCTACTCCACAAAGGGCGGAGAGAGTGAGGAGGGAGCGCACACGTCCCTGGCGCGCAATGGGGGCTACCTCGCCAGTGAAGGGGGCCGAGGCTCTGGCGTGAGTGGAGACGTAGAGCCGGATAGCCGCGCACTGGGCTCGGATCCCTGCGATGGAGACACGCTGAGCAAGGATGCTCACTGCCCGCTGTGCCGAGTGTGCAAGGGCCTCCGCCGAGCACTGTCGAGTCCCACGTGAGAGGCAGACTTTGGCCAGGCGGGCCAGGAACACCCAGAATTCGTCCCCCAAGCCTCCCAAGGTCTCCCAGGCCAGGGGCCATAGGTGATGTCCTCGTCGCAGAGCTGCCCTGTATCGCGTCACCTTCTCCTCCTCTGCAGCCGCGAGAGCCCGCCCTGGCCCCGTGGCCCAGTGGCCCTGTGCATCCACTGTCGTGACGTCCAGCTCCCGCATTTGTCTTTGGCAACAAAAGACAATGTAGCGTAGTGGGTGGCGGCCTTTCATTCTTCACATCGAAAAGGGTCGATGGTGGCGGCACGTACTGTACTTACAGGCGATTTCGTCCACCTTTTCGGAATGATTCAGCGCAACCTCGTATTCCCCCACTTTTTGGAATTTTCATGAAATGACATTGAAACTGTTGAACATCCTCTTTCGCTGGGAATGCTATGAACGTGCGAGGATCGAATCCAAAGAGTGCCCAGGTCGAGCCAAGTTCAAAGGCCGACTTGTCAAATAGTTGGACTTAGGATGTGTTTGGCCTCGGTCGTCTCCAGAACGCGGATGCACGGATACACTAAAGTGCAACACGGATTCATACTTGGCATGCAGCGACTGGAGGCATCGACGGGGATCCCGGTGAAAAGCTCCAATCGACTTTAGTTCCACGTCAACAGCCAACCTAAGATGGCTCGGTTCTCCGTCTCTGGAGTAGGACTCCGTCTGGCGAAGACGGATCCGTCTTGGCTTTCGGCCGAGGCCAAACGAACCCTTAGACTCGCCACACACTCCTGCAGGTGCTGTGCTTTTGTGATTCTCTCTAACTGTAATGTTTGAAATCAACCACCCAGAAAGAAAAAAAAGG
>SZWC01000140.1:468282-499613 GCA_023375785.1 Penium margaritaceum | reverse complement strand
AGAGAGAGAGAGAGAGAGAGAGAGAGAGAGAGAGAGGCACGTAGACAATGAAACTTTCTTCACTTCTTCAACGTCACAAAGAAAGATACAAGGAGTCTAAGTGTGACGGCCGCGCACACGGCGGCGGTACGTGGTTGCAGCCACCCGGGGTTCATCCTGAACCTCATCTTGTCCTCCTTCCCTGCTTGCACCTTCCGTATTCCCCTCTTCCCCCTCCTCGTCTTCTTCGTCCTCGTCCACAATGTCCTCGTCGCTCTCACTGTCTTCCTCCTCGGGAACGATGAATGAGACAGTGCGCCTGTTGCGGCGCGGGCGGTAGGCCTTGCGCAGGCGCACATGGCACTTGACTAGAGATGTTGCACGGTCGCTGCGCAGGCGGTTGCGCCTGGCAGTGTGGATGAGGGAGTGCGCACTGAACGTGCGCTCCACATCAGACGTAGAGCATGGCTGAGCGTGGAGCTTGATGGCAAATTCACGTAGGTGCGGCAGTCCCACCAGGTACTTTTTAAGCCAGCGGTAAGCCGGTAGGGTCCCGTTGAGGACCTCGTCGCGATCGGTCTTGGCCTCTACCAAGAAGTCGTCGTTGGCGGGGGGCTTCTCGGGCATGTGCAGCTTGCCGGCTGCGAAACCCTCGAAGTACTTGTTCTCGATGGCGCAGCGACGTGCAGGTTCGTCGATCATCTTGCGGAGTGCCTCGGTCCATGCCTGGCACACGTCGTGGTCCTCACTCAGGTTGCTGCCGAAGTGGAGGGGGTGACAGCGCCTTGCTGCTCCGTAGAGAGGGCAGCTCAACTGCTCCTCCCAGCGGTACTCCACGCGCTGGAGCACGTACCGCTTGTGCTCCGGCTCCACACCCCGCCGCACGTTCTCCAGCTTCTCTGTAGCCTTGAGCAAGGCCTCGTAGATTTCACCAGCGGTCCCTCCCTCGCGGTCTGCCACACGGAGAGGCAGCAGCACTGGGTTGCACAGGGCGACAAACTCCTGCACCCCGGACCAGAAGTCACTGCTGCGGACCAGCTCCTTCACGTCGTCCTTGCGCTGGCGGGCGTCAGCAGGCTTGCGCCGCCCCATGTTAGCCCACGCACCGCGGCCAACAACATTCGCGAGCGCCTCCTTCAGGTCCACCAGGCGCTCCATCATCATCACGTTGGTGGCGAAGCCGGTCTCAGCCAGACGCAAGGTGATGCGCCCGGCCTCGTCCTTGAGCATGCTGCGAGCGGCGTCGTTGTTGCGGAAGTACGACGCCACCTTCTCTGCGTCACGGACAATGGGTGCGCCCCACTCACTCTTCCCCACGTCCTTGAGGACGAGGTCCATGCTGTGCGCGGCGCAACCCTGATAGAAGACGTGGGGATAGCGCGGCTCCAGCTCCTTCATGGCCGCGATGTTGACTATGGGTCCGAATTCGAATTTCGAATTGGCGAATTAATTCGCGAATTCGAATATTCGACCAGTTTGCTGAATTCAAATTTGTGTTTGGGGCCTCGAATTTGTTCACGAATTATTTGTCACGGATTTCACGAATTTTCTCGAATTTTCTCGAATTTCACGAATTTACACGAATTTAAATGAATTATGCCAGATTTCTTTATGTACCTCCACAAAAAATGGTACCACGTCGCCCCGAAAGTCGGTGGTGAAGAGGACATGACTGCCGGTTTCTTCTTGCAAAGGGAATAGTGTGCAAAAGTATTGCGGAGAAGAAAGCCAAGTTGCTATTTTAACGGGCAAAATCTGGTACATGGTGGTCGAATTCGAATTTTATTCGAATTTTGGATGAATTTTCATTCACGAATTCAATTCGAATTTTCAAAACATACGAATTCGAATTCGAATTTTCACAAATTTCATGAAATGTATTCGAGCCTGGAAGAATGCCAATTCTCGAATTCGAACGAATTCGAATTTGGGGTCAAACCCACAGACATTAAGGGTCCGAATTCGGACCCTTAATGTTGACAGCGGCATTGTCGCATATGACGCCCACAACATGGATGGGTCCCACTGCCTTCATGGCGCCCTCAATGATGGTGGCGACGTGGCTGGCATCCCGGGTGTGTCCGCTGACGTCGCGCGCAAAAATGTGGTACGCCCCAAAGGCGTTCACAGCCAAAGTATTGTAGATGGGACGGTCGGCGATGTCCGCGAACTCATCCACGAGGATGCTGCAGCCATACACCACCCACGTCCGGCGCAGGGGCGCCTCCGCCTCGTCGAGGTCTCTCTCAATGTCCGGAACGAGACACTCCGTGACCAAAATTTTCGGCGGCAGCTTGAAGGCGGTGTTGGTCCTGCGAGCATCGCGGACAAGCTCGAGGACAACCGGGTCCTGGGCGAGGGAAAGGGGCAGGGCTTTCTTCAGGACGAGTTTGACGATGGTGCGCTGGCAGCGGACGTTGTGCACGTTCTCCACGTGCGGGCTGATGTCGCCCTGCACAAGAGCCTGCATGGCCGCGGCCGGCGGCGCTTCATCAGCATGCATGGAGGAGGACTGTGTCCCGGTGGCGGTGGAGGATGGACGGCACGGGTTGTCCTTCTCCTTCGGGGCGTTCGGGTGGTACTTCTCAGTCAGGGCCTTCCAGTTGACTGGGTTGCCGGGGCCCCCCCAGCTGCGTCCCTCGCCACGGTCCAGCTTGGCGCAATCTGGAATGAACGTAGGACCACGCTTGACATGCGCAAGGCCCAGGATGTCACGGGTGCCGTTAGGAGGGGCGGTGCATCCGCGGACGTTTTTGCCACCGCCGCTGAAGTGCTCTCGGATGCGGTCTATGCCGCCACTGAGACACTTGCCACATGCACCACACTTGAAACCGGGCCAGCCTTTCTCGGTGGAGTAAGGCGAGCAGAAGCGGGACAGGGCTCGTGGTTCGGCGGCCATGATTGGCCAAGGGTTGCAGCGATCTGATGGAGGAACGGCGGATGTTGACAAGAGTGGAAACTCCGCCGTTACTAATACCATCGAAGCGAGCTGCTGCGCCCGTCCATTGGCGAGTCGCAGACGCCCACATCCTCAGTTCGTGGATTCCAACGGCCGGTATGACGGCGCGGTGAGGCATCGGGGCGAAGTGGGAGCGGGAAATGATAGGCACGTTGGATGGACTGAGTCGCACCTACGTTTAGGGCTGCGGAGGTGCATCACAAACTCTGTTATTGGACAGGGGAAAATGGGGGTTTGTGACAGGGTAATGGTTCTTCAAAAACAATAGACACGAAAAGAAAGATGCAAACCCATTGTCAAAAAATTCGCGGTCGACTTGCGAGGTCCACCGGTCGGCGTTCGACTGGGTTGCGTGGTCGTGCGGGAAAGGAAAAAAAAAGGTGCCACGAAACGTCTATCGTCAGCGCCGTTGCTACACGCCGTCGACTGGGTCTGGCGCCCAGTCGGTGGACCGACTGGGGCCGACTCGACCGACTGGACCGACTGGGAGTCGAACCTGCCAAGTCGGAGTCGGTAGCAAACATAGACACAACCCCATGACACGGACCACCGGCGGCTATTGCTTGAAGCCGAACGACTGTGAGAATGCCCAGTCATCTTCCCCTGGGTTAGTGCAATTAGGCTGGTGGAGACAGTGGGAGAGGGGACAGTGTTGAGCCACGTGTGAGCCCCGAGGGATCCGGCGATGATGAAGAAGAACATCGTGATGAACGCCATACGAGCGATGAACAATGCATAGTGGATGGTGAACGCCACAAGTGCCAGTGAACACCATCAGTGCCAGTGAACACCATCAGTGCCAGTGAACACCATCAGTGCCAGTGAACACCATCAGTGCCAGTGAACACCATCAGCGCCAGTGAACACCATCAGTGCCAGTGAACACCATCAGCGCCAGTGAACACCATCAGTGCCAGTGAACACCATCAGTGCCAGTGAACACCATCAGTGCCAGTGAACACCATCAGCGCCAGTGAACACCATCAGCGCCAGTGAACACCATCAGTGCCAGTGAACACCATCAGTGCCAGTGAACACCATCAGTGCCAGTGAACACCATCAGTGCCAGTGAACACCATCAGTGCCAGTGAACACCGAAGAGAATAAAAGTACAGCATGCACACAAGCTCAGTCGCTGACTTCGTTGTTTCCTGACGTGACGGACACTGCCATGCCACAGATGGAAAGAGACGTCAGTGCTAACAGGCTGTCAAGAAAGAGTGTGGGTAGAAAGAGTGTGGGTAGAAAGAGGAGGAAAAGAGAAGGGGGACATCAGTCCGAGGGCAGAGGAAAGGAGGGAGGGAGCAGGAAGGGAGGAATGGAGGGGTTACAATGGAGGAAAGAGGAGGGGAGGGATGGACGGACGGACGGACAGACAGGGGGACGGAGGGAGGGAGGGAGGAAGCGACGGAGGGAGAGGATGAGCCAGGAGGCCAGGGGTGAGGAAGCGTGAAGGGGAGGTTGAAAGAAGGGAACCGACAAACACAAAGCGAAAGGGACGACTGAAGGGACGCTTTGCACACAATATGTGTAAAACAGAACAAGAAAGTTGAAGAAAACGAAAAGGAAACGAAAACAAACAAAAACAGGGCCACTGGTCACCGCTTTCTCCAAGAGAAAACCCAGAAGCAGACCGGGAAGGCGAGGAAAGGGAAGGCGCACCCACCTGGCCTCCCGGCAGCAGGGGGAACAAGGCGGCGAGCGTGAGGCAGAAGACGCCGCACACTGCCAGCAGCACCAGCAGCAGGGGGCGGCGGCGAAGGTGCTGCGGCAAGCATGCGCTGAGACCGTTGCGGTGGTGGTGGTGGTGGTGGTGGTGCGGAACTGCGCAGGCCCCCACCACGTCAGGGGTAGAGCCAGCCGAATCTGCTCCGGCGCAAGCCGGCATCTTGGGCGATGACGACGACGCTCTGAGCGAGGCCGAGTTGTAGTTTCTTCAAAAGCGTTGCATTGCGAAGTGTCTGCGAAGAAGCGGAACCTCCCTCCGCAAGATGCCGTCTTGGGCAGTTTGGTGCGAACGCCACGCGCGACGGCACGGCCTCGGTTGCGAGATTCGAGGTCAGGAAGCTGCCTGGCCACTCCGAGTTCCATCGCGCTGCGACGATCATCGGAAGCCATGGCCGACTGGAGGTTAATGCAATTGTAAAAGGGTTTTGAAGGAGCACACAAAAATCTCAGCTTCGGAGATGAGCACGCCAAACTGTCAACTTTGACGATGTCCGCGCAAAACTGTCAACTTTGCACGCAAAATTGTCAAACTTTGATTGTGAAGATGCAAATCTGTCAAGAGAGAAGTATCAGCTTTCTGATTAAGTACTATTTTTGTCAATTGTTCCAACCTTGTGCCACGTAGGCAAACTATCCTACCACATTATTTCACATGCAAAACTATTGTAAAAATAAGAAATCGTCATTGTTTTAGGAAGCTTGAGTAATTCTCTCCATTTAGGAAATTTCATCATAACAGATTATCATACGTTATGCAAAGAACTCTCCCAAAATTTAGTCTTATCGGAATGTCAAAAGAGAAACTCAATGTTAACCCACTTCCTAACAAGCAAACAAACATGTGAAGTTTTCATCTGGGAACAAAAAAACTTCAAATGCCCATGTAATCCCAAAAAAATGTCAACTTTGTAAATAAGCACCAAAAATGGCAATGTTGTAGAAACACAAAAAAAAATCAATATTTCACTCAAAAAACAAACAAGAAACACAAATGTATGATGACGTCCTTTGTGGCACCCATGTAATGTATCTCACTCCCACTTCCTCCTAGGGGAAGGAGGGGGAGCAAGGGGGAGGGCAGAGGAGGTGGAGGAGGAGGGAGAAGGGAGGAGGAGGGGGAAGGAGGGGTGAGGAAGATTGAGGAGGATGGTGGAGGGGAGGAGAGGGGAGGATGGGGGAGGACAGGGGCATTAGGTATCTTGCATGGGTGCTACAAAGAACGTCATCATATATTTCTTTTGTATTATAGGTGAAATCTTGACTTCTTGGTGTTCTTTTCTACGAAGTTAAGATGTTTGGGTGCTTGTGTAAAGTTGATAGTTTTTATGCTTAAATGCAATTCTCATATTTTATGCGCTCATTTGAAAGCCTAAATGATTTGCCTTTTTAGAGTTTTGCTATTCTTGAATATAAGTTTTGACATTGACATGAGACCAAATATTGGAAGTTTTCTTTGCATAACATATGAGGTTCTGTTTTGTTACAATGTCCCAAATGGATAGCACAAGCTTCCCAAAATGATGAGGGTCTTTGCCTTTAAAACGGGAGAAAAACATAATTTGTGTGTATAAACTAATATGAAAATATAGTTTGCTTGTGTGGCGTAATTTTTTCAGAGTCGATAAAGATCTGAACTTAGTGAGAAAGCCACCTTTTTTTCAAATTGCATGCTGATATGCAAAGTTTGCACTTCAAGGTGCTCATCTACGTAATTGTGATTTTGCATGCTCATTCTTAAAGTTGATGATTTTCATGGTTGAAGATTTTTTGTTATTATGTATGGATCAAACAACTTTTCATGCCATTTTCAAAACCCTCCCCGAATTGTAATAGCCTCTAGTCCACTCTTGCTCCACCTGAACTCATGTGGAGAAACATTTTCCGAGGCGCCATTATGACCGGTTACGACACACGGAAAAAGAGCTACAGGTAGAAAGGAAAGATATTTATTCAAGAATGGCTTCTAAAATATGTGACGCACATTGGTAACCATTGGTTTGATCCATTGGTCTCTCTTGTCAGACCCATCACCTACCAAACGTGAAAGGTGTCTATGGTATGTCGTGCTCATGCCAAGCTTTTGACCATGGATTTCATTTTTAACTCTTCCATTCTTAAAATTGTATTTG
This sequence comes from Penium margaritaceum, assembly GCA_023375785.1. Taxonomy (NCBI): domain Eukaryota; kingdom Viridiplantae; phylum Streptophyta; class Zygnematophyceae; order Desmidiales; family Peniaceae; genus Penium; species Penium margaritaceum. The sequence goes on along the minus strand of SZWC01000140.1, from coordinate 492,818 downwards.
TGTGGTTCATACAGCCTTACACCACTGAGGTAGAGGGAGGAAATGAGGCCCCGATTGAACTAGTGTATACTTATTATAGTCATCAACTTTAGAAATAATTGCTTCAGTTTTCATGTATCGCAAATGGCCACCCTCTCCCAAGTCTTATATAAATATTTGGTCCCTCAGGTCGCCATAAAATTGTAACCAACTTGACTAGGTAGGAGTTTTTGGTGGCCAAGAAACCATGTAGGTTCACATGTTACAGGTGGGGACATAACACTTAGTATAAGGAGCACCAAAAAGGAATATCTTGTTAGTTTACCCACTCATGTTATAATGAGATGTCTGCTTCTGGCATGCCACTACATTTCAAGTGTTAAAGTTTCAGGTTTCCCAATTCTGCTAAATGAAGCAGAGATGGGGTTACACCCCTCACTTACACAAGCCCTTAAACTACACACAAGGGTGTTTCTATCAAAACATCATTGCCCACCCCTTAAACAACCTTCGGAGTGTATATGGGTATTTTTCCACGTGCTTCAACCTCTGGTTCTAAATTCTTCTGATAGGTTTGACATCTTTCTAAAAGGGTTCATAGTATTATTACAAATAGTTTTGATATGTTACTACCTTTGATGAACTTCTCAAGGGTGCCAGATTTGATAAGGATAAATCCATCCACTGTCCATGGTGTAAAAACAATTTCACAACCATAGCCAAAGTTTCCAAAAAATACATATGGAGAGCAATCCAAGTCAATGGCCGAATCTACAAGACATGGGGAAATCACTACCTTACAATATCACGATTGACCAAAACCCCTTTTGCTTCTTCTTCTGATGCATGAACTCCGTACGAGTCCTTTTTTGCATGGGCATGTCCTCCACAAAACATTGATGGGTTTAGTAAGCAGTAATTGATTTAAACCCCTCGATAAAGGGATTTATGATTGTTTTTAGAAAATGCTAATGTAAGCACTTTGAATGAGCATGCATGCTACATATAATCAACAAAAACTCCATACAAAAATCGCACTTGGACGCAAACCAGGGACATAATGTTTTAAACCACTAGGGGCACTATTTACTTGAATTCTTCTAACTGACAACTGTATGCATTGGTAGGGATATTTTCAATTTTTTAAAGGTGCCCCTTGAACTCATTGAAATGCCTCAAATTCGCTGCAAATCTTCACAAAGTAGCCACTCATGATGAGGCATCACAAGAGCAGCTTCACCTGAGTGCCCAAGTCTCTAGGTATGCCTCGTTCTTGTTTTTCCACTTGTATGTATGCGCTCAACAATTAAAACACCTGTCATCAAATTACACTTCCTACTCTGTGTAACTTACTTTGTCTCGATTTCCTCAATCATCTTTTGCTTCCCAACTTTTCCTCTTCACTATCTACTTTCATGTCTAAGTAGCACACTTGGTATTAGAGAGCAATGGTTTTGTTAGGATACACAATGACTTTACTTCTACACAATGGCATCACGGAAGCCTTTCACGGATCTCTGCCATCTAGACAATTGCAAACCTTGTGACAAAGACAATGAGACAAACAACTGCACCTAGCGATAGCTAATGGTAACTAAAAAGGCTTTTAACAAATGAGGACAACAGGGAACAATTCACAATGCTCTCCAAGCAGCCTAAACAAAAGGAGCGATAGGCTTAGTTGGTAATGGTATGGGACTAGTGATGTTGACGGACCCCTCATGTTCGGTGCATCCCTTGCCTCTGCCGCTACCTATTCGGTTGATACCTGGTGTGATGGTAGAAGGTGCCTGTTGACAAGCTCGTTTTAAAAAAACTTGTATAAGACGTTTTTAGTACTCAAGAGCTTCAACAACCATCTACAAGGCATTGGCCAGAGAACCGCCTTATTATTCAGCCATTTTGGTACCCAATGTGTGCTCACTCACAACTTTCAACAAGAAATGGAAACTGCCCACGCCCAATTCAAAGACTTTATCCAACAAAATTTCCCCACGCTCGATGTAGAAAAAATTGCTACTTTCACCATGTCACGATGGCGATGGAGAACCTATGGTTTTTGTGAAAACGTAAATAGTGCTTACTAAGAGAAACACCCAATCCACAAGCAAACCCCAAAATTGAATTTCAATTCTTCAGCTGTTTAATCTCATAATTAGAATGGAAGTGATAGTTTAAATGTGGCTGACAATTTTGGTGATATGCTACACCTTTATTATGATAGATAATCATCAAATAAAAATTGACCTAACATCGTTACTTTTGCATAGCATGGCTATATGTTGCAGGTCACATCTAAAGGACAACCAATAATAGGATGTTAATGAAGCCAATGGCTAATGCAACTGTTCTCTCATCTCAGGTGGTAAGATTTTTTCACACCGCCAAAGAGTTGGGATACATTTTCCCACATCATTCTTGCATGTTCTAGAAAGTTGAATGATTTATTTGTATGAACATTTGAAGCTTTATTGGCTACATCAATAGTATCGCATTCTACATTGCACACAAACTTTTGCATAATCATCACCACCAGTGACATCACAATATGAAATCTCTCAATTCACTATAATAGCCTCAAGAATTATGTGCTGCAAGCAATCACAATAGTTGACGCCCACAACACGTTCCTGCAAATCATTGTAGAAACCAGCTTCATTAACAATGGTTATAATGCTAGGATAGTCCAAAAGCTACGATTCCTATTGTGGTGGTAGACATTCACAGGCATTAGAAATTTTTTCTACGATGGAAAATGTCGACTTCATGGGACCAATAACTATGCTAGAATTACAAGAAAATGATCCATCTATTCCATAACTGTTACTTGTGACATGAACAAGTCAACATGGGAGGGGCCATTAAGAAAGCCAGAGGAGTGGACATATGGCAGGGGACATGAGTGGGAGGCAAAGCTCATGTCCAGTAAAAACCTATTCGTTGATGGATCTCCCATCCGAATGCCTAGGAACACCAAAGACAATGGTTCCAAAGAACTCAAAATTTGATAATATATATGAGGACAACCATCAAGATTAATACTAGTGCAATCAGTGGATTGTGAAACTTCAAAATGATACTGGTATGACTTAATGGATAGACATCGCACAACTTAATAAAATTTGGGATGGTTTGAAGCTCGATCTGAAGATCAACTAGAGGTGCTTGAATAAACATCTATCTAAGGATAATCGCAGATCAATCAACTTCTCAAAATTCTTTGGTTGCAAATTCAGGAACTATGAGATGGAGTGGTCTAACGAACCTATCCAATAAGCGACCACAATATCATCCTTGAGAGAGATTTATTTTCCCAATACAACCCATGAGTGAAATGGAACATTTGTATGTTTAATGTTACAACCATTACAAGATATGATATTTGTCTCTAATCTAAGTGACCTATGAGACATCGGTTTAGGGAAGTAGCAAGGAAGGTGGCTCCATATGAATTTGTAGTGACAACAATACAATCATGCAAAAAACCCATCTTGTTCAATGTGGCCAAGAAACATCTAGGACTAGAAGCTCATAAACTAGTCCACGTGGAAACAATCAAAGACGATAAGGTAACAACTGACATAGTACCAGAAGAGGTTTTCCATGAAGGGTTTTTCTATGAACAACTTCCGCGAGAGTTACCTATGTAGAAAAAAATCAGTCATTGGATTAAGCTGAATCTGAGCAATAGAGTGAAGGTCAAGTTAACCTTGCATCCATTCATGTCACCATGCGTAGTCCCTGTGTTTCTTGGTAAGAGTAATAGAGGAGAAATTTCAATGTGCGTGGACCAATAAGAATTAAAAAAAATCATCATTAACAACAAAATAATATTCTGAAAAGACAGTATTCTTTACTCAATTTGAAAAAGATGAATTTTCTCTAATGGTTACACATATGTCAGATATCACCAAATCCACGTATCCAATAATGATATTCAAAAGTCAATGCTTCATACTTCCTATAAGCACTTCAAATTCCTAGCTATGTCTTTTGGACTCAAAACTAGATTGGTGACATTTATGGCGACAATTAACAAAACATATCAAGTGTACCTTGACCGCTTTTTCTTCCTTTTTCTCGATGAGATCCTTTTTCATAGTCCCACACGAGAGTGGCATAACAAGCACCTTTGAAACTTCCTCCAATCTTGCAGAGAAAAAAATTACAAGTTATTAAAGTGTATTTTTGGTCATCATTTTATAAAATGTTTGTGCCACATCAATAATGTCGAGCATGCTCGACATTGTTGATGTTGCACAAACATCAACAATGTCGAGCATGCTCAGTTTTTCATCCATCATGATGGATGAAAAATAAGTGGCGTCATCCCAAAATAAGAAACATTTCACCAACAATTGAAACATCCAAGAATGTTGGTTCTCTACAAATAAACCAAGTTATCCATGGCTACACCAAAGTTTCAGTACCTATCTTCCATCTCACTTGTAAAGCCACCGAGTGGAGGTGGGATGGCAACCAAGATGAAGCAGTAAATGCTTTGAGAAATTCTCCTAAATTGGTGTCATCCTCATGGTTGGCAGATTTAATATTAGACTATAACATGGCCACCAACACGTTTGATTGAGCAACAACGGTCATTCTCCTCAAAGGCAACAATAATGGAAACCAACCAACCATGTGAATGGCATCAAGGCTATGCGGTCAGTTGCTGAACTTTGTGTTGGCAAATACAAATGATGACATTAGTATACACTTTCAAGAAGTGGCGATGCTACTTAGAATGGTGGAGATGTGTCATCAGTACCAACCACCACGCACAAAACATCTCATGACTTGGCCAAATCTGAATCATTGATAACTCAATTAATGGAGTTTCTCGAATCCAAATTCACTTGCATCATTGGGTCTTGGGCTAAAAAACAAATGTAGCAAACTTTGTATGCTTTGTACCATGACGGTGGTAAAGATTAGCGCCTCGCAAAAGGAATGGAACTTGTCTCCAAATGAATATTTGCAAGACGTTACAAGAATTCTGGCAAGTACACAAAAACTAGGGTTTGCTTTGGTGCATCCTACTACCAATGGCGATTGAATTACAAGGTAGTCATTCCAATCAAGAAAGATTTCTGAAGGATAATATGAGAGGAGTGCACCTGCACCAATGCAAGTAGGCACTTTGTGGAGACAAGATACATGATACGTTCTAGTTGTGGGAAAACGATGCTAACTGATTTTGAAAAATAATGAAAGAAACGTGAATTGTGTGAATAGCATAAGTAAAAACAAATTCAATCCTCATGTTTACTTTAGCCGCTACCAGTAGTGAAGGGGCCATGGTCGAACATCTCCATTAACTTCTTAACAGGTTTGCCTATCACACGTGATGGGTTTGACATGATACTTTGATGGTCTTGTGGATCTCAAATCATCAACATCTATCTTGGTTGATACAATGGTCCATATCCTAAAAATAGTGGGACTCTTTGTCAAAAGCATCTTTGGACTGCAAGACGTCTCCTCCACCATCACTTGCAAAATGGGTTAGAGTTTCACCAACAAAGTTATGCTTTGTTACTTACTCACTGTGGAAGTCACATATAGCTATCGATGGCCTTCCATCCTCAAAATTCTAGGCATACGTGCCATCCAAATAAATGCTTGGACAACTTCTCTGAAACTTGTCTAAACCTCATGGCATTGACTTGGTTGTCAAGTCACCAACTGCCGAGTTGGCATAAAACTCCGCAACTTCCCCAACAATATGTACAATACCTATAGACGTTTCTTACCACAAGCTACCCACACCTCTGTCATGTTTCCAAAAGACAAGAAACATATGACTACTTGACATACAACACGAAGACATGTCGCATGCTCACGAAGACATAAGCGGTGATGAAGCAAGCTATCCAGAGCATATGTGAGAGTGGGTGCTCTCTGGAGATTTAGCCTTCGTGTGTGGAGAGCACAGTCGCAGCGGAAAGATAGACTTGGAGATGTCTGGAAGCCAGAGTTGGAAAATACAGGTTAATTACAATGAACAATGTACAAGGTATTTATACTCTCTGGCCGGCTACTCTAGCGCCAGCCTACTGGTCTCCTAGCTTGCTGTAGCAAGGTACTTGCTCCTGAACCCAGTGCTCTGCTTGCAACTGAACTTGGTGCTCTACTTGCACCTAAAGCCTGGTGCGAGAAGTTTCCGGCCGTCGATCGTCCTGATCGACGGTCCATCTGTCTCTCGGCGAGCCGCCGCGTTAGTCTCGTATGGCTCACGGCGGTGGGTGCGGTCGCCTTGTTGCGCACGCCACTGATGGTACTGCGACCGTCCCACGGTCGCATTCATCGGAACTGTTGTCGCCGTTGACCGCGCGCGTTGTCAGGGCCGACCGTCGAAACATCCCCTCGGCGGGTAGCGTTGCCCTTACGCTACCCGTCGAGAGGGGGAAGCCACCCCCACGTGGCGTGTTTGGAACGTTGCGTGGGGGTGCGAGAAAAACAGCCCCCTAGCATCGGCGTGACCTCCATGCCGACGCTCGCTCACGCGCTCGCTCGCTCGCTCCTCCTCCTCCTCGCTATTGCGAGCCGTCGGAGTCGAGCCAGACCTCCCGACATATTTCCGAAAAACGGAAAATGCCCCGTGTGTCCCCACTCGGGGGTAATGCCCCGAATATGCCAGGAAAACAAGGGCACTTCATTACATTCATCCCCCCAGTCGGAGGCGCAACGTCCCGGCGCGCCAAAGATACTCTTGGAGAACAATGTTGGTACCCCCGACGTGGAAGTTGGTCTTGAGCTCCCAAGAGTTGTGCTCCGCCGGGTACTCCTTCCACTGTACCAGAAACTCACGCCGTCGTCCCCTCTGGCGGTCCGCCAGAATCTTCTCCACCTCAAACTCCTCACTTCCTTCAACCTGGACAGTAGGAGGTGGAGCTGTCCCGCGACCCTGGAAGAAGGTGTTGGGGTCACGATAGGCACGAAGCAGGGAGATGTGGAACACCGGATGCATGGTGTAGTGAGCTGGTAGCTCTAGCTTGTATGAAACGACCGACCGCTTCCCTAGAATGCGGAACGGACCCACCCATCGCGGTTTCAGCTTGGGACTCCCAAATCCCATAAGCTGTAGGTTAGCAGAGTTCAGCATCACCTGATCTCACACTTGGAACTCCTCCGCAGAGCGATGCTTATCAGCCTGCCGCTTCTGCTGCTTCTGTGCCTTCAACAGTCGTTGCCGCACCACGTCCCAAGTGGTAGCAAACCCTTCAGCAATCTGCTGCACAACCGGAAGAGATGTTGCCGTAGGAAGGGCGCCTGGGCTCAGTGGCTGGTGGCCGTAGACCACCTCAAACGGCGACTTCCCAATGGATGCTGACACCGCTGAGTTGTAGGTGAACTCTGCCACTCCGAGCTTCTCCTCCCAACCCTCTCCATCCGGTGGGACCATGCTCCGTAGCAGCTACTCCAATGTCTGGTTCGTGCGCTTTGTCTGCCCATCGCTCTATGGGTGGTATGCTGTGGTCAGATGCACTCGCGTGCCCAGCTTCTCCATGAGATCTCTCCAGAATCGCGAAGTGAACCGTGGATCGCGATCTAAGACCACCGACAGCGGCACTGCGTGCAGCTTGATGACATGACTGAGGAGGAGTTGAGCTGTCCTGGCAGCTGTGATGCTCTCAAGACATGCGATGAAGTGTGCCATCTTGGATAACCGGTCCACCACCAGAAACACCGTGTTGTTGCCTTACTGTGTCACAGGCAACCGGCCAATGAAGTCAAGCGAGATGTCTGTCCATGGCCTCTTTGGTACAGGCAATGGTTGCAGCTCCCGTGCTGGCCTTGTCCTCCGCGCCTTGATGCGTTGGCACACATCGCAGCTGCTCACAAACCTCTTGCAATCAGTTGCCATTCACGACCACCAGTATTGGCGTGCCAAGGCTTTGAGCGTCTTGTGGAAGCCGAAGTGACCCGAGTAGTGTGTGTCATGCGCCTCCTCCAGCGACAACTGCTTCAATGGCGCATTGTCCGGCACGACAATTCTCTGCTCTTGCCCCTTTCGCCAATACACTCCATCCCACGTGGCGTCTTTCAGCACACCACCCGTGAACTCACTGTCCACGCCATAGCCATGCTTGAACAGGCTATGCATAACTGGAGATCCCATCAGCACTGAGATGGCATTGAGGCTCAAGTCCGGCCTCCTTCAAAGAGGATCTGCCGGGTTCACCTTCCCAGGCTTTTATTGGATATTGTAGTCAAAACTTCTTTTCAAGAACTCCATCCAACGAGTTTATCGGCGACTGAGGTTTGGCCGCGTCTTCAGGTATTTCAGGGCGTAATGGTCCGTGAAGACCACGCAGCGCCACGACTCGAGGTAGCACCTCCAGTGCTTGAACGCATGGATCATCGCCAGCATATCCTTCTCATGGATTGCGTAGTTCAGCTCCGCACCTCGCAACTTATGACATGCGTATGCAATCGGCTGCGGCCCCTTCCCGTGATCCTGCATCAGCACCGTCCCAATGGCATAGTCGCTTGCGTCCGTCGCCATGACGTACTCCTTGGATGAATCTGGATACACCAGGACCGGAGTGTCACACATGGCAGTCTTCAGCTCCTCGAAGCTCTTCTGCTCCTAATCGCCCCATTCCCACTGGTGATCCTTCCTCAGCAGCTGAGTAAGTGGCGCACCCTTTTCTTCGTACCCCTGGATGAATTTCCGATGGTAGTTGAAAAACCCCAAGAACACCTGGATGTCACGCACGCACTTTGGTGTCGGCCACTGCTTCACTGCTTCCACCTTCTTTGGGTCCATGCGGAGACCCTTGCCGCTGATGATGTGCCCAAGGAACTCCACCTCCCTTTTCTCGAACTCGCACTTGGAGAGCTTTGCAAACAACTTATCTTTCCGAAGAATGTCTAGCACCTACCGAAGGTGTTGCTGATGCTCTTCCAGAGTTCGGGAGTAGATGAGGATGTCGTCGAGGAACACCACCATGAACTGGTCCAAGTGAGGGTTGAAGATCCTGATCATGAGGCTCATGAACGTTGCAAGAGCGTTGGTCAACCCAAACGGCATCACGAGGTACTCGAAATGGCCGTACCGCGTCCGAAATGCCGTCTTCTCCACATCCTGCTCCGCAATCCGGATCTGATGGTACCCCGAGCGCAAGTCAATCTTGCTGAAGAACTACGCTCCCCTCAGCTGGTCAAACAGCTCCTCGACCCTTGGTAGCAGGTACCGGTTCTTAATCGTTACGTTGTTCAATGCTCGATAGTCCACGCACATTCGCAGCTCCCCTGTCTTTTTCTTCACAAAGAGGACCGGTGCAGCGTAAGGTGACACCGACGGTCTGATGAGCCCCTGCTCTGTCAGCTCCTCCAACTGCTTCTCCAGCTCACCTAGCTCATTATCGCTCATGGGATAAGAAGCCCGCACCGTTGGAGTTGCTCCAGGAACAAGCTCAATTTTATGGTCGATGTCCCACTTCGGTGGTAAACCCTTTGGCAGCTCAGCAGGAAACACATCACTGTAGCTGTCCAACACTCCCTTGATGCCTTCCGACAGCTCTGCTACTGGTGCTTTCTGCTGCTCTCCCTCTTGTTGCTTTGTCTCCGCTGCCAACACTTCCACCTCTTCAGCTGCTGCCTTTTGTCGCACCCACACAAGGTACACTTGATCCCCCATGCGCTGACAGCGCTTCAGCTGCACGTAACTCAAACTATGGCACCTTGCCCGCCTTGGAGTCCTTCTCCTCTGTCCACAACGGTAGAACAATTTGCTCTCTGCATTTCTTCACTTTCACCTAGTTGCGCACCCAATCCACGGCAGGATTCCACCGGTGCAGCCAATCACGCCCCAAAATGGAGTCGTAAGTGTCCATCGGGCACGTGCGAAAGTTCACCTCGCACGACAACTTGCCTAGACGGACCCTCAGAGGCTTCAGAGGCAGTCCACACTCCAGCTCCCCTTGCACCAACTTGGTCGTAGTTGGCTTCCCAGGTAGCCGTGCAAGCCCCAACCTCTTTGCAAGCTCGTCGCAGAAGAATGAGTGCGACCCACTGCAATCTAGCAATGCTTTAATCTGCTAGCGAGTCTGGCGCCCCTCACCTTCCGTAGAACCAGCAGATAAAATTTCGGCTTTCAGAAGGATCCTCGGGACGCTCCCGCTTCCTTCGCTCTGCAGCAATACACTCAGCAGCTCCCTAATTGTCGAAGGACTTTCGGGGCTGGTGTTCACTAATGCGGATGAAGCTTTCCCAGCAGATGGCCGTCCGCCACTCACTGCTGGTTGCCGTTTCCCCGTTGCTTCTTCTTGCAGTCCTTCTTGTGGTGCCCATGCTTCCTTCTTGTGGTGCCAGGCTTCCCGTAGATCCAACAGTTCCCACCACGCGGCTTGCTCTGTTGCTGGCCTCCTTGCACTGCGTCGATCTCCATGGGGTCGGCTTGTTGGTACTGTGCTCGACACTGAAAATTCTCCTGCTTTTCACGGAAATCCCCTCCATGGTAGCGTAGCGCGTCAACGCGCTCAGTAGTGGCCACCATCGCCTGAAACTCCATGATTTCACTGAATGCCAGCGTGTGCTGAATTTCTGCCTTCAAGCCGTCATGGTACTTGTCTGCCATCTCCGGCTCGCTCATGTCGTCGATCTATGAGCACAACGCCAAGAAACGATGTGTGTACTCCTACACCGAGCCGATCTGCTTCAGCTGCGTCAGCTTGTTGTGTGCGACCATGGAGGCATTCACGAGATCAAATCGATCTCTGATGGCTTGCTCGAACTGCTCCCATGTCGTCGGCACGCGCGCTTCAGCTTGCACCGCGCCTGGCTGCCACAACACGGGATGTTGCACAGCTGTGTTCCCACCTCCACCACGAGTGGCCAGCATATTCAGCTGCCTCCACCACTCAAATGCTGCTCCGCATAGTAGTGTCACCGCAAATGACACACGCACAACATCGTCCTTGGGAGGGTGACCCAGAGCCCCAAAGTAGCTGTTCATCGCGAACAACCAGGTTCGAACGCTCGCTCCCTTGACAGAGGGAATGAACGCTTCCGGAGCCTTTGGCTTTGGTCTCGGCGGACTCCTTGACCGGGCCGCCCGAACCTGTCCAACGTCAGTCCCGTCCCGCAAATCACCGATCTACCGATTGAGCCGCTCGTTCTCCAGCTTGAGGGCTCCCAGCTGCTCTACGATCTGTTGCAAGGCGTGCTCCATGGCTCTTGATGAATTTTAGCCGCTGGAGATCCTTCAAAAAAAATGGCAGCGTTTTGGTAGAAATCGAAAAAAATTGGCAGCAATTCAGTAATCCAAGAAGAAAATCTGAGGTCTTAGAAGTGCATGGGAGTCACCCGTCGTCTCCTGCGTGCGCACGGTAGGCCGTGTGGACGCTCTGGAAATTCAGAAAAAAATTCTAGAGGTTGGCTCGTGCGTTAGCTTCGAAGTCTGGTCTAGCAATCTCCCTCTCGATCAGCCTCGACGTTGTCCGACGTAGTCCGTGCCTTCGGTCCTCGAAGTTGGCTGAGCTCCGGCAGCGCTTCCGCCCAACGCGTGGCTCTGGCTCTGATACCAGATGTGAGAGTGGGTGCTCTCTGGAGATTTAGCCTTTGTGTGTGGAGAGCATAGTCGCATCGGAAAGATAGAATTGGACATGTCTGGAAGCCAGAGCTGGAAAATACAGGTTAATTACAATGAACAATGTACAGGATATTCATACTCTCTGGCCGGCTACTCTAGTCCCAGCCTACTGGTCTCCTAGCTTGTTGTAGCAAGGTACTTCCTCTTGAACCTAGTACTCTGCTGGCACCTGAACTTGGTGCTCTACTCGCACCTAAAGCCTAATGCGAGAAGTTCCCGGTTGTCGATCGTCCAGATCGACGGTCCTTTTGTCTCTCGGTGAGCCGCCGCGTTAGTCTCGTATGGCTCGCGGCGGTGGGTGCGGTCACCCTGTTGCGCACGCCACCGATGGTACTGCGACCATCCCACAATCGTAGTCATCGGAACTGCTTTCGCCGTTGACCGCGCGCGTTGTCGGGGCCGACCGTCGAAACATCCCCTCGGCGGGTAGCGTCACCGTTATGCTACCTGTCGAGAGGGGGAAGCCAACCCCGCGTGGCGTGTTCGGAACGCCGCGTGGAGGTGCGCGCGAAACAGCCCCCTAGCGTCGTCTTGACCTCCACGCCGACGCTCGCTCACGCGCTCGCTCGCTCGCTCCTCCTCCTCCTCGGTGTTGCGAACCGTCGGGATCGAGCCAGACCTCCCGACATATTTCCGAAAAACGGAAAATGCCCCGAGTGTCCCCAAATCCTGGGTGAGGCCCCGAATATGCCAGAAAAAAGAGGGCACTTCGTTACAGCATATGATGGATATTGATTTCAACATAAGTGATCAGAAGCTACTCAGTTTGGCAAATTTCATGCAATGAGGATAGTATTGCACAATGTTGAAAGTTAGTTGGTTGGGCACGTTCATCATTCAGGAGATGTGGACATGTGTCATCACTTTACTTCATGTTTTTCATAACATGGCTATCCATATCATGTTTCACATCATCTAGCTCAAACTCTATGGATATTATTGCAAGTGCTTTCCTCATAGAGATTTACCTCCAATGCCACCAGTGGAAGCAGATGAGGATACACAATATTAGGTTCAGGACATCCTTGGACACTGATCATGAGGTAAAGTAACAAAGCATAGCAAGGCTACATTGCATCTCATGATAACTGGAGCCTAACAACAGCCTACGGGATGTGAATCAACATACCGGAGGATATTTTAGCTAGCACTAACCTAAGTCTTGTAGTGTGTCAGGACATCTCGACTATAAGGCAAGGAGATCTTATGTCCCTTACAAACATGAGTCCACACATGCGAATTCTCATTATTTCTTTCATGGTCTACCATACAATTACCTCCACATCCTTATGTCAATTGGTCATGGATATTTCCTCTAACTTCCTAAAATTCTAATGCTCCATTTTAAGGTTGTGACATGTTTGAACGTTCTAAAAAATCTAGAAAATAAGAGGAACCATTGTTATATTATGACACTTTATAGTCAAATTCTCAATGGTTGTAAACGTTTATTGAGATTCTTTGAACTTCTCAAAGCCCCCACCTATGAAGCAACAGAGGTTGTAAAAATTGGTCAGAATGTTCACAGTGGATGTACATAAAATATCCGAGTGGTGGGCTGCAATAGATATTACAGACATGCTCACTCGTGGAGTGTTGAAACTTGTGTATTTAAGGAACATTACACTTTGGGAATGTTATGAGACTTAGCTGGCTTAGACATTTCTTTAATCATCCTTTTAGCCATAATTCTCAAGAATTTTATGAGACATAGCTGGCTTAAATATTTCTTTAATCATCTATCAGTATTTTATAGGTTGTTGTACAGCTCTAATTTTTCATTTCATACGTCAAAGACCTATCACTTCAAAAAAATTACATAACTTTTCCCGGTCTTTGCTTTCAAAGGACGTATTTTCCTTCTTACTGCAAATCCCTACTTCCAAAATGGTGGTTATGGTACTATCCTTACAAGGTAATGCTCTTAACGGTCTATTATGGGTTGAGTTAACTGACATGGTGCACTGGCTGGATAGTCATGGTACGATCTGGTTGAATCTTGACGTTATAGTTGTTTGCATCTCCTCTATGAAAAATAGACCCAAAGTTTTTACCTTTGCACACTCAAGTCCTTGTCGACAAATTTTTTCTGAGATGAGTACAACAAGATCACTAAGGTGGAACTTGGTGTCCGTCCAATGCTGGTTGATTACTGGAATCATCACCGCTTGTATCTTTGTAAGTTTTTTATAAGTTTTATCTTAGATGTTATTAAAGACACTACAAAATTTTGATTAATACTATATCTTTAAAATTCTACTAGCTTACTACTAATGATGGAAGTTTATAAAGGACCACTTCAAATTGTATTTTAGCTGTCGTTGCGAGAAGCTATATGCAAGCCTGGTAATTGATAGCTTGGTCGCCTCGTTATTGCCATTTTTCTTGGAGACAGTTTGAGGTTGTTATTTAAGCATCCGATTGGTTTGTCGACTTTGACCACCAGTCCGAAGATAAGGGTCATCAATAGTTAAATGCATCTGGCATAGTGATCTCAGTGTTTGGAGGATGGGAGATCATATTGCCAGCCATTGGCTTAAAGAATTCCAACATTGTAGTCAACATGGTCGATGTGATCCGCTACTAAAATCAGTCGCAAGAGGTATTTTTCCCAAACATGGCAAACACCCACCAAAGGATGTGTTTGAAGCCATTCTTGTAATGCAAGTAAAACTTGTCAGGACAGTGGCCCTGGGGATGATGCTTTCAAAGAATGACCATGTGTAATCTGTTGTGTAAGAATGTTGACGTAAATGTTGAAAATCTTAGTGGGTGCAATTCACATATACCCAGTTTTTAAACAAAATATCTCATTCCTCCATTGTTGAGCAAAAGATACCCCAAATACCCATCTCATGCCACGACCACCATGCTAGAAACAGTGAAAAGAAAAAACAATCCATGTCATGGTACCATGTCATGCATCATCGACACATGACATGGTTATTCATAATGTCTGTGAAGTTTTTTGTGAGGTTTGTGGGGGTGTGAGGCTCCCCATATGTTGCATGGGAATCTGCCACGCCCTGCTACCGTGGGGTCTAGCAGGAGCCCGCGCGAATAGAAACTGAAACAATACCATAGTTCATTAGTGGATGGATTGGTTTGAGGTTTAATGCTTAAAAATAAATGTTTGTAGTAATAATGGAGGGGTTTGTTATTTTTTCTTAAGCTCGCGGCCAGAGTTTTGAAGTCCCGGTCGTGATCGAGGGACTCCCGTCAATCGACAATCGACAACGGAAGTCGGTAAATATCGACCTCACCAGCCGTCGATCGAGATATCATCATCGATGGCTTGCGAGGCGATCAATCAGTGACTTTTATTGCTCACCGTTGATCATCCACATGACCATGCGCCATATTTCCTCCTTGATTGGTAATGCATGTCGCGACCGAGCATGTAAATGGACTTGGCTTTTCGATTTGTTTTTTTTTTCAATGTTGGGCGGATGAGAGTCACACTTTGCATTTTATGGGTACCTAAGCTATTTGGTCCCATTTTCTTTTGTTATACGTCTGACATCTCTTTTATCTCTTCCAAGTGTGCAAGAGTTGTGTACACAAAGTCTTTCCACTCCACTAATGGAGAAAACATCGCCACGTCAAATGAATCCGTGCGTGAGGTAGAATAGTTGCGATTGACCATGTGAGAGTGGCTGTGTGATTCATAGATGTGGCTCAACTTGTCTCCTATTACCATCTGACATCCTTGAAATTGGACCCAAAAATTTGTATTGCATTGTGTAGAAAGAAGATTATACGGTCAAATTGATTTGTACCGTTTTTGACCCTACCATCGGTGAATTCTATCTCTGAACTCGTTATCCACATTTGCACCATCGGGATCTTTGGATTTTCAAGATCAAACGATTCAACAAGTTCTGGTAGGATTTTGGATTCCCTCAAGAGATGTATGTTTTTCTTTATGATCAGTATTACCATGTGTGGGAATTTTGTAGCTCCTCCATCACCACATTAAACTGTTGTAAAAAAATGGTTTTTCATGCCGTCAAGTGCAGATACTTTTGGTACTTGTATTCGTTAGTGCATGCTCATTAGCTCACACATCATACAATTATTCAAGATATTATTTCTATAGGTAGCAGCAGAGGTGATGGACATTCTGAGAATGACATGTCTTGTGTAGGATTGGTTGCTGGACTTATTTTCCCACAGCATTTGCTAAGCTTGGAGTGCTCAGTTAATTTCATAGATTGCTTGAAACTATCCCTCCATCACCAAACTTTGTTGGTTTTCTACTGATCATCGTCAGCACTGATTTCTCCTTTCACTTTTATCATTGCAAGGCCTAAAAAATCTTTGTATCAAGGATTTACAAAAAGAAAATGTAACACTGCCACATAGGGTTGAGGTCATCGGCCTCCTTGTGTAGAACTATTGTGCTCTATGAAACAGAGTAGAACATAGATAATCAACAAGAAGACATTGCGGACAAAAAGATGATTTGGGAAAAGGGACACTTGAGAAATCTATGTTAATGAGCGAGTGTACTTCAATGAAAAGTTTCGGAACTCTTTTACACATGTGTACATTTAAGTAAACAAGGATTGGACATATTTGGGACATTGGGTTATAGAGGAAAATAGAGCATATGATACCACATTGAGTGGTTCCTTCCAAAAAATCCAAGAGGATGCTGGGAGGTTTTGAGAGTATTGAGGCACATCTTAAAAAGTCAGGAAGTAACGAGAAGCCGACCAAGAAGTATCAAAGCCTACATGCATTTTGTAACATTTTATTACTGATTATATAAGGTGGTCAAAGCTATCCAAAAGCCTTAAGACGGAGTACTAGAGGTTGGGAGAATTGGCCAAAATATCAATAGCAAATCCAACAATCTGGAATTTACCGTACGAAGGGTCATAATTGTACTTACAAAACTAGCCACTCAAGGAGTCCATAAATCCATGTAAATCTGGACCATTCAATGAATGAAATGATTTCCAATCTTCATATGTGTTTGTTTACCCATAGATAACCCCTTCATCACGTTGAGCGGGTGGAATTGTGACCAGTTTTCTCGTGCAAGGTAGCAGAGAATTTGTGATTCGGGGATAAGGGACACTTCCTGTCATTCATAACAAAGCATAGATGGTTAACATGTAGAATTTGTAGGGTAGGAGATTTGGGAAAGTAAGATGGCTGGGTAGTTTCATACAAGTAAGAAGTATACTTCTATGAAAAATGTTAGATCTTTCAAGGCATAAAGTTAAGTACCAAACAAGAATGAGGCATACAGTAGGTATTTGACACTTGGAGAAAGCAACGTTTGTGAAGTTGCGTGTGCGTGGCTGCTTCAAGAAAATTTGTGAAATAGTTATGGGATCCGAAGAATATTGTAACAAGAATTCTTCAGGGAAAAACATTTTTGTTGATGTTATCCCAAATGATGTAGGCATTACTTCCTTCTTCATAACCAAGGAGGCACATTCATTGTCAGTGGAGCTCACTTTTGTGTGCGCGTCTGAATAAACACTACACCTAAAGATGCAAAGAAGCCAGAATTTAAATGGTAATCGTTCCAAGCTTCATAAGAGTGTCTTAACTTGCAGGAAACTACTTGATAGGTAGTGTAGATTACAGAACATGGACTCCATCCATTCCATTATAGTTTAACGTGATCGATGCCATGAGTCAAGAGCGTGCATTTTTGGTCTCTTGACAAAATGACGGGATGACTTTAGACTTGGAGACCTCCAAGCACCATGGTTTTGGCCCACGAGGTTGGCGCATCTGCTCATACCATTTATCTAAGTGTACCCTTCTGGTTGTGTGCAGGGAATGGGACATACAGGCTTAACGGTTCTAAGCAACAAAAAAATGATCTCTAATATTTTTTCTTGGTACAAATGACTCATATTGCTCGTCTATCACATAACAACTTTGGGAAAAGGAACCGTGCGCTCCAACAATGGGATCGACGGTTGTGATTTGAAAATGTTCACTTGTATCAAGGGGTTTACACTCAGCACCTTGTAGCCCATAGTTCAATATGATGTTCCTCCCGACTGGTGTTCATGACATGATGCTCACTTTTCTCGTGGAAATTATTCACATAATTGAGATTTTTGTATCTTGAATCTGCTACATGAAAGATGCATCTTTTAGTAGGGACGCCGGTGGAAGCATGTGGTATTCATTTGTCGTGGAAATAACTTGATAGTGTAATATATGCTATTGTTAGAATTTTCACGTGCATGTACTCTAGTAACTCTACTATTTCAGATGGAAGTCCGCTCTCACATAGTGGAGAGGATGACGCCAAGGTCAGAGACGATTTAAAAGCGATAATGTCAACTTTCTTCCATGTTACCACACCAGTAGTGCTGCCAAACTTCCTCTTGCTTTCTCACTAGTGCCACTCTTTCAAGCCTCCTCACTCCCTAACGAAACTCTGCGTAGATGTGCAAAACCTCTTAATACATTGTCAGCTTCGACGCTTGTCACATTATAGTTAAAGGGACACACATGTAGGGGAGGCATGGGACTACCCTCTCCCCTTATCCTGAACATGTGCAAAGTGTAGACTAGGACAACATAGGTAGGTAGAGGATCGAAGGAGAAGGTGGAAACATCTCCCCTAACCTTGCCATGTTTTCCACTTAGGACTGAGTTTGGGTACAAAACATGCCAGTCATAATGAAGCATGCCATCTCTGTGGCTTGTGATCTTGTGGAGTGTACCGTGTAGGCTCAAGGCATGGCTAAGGAATAGTTGATCGGATCCCTCAATGGTCATAATTCTTGTCATCGGGATGATGTGTGCCATTTTGCAGAAATAGTCCACAACAACAAGGATTACATCAAATCCCTCCCGTGTTGCAACAATCCACAAAATTAAGTCTGTGAATATGTTGAACCATGGCTCCATCTCCACCGGTAGCGTTTGAAGAAAATGCAAGGATTTGATGTGCCACGACTTAAGCCACTAAGAAATCTCACATGAATTGTAGTCATTTGTGAGGTCAGTTTGCAATTTTTTCTACCAGTAGTACTTCATGAGATCATGTAGCATTTTTTCCTTGCCAAAGCTTCCACATGGGCCGGTTTTTAGGTACTCCTTTAATAGTGTATGACTTTAATCATTACTTAGTTGTACGACAGCTACGCAAGTGAAACTCAGTTGCCAATAAAAAATTTCAAACCAGAACATGGGCATGTTGTATTTATCAAAATATTACTAGCTTCTTGAAAACAATTTCTCACTTTACGGGTCTTGCACATTCAGTAGACTACTCACCTCAGCCATAAAGTCTGTACGCCTGCTGAGAATATCCGTTGAATTAGCCTTTTCTGGTCCGTAGTTAAATTTTTCATCAGAGTTTGACTTGAGGAATATATCCATCGAGTTTGTTTGTTTTCTCAGATTAAGCTGGGTCTTTGGATACTTGAGGGCATGGTATTTAGTACGTGTGACACGTTGGAGACATTGTAAATTGCACCGCCATGTTTCCAATGCATTCATAGCCACCAAACCTTCTTCGTTGAACACCTCCATGTATTTTTCATAACATGCATGTAATTTGTTTTATAAATCCATGGTCTTGGGGGAGAATGGCGATGATTGTCCGATCAAAAACATCTATGTCAAGGGTATATTCCACCGACAGGTTGTCAGGCTAGCGTCAAGGTCAAAGAGTTCCTTAAAGAGTTGGACGCTTCTTGTTTTCTATCATCCTAGTTCAACCCGGTTGCAACCTGAGTAAGAATAGAGAGAAAAGCCAGAAAATGTTGACGACAGCAATTGTATAAATCTAAAAAAATAGACATCCCAAAATTTTGGTATCGGCCAATCAACAACCACTGCCATTTTTTAGGTCTTGATGATACGTCCGCTGTCAATGGTGTCGTAAAACACTGCGATGAATCAGTGACCAGGATTTATTTTGAGATTTTCTGTGAAAATTCAACTTGTATGGAATTTCTTAGGTGTCCATGATACCGCTCAAGAGTATTGTTGTACGTGTGGATGTTGTAGAGATGAATGAGGATGTGATTGTTAAAGAACGCATGCGTTTGTTTGACATAACGGTGAACTCAAGGTGTCCATATTGAATGGAACACACAACCTTCACGATCTATTTATCAAGTACACAAATCAGGTGGCATCCACCACATAATAAGATTCTGGAAAAAAATTCTAGCTCATCAAAATTGGTCAAAAAGCTCATGGGCTAGTGGAAGACAGTACCAAGTATGTATGATGATCTCATTGAACGCTTGGTAGTCCACGTGTATTTGTATGTCATCTGTCTTCCTTTCACATAAATAATCTAGCGTGATGATTCTCACATGTTGAGGTTTCAGATTTCACTTTCCACCAGTTGGCCGTATGACCACCGCTGGCGGTCTGTTCGGGGTCGTTGCTCACCACGGCTGGGAGCTACACCATATGGATGTGAACCACACGTTCCTCCATGTCACTTTGGAGGGGGGGATGTACATGGTCCATTCACCTAGCTTCGAGGTAAAAAACAAGGTTGAGCAATTGAGCAAGGACTTGTGCAGCCTGAAGTAGTCACCTCGGTGCTAGAACCACACTGACATGTGCCAGCTATGTGTAGAGCGACCCCAATAGGTCCATCTTTATTTGAAAGGCATCTAAGAGCTTCATCGCTATCCTAATCTCTGTGGACGACCTCATGATCGTGTCTCCTTTGATGGAGGCCATGAAGTAGGCCAGGGGAGTCCTTCAGGTTGTCCACATAATGAAGGATCTTGGTCCTGCAGTAGTTTTCCTAGGAATGGACATCGTGCATCATCGTCGATTGCAAACACTCTCACTACATCAGGCACATTACGCCCGCGTTGTGGTGTAGTTGCCTGCTGGCCTCCTTGGGGATCTTCCCATAGCCTCCACCCCCATCACACCACAGAGACAGGATGCTCCAAAGTTGAATGATCCAACACAGCTAGGGGAGACGGTGGACGTGGTACTCTATTTGTGCCCAACATCGCCTTCGCCGTCAACCTCCTCACAGATTTCTTATTGGGTCCTTGGGAAAATTGCCTTCAAGCGGCTATGCGAGTGGTGTTATATGTGATTTCCACGCGGCATCTTGCTTCCACTGGTTGTGTTTGGTTATAGTCAATGGCTACACAAATGGTGACTGGGCCTTGAGTCCTGATAGGTGTAGTCAGACGGGCTATGCGTTCCTGATGGGTGGCACCGCTGTGTCATGGCACAATTGCAAGCAATAATACAGTACAAGTAGCTCATCACAACTGAGTATGTTGTACTAAGGACTCGGGCTGCTAAGGTGGTGTGGCTACAACGTTTGTCTCGTGAGTTACGCCAAATTGTGCTTTGCATCCTTCCGCACTGTGAAAACCAGAGTGCTCTTACCATCATGGAGAACTCTAATGTGTTTTGTGCACACACGATGCACATTAATTGAGCATCATTTCGTGCGTGGTCTGGTGGAGCGATAGACGATCACCGTCATCTGCGCAAGCACGGACATGCAACGGGCTCACTTCCAAGGCATTGACGCGTGAAAAGTTCACGGTGGCAATTTTTTTTGTTGGAAATCAACCCCTACCTGAGGATGGTTTAGAGTGGGGTGTGAGCGTGTTGAGTGTTGAGCATCTCGTTGTGCACTTGTGTCAATTATAGACATGTATGTATGTGTGTACCATTGGGTCGTGGGGGAATGTTGTGATGTCATTCCATGCCTATTTTAATGGCTTGCTGTGAGCACTCGACCATGTCCATGCTCGTGTAGATCCCTCGTGCGGACATAACGAGAGTTGGAGAACCGTCGGGTGGTGGCTCCATACGAGAGTTTTCTGGGCCAACTAACATTTGTGTCTGATTTACAAGGCTTGCATTATGCGTCCACCGGTCTTTGTTATAACCATGCGTGTGTGCAATTCTTGCATCCAACACGGGACTGCATTCTTGACTGAAGACGGTTTTGCATTTGGATGATTGCGGGCATAGTTACGACCAAAACAATGGGTTTGGGCCGGTTGTTTGACGAACTGACACTGTTGTATGCGCCACCTGCCGTGTCCTGCGGTAGGTATTTATGTTGTGTGCTTGTCAGTTGATATTTTTCTACATGCTCAAGCCACAGAAGCTTCTGAGACTCTGGGCATTTCCCTATGTCACCCCTTTCTGTTTTATGCACTTGCTCGCATGCTATTGCATCAGCTGACTGGAAAGTGTCGCCACGTCTGCAACAACAAGGCTAGGAATCTTCCTAACATCTTTCGAACTGGTGAAAAAACCGAACTAGGGAATTACCTAAGGGCACATTGACGAGCTTGTGGGCGAAGATGTAATCAAAGAGAATGAATGACTTGAAGTGATTATCGATGGGCAGATTATTTGAGAGGTAGTAGTCAAACCTTTGATGTATGGAGACATGTGGGGTCTTAAGAGTGTTTAGCAGTTGATGAGGTGCAACAAGCATGGTATGGAAGAGCCTCAATGAAAATTGAGGCTCTTCCATTAGTAGAGATAATTTAAATAAAAAAATTCAGAAGAAGTTTTACGTTTATCAGAGGAAGAGGAAGCAAGGCGTCTTAAGAAGAGGTCACCTAGTGTGACACACTAAGTTAGTAGCTAACGTAAAAAAATCCCAAAAATAGTTGTATAAAAGTTCAAGTAAATATTTTAATAGCCAATTAGTCCTAATTTTCTACTATCTGGTGGAAAAAACCCCAGATTTATTGTTTTTGCAATATCAACATGTGTGTGTCGGGTTGGACACCTGGGTAGCTACCGGTGCTTAGCATCCCCTCCCGCCGCAGTCCTTCACGAAGAGGGCGAACAAAAATAAATCGGAAGCGTCGGTTCCACCCCGTTCATCCCAGCATCATGTGGTCCCGTTTCTGGAGGGGCCGACGCAGAGGAGGAAAGTTCCCTGACGATGCCGCGAGGGCAGGTGAACGTGGAGGCGAAGCTGAAGGCCGCTGGGAGCTCTCTGCGGTGGCCCACAGATCGGTGTGGTCGGAGGAGGGCCTACACTACAGGAGGGCTCGACTGAGCGTGGCAGGAGGTGCGGGAGGAGAGTCGTACGAGCGAGGTTGAGCGGACGGAGTGCAACTCGTGGCAAGCGGCGTAGCTCGTCGGACCACCGGATGTAGGTGTTGGTGGCGTCGGTGGTGCTTGCATCTCGCGATCCGATCTGCGCCATCTTCCTCTCATGTCCTGCTCCGTCTCTCTTCTCCGAAAATCTGTTCTCGGTGAATTCTAGCTTCAGCTGCTTGAACGGCCGCACGCTAAGTGGAGTACGGGAGTAGTGGAGTGAAGGGAACTGAGGGTCATAGCGGACTGAGGTCACTATCTCTGTCGCACGTGTGGGCGCACGCGGCGCTTTTCCCTCTGCACGTACCGTTTGCCAGCACTTGGGGTCCAACCGCTTTGAGCCGCTGCGGATTGGCAGCACTGACCGCCGACCGCAGATCTGGTCCGAGAGGCTCTGTCGCCAGGGACGGAAGACTAGGGAAGACTGAAGGCTGTCGGAAGACTGTCGCGGAAAGTTCTAGAGGGAACGACGTGTTTTCCTTTCAGGTGGGTACGGGAGCGGCTTGCATCTTCGCCGGTACATGTGCTTCAAATATGTCAAATTTCAGCGCATGGAGAAAGCGACGGTGTATTTTTTCTCTCATCTTCTTGGGCGCGATTCTCGTCCAAACCAAACCTTCCTGGGTGGAGGAAGGTTTGGTTTTCCTTTTGGAGCTGGCGAGGAGGAAAGAGATGGTGCTGGTGTGAGGGGCGCGGAGTGGAGGTGCCAAATCATCAAGCTGCCTCTCCACCACATGGTCTGGCTTGCCTGAGATCGTCTTTGTCAATGGAAAATGGAGTTGAGCGAGCAAGTGAAGCTGCGTGGTGTTTGCGAATTGGGCTCCTGGTCGGTTTTGTCACAGGTTCTCACTGCCATGGTTCTTGATGTTCTCTTGCCTCTTCCCTTCGTTGAATCGGGGCTGATACCAGTGCAAGAAAGTGATCTCCTTGCTAAATCCGTTCTCTTGTTGTTGCAGACGGTGTTCCTGAACCCAGAAAGTTTGGCAGAGCGCTAGACGGCACAAAACAGCCCTCATTCCTGCCGTGCCAGACCTCAGGGCCATCGCTTGTCTGTGGTAGACAGTTCGTTGACTGCCATTTGCTGGCCCCCTGTCCCCTGCTGCCGAATCGTTGTCGGCGGATTGATCCAGGCCATTTGAGGCGTGCTGCCCAGAGATCTGCGCTTCAGTGTCTCTCAATCCTCAAGCCCGATCTTCCTGCCAGGCGCCAGGGAGCAGCGATGTCAGCGCTGGCGTTCTTGGAGGCGCAGAGGGTGGCACACCCAGACCTGGCGCCATGGTACACAGAGATGGGAGAGCTGTACGAGCGCAAGCTGTGGCACCAGCTCACCCTCAAGCTGGAGCAGTTCCTCGCGCTGGCCGTCATGCAGGTGGGCGCACGGAGGTGGTGCATCGGTGGAGGTGGCTTTTGTGCTAGCTGTGCTTGGTTGTGGATGGTTGTGAATGGTTGTGGTTGGGTTGATGTGGGACAAGGGCTGGGGGTGGAGTTCGCAATGGAGGAGAGAGGATGAAGGCTGGCGGGAGATCAGCACAGTCGTCTTTTGTCTACATGGGTTGCAATTGCTGTTGTGGTCGATGTGTAACTTGGTTCCTGATGTAGCCCAGCGCACTCCGGGCCTTCCGCACTCTTTGTTGAGGCCTTTCGGCATCTGCAGGGGTTGCAACGTTCATAGCGTTCCATCTCGGTGCTGTGCCAGCCGCTCAGCTGGATGGTTCTCAAAAAGACCGGGGTGACTGCGGTGACTGAAGTGACTGCCTCTTTCTGCATCTTTGAACCAGTGGTGGTGTAGTGGAACGAGATTGTGCCAGCAGGGTGGCTGTGGCCGAAGAAAACGGGAAGGGACTGAAGGAGGGGTTGGGAGGAGAGAGAGAGATAGAGAGAGAGAGAGAGAGAGAGAGAGAGA
>SZWC01000140.1:413901-433684 GCA_023375785.1 Penium margaritaceum | reverse complement strand
ACACACACACACACACATATACACACACACACACACACCCCACGTACGCATGCAGGCACGCACTAATGCACCGACGCTTGCATGCACGCATACACACCCCCATGTACGCATGCAGGCACGCACTCACCCACCAACGCATGAACGCAGACACGCACGCACGCATACACACTCACACGCAGGTGCGTGTGTGTGCACCCACGCACCCACTCACAAACGCACGCACACACACGCGTGCAAGTGTGCTTGCAGATGACTAGCTTCCTCTGCGTGTTTGTGTGCCAAACATGCAGTGGAGGCGCAGAGTAGGGGCAGAGCCAACATAGTAGTAAGAGCAGCACAGGGTAGTAAATGAAGAAGGAAGAGCAAGCACAGAAGCACAGGACAGCCACTGGCGCAAGGATGAAAAGGGCTATGAAAAAAAAGCTGATGGACGTTAAGGCGGAGCAAGACAGGGCCAGCCGCAGCATCAGCAGAGAACAGCAACAGCAAGGGCTACAGTATCAGCCGCCTCTGCTTTGCCGTGCAACAAAGGGCTTTTGGCAAAAGGAGGTGCGACCGAACCACTAGTTCAGAGAGACATGGAGCTGCGGCGTTCGTTCAGAACTGAACATGAAGCCGGCTTCCGTCAAGCCACACCCCTTCGACGTCACTCCGCTCAGGCTAACCATCCAGCAGAAACCGCAGCAAGTCTACCTTGAGCCAAGGGAAGAAGCGGTTGCAGGCGTTGCAAGGCTCTGCTCTGAAAGAAGGCTGCTTACCCGAAGGTAGCGGCCAGAAGGGTCGGTCTCAACCACCTGCGATTCTATGCCGGTGACCTCCATGTCTCTCAACAGTTGAAATGGCGCGTCACAAGCAGTGTCGTGCCGTTGCGCGGCCCAAGAAAAAAAAAGCTGCTGAGGGGCCCCGAGTCGTGGAGAACAAGACGAGATTAGCGCGGCAGGCAGGCGAGCGGGCCGGATGTGTGGAGGCACCACTTCAGTGAGGGGAGGAAGAGAGGCTGGGGCGCAACAGCGATGGCAGCGAGCGTCTGGCAAGCATCCCCGTGAAGGCAATGGGGTCGATCTCCCTCATCTGTCTCGGTCAAGAACGCCTTCCCAAGGCATCTCTGCGTCATGCCGACGTCGTGGCTGGATGGCGGCCGCGGTGCACAATGGGGACGTTGTGGAGGGGACTGCGTAGGGGAGAGTGAGGGCGACGGCCGTTCAAGAGTCGTTCGTGGAGGCCAGGGGGGTGGAGGGGGGGGGGGGAATGCTCCTTCAGGAGGACACTGTGGTCAAGGGCAGAGGTACGAAGCGGCTGTGGTTTGTTCACTTGTTCAGTGGCTTAGTTGTCCCGCTCTGTCCTTCCCCTAGCCAGGGCAAAAGGAAGGCAGGGGCTGTGAGGGGTCGACTGGCGCACAGGGGGACGGGAGAGCCGGTTTGGATGGCGAGCCCGCCGGGGTGCATCGGCGGAGGACGACGAGGCAAGGGGTAAGTGGGACGAGATAAGGACAAGAGGGTGAAGGTACCGCTAAGAGAAGGAGGTCGCGAGGGGACTGTGCTGGGGCTAAGTGGGCGAGGGGGGTCGGGACAAGCGGTGAATGACGACGAGAAGGACCAAGAAGAACAATGATGGGAATAGCGAGTGTCAGCAGCGGCAGCAGTCCCAGGAGGAGGAGGAGGAGGAGGAGGAGGAGGAGAGCAGAAAAGGAGAAGGATGAGGGGGGCGGAGAGGGGACAAAGGCGCCCGTGGCTGGACTGGGCTTAAAGCTGCTGGAAGCCGATGTTCGTGCTGTGGCCACTACAGGTGGTGCTCTTTCGTAAAACAGCAATCACATTTCTCTTCCTCGTCCTCCGAGTTCCTGCAACGGCCATAGGTGCTGGCCGTGCTGGTAGCAAGGACATGGCAAACAGCATAGGCCGCGGCCCGCGGAGAGCAACGAGCCTGCAGGTCAAAGGCAACAGAGGGCTGCGAACCAGTCTCGCTCCAGGGTTCACGCCGTTCGCTCACACAAAGCCCATAACTTCGAGAAGGGATCGGATAACGAGGCCAGACTGCTGCGAGGGCCAGCAGGACCAGGTGCCACAGACGGGACGGGAGTGTTCCACGCGCACGGATGGGCAACGCTTGCCGACAGCAGCTGGCAAAACTGCAGCAGCTCTGAAACTCGCCGGGCCTGGCCGCCGATCCAAGCCCTTCTCTCGATTCTCGCACCGAAGTAAACCGCTTAGTCGGCTCGCACTCGGAAGGTACCGCGCTCGACTCCGACGTCCGCAAAAGAACCCCAGTTGTTGCCGCCAGCGCGCGACCCGGATCTTTCCTCGTGCCTCCCGTCCGATCCCAGGGGCTTTCTGCTCCAACCTTCTCTGCTGGATTCTCCACGGAACGTTTTTTCTTTCTTCCCTAGCTCCTTCCCTCACGACCGAGCCTCGTCGCCGTTTCTGGGCCACGTGCTGCCACCATGCCATACACCTTCCCTCGGAGCTGGGTTTCCACCTGCTGTGCTGCTGCCACGCCAGCGCCAACTCGTTGCAAAAGCAGGCCGGAGATTTCCAGTCAGTAGGCCCAAAGAGCAGGAGGAGCCAAACTCTAACGTAGCTTTCGAATGGGTACATGTAGGGATAAACCACTAAATTCGATTGTGCGTCTACCGCGATCGGAAGAATATTTCCATCGTATCTGGCGAGACACTCAATCCGCGAACAGGGAGAAATCGCAGCATGTCGACGCTACATGCGATGCAGCATTGACATGCTGACGACATCGATTTCTTCGAACATTCACAAACCCCTCATTCGAGGGGTTTGTGAATATTTGTTGGAGGGGGGGGGGGGGGGGGGGCGTATGGTTCGCATGGGGGGTCCAAGACTCCCCATGCCTTGAAAGGGAACCCGTTGGGTACCGTTACCGCGAGGCCCAGCAGGAGCCCGCGCAAAAATAAAACCCTAAAACCCCGAATATTATTTGGAAGGGTACATGTAGGGATTACCCAAAAAATTCGATTGTGTGTATGCCCTGCCTGGCGTTCGGAAGAATAAAACTACTCTACCCGGCGTTCGGAAGAATAAGACTCCCCTACCCACTGTCCGGGAAATATTAACAAATTACCCACAAACAGCGAGAAAACGCAGCATGTCGACGCTGCATGCGATGCAGCGTCGACATGCTGACGTCATCACTCGCTTCGAACATTCACAAACCCCTCATTCGAGGGGTTTGTGAATGTTAGTGGGGGGGGGGGGTTGCCTGTGGTTCGCATGGGGGGTCCGAGACTCCCCATGCGTTGAAAGGGAACCTGCTGGGCCCCGCTACCGCGAGGCCCAGCAGGTGCCCGCACAAAAATAAAACCCTAAACCCCTTATGTAATTACGGGTGTGGTTTGATTATGGTTTGAATGCTAAAACTGCAAAGGTTTGCGAGAGGGAAAAAAAGGAGATTTTCCGTCGGATTTCGAAAACGGGCGTTTTCGCTCGATCGTGATTCTCGCATGAGAGCGAGAATCGCGAGGGGGGTGGACATGCCCCACCTCGCTTCGCTCAATCAGCGGCGCATGCCGCTGATCGAGCATGGTGAAGCGAGCGGGCAGGGGAGTTTTATTTTTTAAGTCGCCGGACAGGGCATCAATATTTTTTGTTCGCTGGGTAGGGCGTTCCTGACCCCATCGGAACCTGGGTAGAAGGGTTATTTGGCCCTATTTGGAAAAGGGTTTGACTAATGTTTCCATGTGAACCCTTTGGGGTTTGCGAGTTCAAAAACAAAGTAAATGAGTGTTTTCGCTCGATCTAAAAAACGGGTGTTTTCGCTCGACTGCGATCGAGTGATGAGCTCTTTTCTTATTTTTCTTCTACCTGCAAATGTTGGAGTGAGTGATAACTGCGCTGATCTACTACTTCAGCATGACGCAGTCGGAACTAAAATCGAAGGCTCCAAGAAGAGTTTATGGAATTTTCTGTGAACTTACCGGGTGCGGCTCAGCAGAGAATTTCCTCCTTTAAATGCCCACATTTTCTCCAGTGGAAAATCCCTCAAAGGGTGTGAAAGGATATGTTTATGGAAGCATGCGCATGAGAGCAACGCATGCTTCCTGGAGCAGAAACCTGTGCAATACTGTACAGGCTTGATGGTCAGGTGTGACCAAACCTAAATCAGCTGCATGTATGGAGCAGTGTGAGGGCGACAAGTAGGAACCGCCCTGCACCTACAATCTGGAGGCACGACTCAGCATGTCTCTCTCATCGCCATGTGGACAACCTACGTGGAGAGCTCTGGTGCGAGCTTCACGGTGACGGTAATCCACGGACCACATGTGATCACATGGTAGCATCAATGGAGCACGAGCAACGCCTCTGTAAGATTAAGGAGAAACTGCACCGTGTAACCTGGTGAAGCTTCCTTGAGAAGGAAGCTTCCCTATGGCTCAGGTTTAAGCCAACGGACAACCAAGGTGGAGAGGAAGCTTCCACGGAGAGGAAGCTTCCCTATGGCGGAAGTTTTCTCAAGCCATGGTTCTAGACATCAACGGTTTTTGTTCAGCTGAAAGGACCGTTGAGATGCAAGAATTCCGGCTGTGGTGATTAATGGCTCTCACTGATCCATGAGAGGCCACAAGATTCAAGGATGTAAGGCACGGTGATGGCTTCCACATACAAAGCCACGTGGCCAGCCATGGTGTAAGAATCACGGTTACGATGAAACTTCACCGTGCACAGGAGGAAGCTTCTCCGACAACCACCAAGGCAGTCAACTTGCCAGGGCCACAAGTATAAAAGGCGGTGGCCCTGACTTACTCATCTATCTTCAGTAGCTGATCTCCAATGGCTACACCATATCTCAAGTCCACGTGCAAGGCTCCACGCCTTAGCAATGGAGCACCTTTGACCAAGGCGCTACTGGAGATCCCTCCAAGACCCTTGTAAGCATGGCTTTGCCTGCCATCCTGGGTGGAGGTCACTGCTGGAGATCCCTTATAGACCCTTGTAAGCCTGGCTCTGCCTGCCAGCTTGGGTGGAGGACACCATTGGAAATCCCTCCAAGGCCCCTATAAGCCTCGCTCTGCTTGCCAGCCTGGGAGGAGGACGAACGGTTTGCTGGTGACCAGTCAACCACAGCTTGGTGGCTTTGTCAAGACCAGCCAGAATCTACAAGAGTTTCCTCTGACGACCCTGTAAGCCTGGCACTAGCTGCAAGCCTGGCGAGGAGGTGGCACTGACGTCTTGAAGGCCTTCCATCACTGGAGATGATGACTGCACCGAGACCCTTGCGTGGACGGCCTTCACGGCCTAGCAAGGCGTTGCGCCCTACTTTGGATCTAGGAGATACGTCAAAGCATGGAGCTAAGCTCTGTTTAGCTACAGTTCGTTGGACGGATTGTGTACTTGTATTTTGTACTTTTAACAAGATTATATTCCACATTTTGACTTTTGCTAAGTTAGCTGGACACACAAAAAGTCCTGGGACAACAAGGACCTCCTTGCTCTTGTGAAGGCTTCGCGGTGAGGCACTGGCCGTTCCCGCATGTGCCCCCTCCCAAAAACAGCAAACCCCCTAGTTTGATGTGGGGTTTAATGTTTTGCGTGCGCTCCGCCCGTGCAAAACAAACAGAACTCTGAATCAAACTAGGGGGTTTGTGTGTAGAAAAAAAAGAGCTCATCGAAGAGCTCATCGCTCCGTCGCGATTCTCGCGTGGGAGCAAGAGTCGTGAGGGGGGTCGACATGCCCCACCTCGCTCTGCACGATCAGCGACGCATGCCGCTGATCGAGCATGGTGAAGCGAGTGGGCAGGGCAGTCTTGCTTTTTAAGTTGCTAGACGGGGCGTCAATACATTTTTTTTGCCAGGTAGGGCGTCACCAACCTCCTCGCGGATTGGATCGCAGGTTATTATGCCCCTTTCGAATCCAAAGGCCCGAGTTACTGAAAACATAGGTGACAGGGTTCGTTGTTGCATTGCGAAATTCTGGCTCTCCTCCAAGGCACACAATCCATATCTGCCAAATAAAAAGTTGCCAAGAACTCTGTCAGCGCATGTTGAACACATATAAAGTTTTTCTTGGATAAATTCATGCGGTATGCTTGTTGGGTTACGAAGTAGGGTACATGTAGGGATTATCCACAGAATTCAATTGGGTGTATACCCTACCCGACGATTGGAAAAAATTAACATTAAATTATCCGGCGTTCGGAAGAATAACACTCCCCTACCCAACTGGCCTGAGAATATTAACACTTCATATGCGAAAAACGAGAAATCGCAACATGTCAACGCTGCATGCGATGCAACGTTGACGTGCAGACGTCATCTATTTCTTTCAACATTCACAAACCCCCTCATATTCGAAGGGTTTGTGAATGTTCGTGGAGGGGGGTTTGCGTATGGTTCGCATGGGGGTCCGAGACTCCCCATGCGTTGAAAGGGAACCTGCTGAGCCCCGCTACCGCGGGGCCCAGCGGGAGCCCGCGGATAAAGCCTGCCTAAAACCCCGAATGTCCATTGGGGTAGGGTTTGACTAAGGTTTGCATGTAAAAACCTTTGGGGTTTGTGAGTTAGAAAAAAAAACATAATGAGTGTTTTCGCCCGATCTCGAAAACGGGCGTTTTTGCTCGATCGCGATTCTCGCGTGGGAGCGAGAGTCGCGAGGGGGGTCGACATACCCCACCTCGTTTTGCTCAATCAGCGGCACATGCCGCTAATCGAGCATGGTGAAGCGATTGAACAGGGCAGTTTTATTTTCTAAGTCGTTGGTCACAGCGTAGATATATTTTGTTCGCTGGGTAGGGCGTCACCAACCCCCTCGCGGATTGGGTACAAGGGTTATTATGCCCTACGAATTATTCCTATTGTTTTCCGTTTGACATCCACTTTTTTTTGTAAATCCTTCTCTCCCTGGTTTCTGTCCCACCCTGTCCACTTTTTGGGAGCTCGACCAAAATGCGAGACACACCCCTCCAGTGAACAAGGTATACACTTCTGTTTTTCCTAACTTCCATTGGATAAACAGTATGGATGCAAAACACAACCCAAAATGCAATGGCACATCCCACTTGGGGGATGTGCGAAGAAGTAGGGGTGACGGCATTAACTTTGTAGGTCGTCTCAAAGCATATTAGGCCCTCGCGAAAGGCCCCGGCAGGGGCCGACTACAAGCACCGTGGAGGACATTCCTCGACCCACCTTGATGTGGATCGAGCGAAGCCGCCGATCTAGAGTAGGATTCATATTGACCCTTCGCTCAATCTAGCGCGACACAAGAGAAGTGGACCAAAATTTGAACCTGATCGGAAATGAGCCACCAAAGACATCAAAGTTAAACATTTCACATCAGAGGCACCTATACAATAACTATTTCAACCCCAGACAATATACCGTACTGAGAGGCATATTCCCTCACCTTTTAACTTTGAATTTTGGTGCTAATTACATCCTCCCATATTCATGCACCGTGGAATTTTGTAGGTGCTCGCCCAAACCCCTTTGAGGAAAAAATGACAAAATCCATATTCGTCCATCGTTCATGTCCGGGTGTGCGCATTGACGCGACCCATCACTTCGAACTTCGAACTTCGAACTGCGAGTGCGCGGTTGATGACGTCGAAGTCGTCAACCGCGGAGAGCCGTCAGATCTCTCGTGTCGAGCATGAGTCAACGCGACTCGGCATGAGGCATCGGAGCCCCCCCCTGCCCACCGTCGGCTCCAACTCCGCATGTCGGATCGCGTCGAGGCAAGCCTCCGCGTCTTCATCACAGAGCTGCCCTCTTGTGCATGCCACTTCCGTCAGTGATCTTCAGTCGAGTACGCCCACCCTTTCCCAACCACCACCATGAAGTCTCCCCTTGATTTCAACATGCGACGCCTGACACCTGAGCAGGCCGCTGCCGAGCAGAAGCGGCTGTTTGACCTCCACAAGCTTGCTCATCCAACACCGTCGAAGCTTCCACCGAAGCGTCTCGTTGGTCGCCCCCCAAAGGACCGCCGGCCATTCCTGCTGCCGACGGTTGAGGCTGCGGCACCCCCCTCCAACATCAACGTGTGCACCGACGCGAGGCTTTGTCTGCCTCCACCACCACCGTCGCCGGCCGAAGGTGACGACGCACGTGCCGAAGGTGACGACGCACCCGCCCTGACTGCACGCCGTGGCTAGTACGTCAACTGGCTAGGCGATGGGCACCTTGGCCGCATCCACGGTGCCATGCTCGCGGGGCAAAACGCGTACCAGGCCGTGAAGCTTCTGCGGAAGCTCTATCGCGACATGGGAGGGCACTGCATCTATGTCCAGCTCTCCCCGTCAATGGTTCGAGGCTGGTATGAACCTCGATCCACAATGTTGTTGTCGTCTTTCCGGCATTTCCTGTCAAACGTGGAAGAAATCAAATTTCAAGGACCAACATGCAAATGCACATATGGATACCATGGCCGCACCTCGTTCCTCGATCGTCATCCGGAGTTTGAAGAGAAGGTTGTTGACACGTTGTCAAAGATGCGCGCAGCAGGCACCATTATCAACTCGGCCAATGTCCGAGGTGTCATGCGTGCGCTCACCTCTGAACACCATCCGGAGGAGCTGCCGGCAAACGGGAGAAGCATGACATTCTCCCGCGCATGGATCCGGAACTTCATCCGCGATCACATGCGCTGGACCTACCGCTGTGGCACAACGGTTGCACAGAAGGTGCCGGAGAAATGGGAAGAGCTTGTGCTGGCCATGCACAAGCGCGTCGCGGCGTTGATGGTCATGAACCAAGTTCACCTGGACTTCGTCGCCAACGCCGACCACACCGGCGTTAGCACCGTGCCGACGGGTAAGCATGTCCACTGCCGCATCTACTGAAATTGTTTTTTTATCCATGCTCGGTTTGACGTCCTAACAGCACGTCATGGTTCATGGTCCATGCATTGCAGGAGACCGAACCTACGCGCCCGCAGGATCGAGGGAGGTCGCCATCACGGCACTTGACGACAAGCGCCAGATCACGGCACTCGTCCCATCATCGATGGCCGGTGATTTGCTGCCTCTACAACTCATTTACGCGGGCAAGACGGAGCGCTGCCATCCGGACAACGCTGATGCACGCCGTGCCCATGACGACTACCGTTTCGACATCAACCAGACCCCTAACCACTGGGCCAACAGCAAGACGATCCGGGAGTGGGTGACGAACGTGGTACAGCCATGGTACAAGCTGCAGTGTGAGCAGCACCAGAAGGTGGTTGGGAAGGCGAAGCTCATTTTGCTTCTCGACGCATGGTGCCCCCACACCACCTCGGAATTCTAGGAATTTCTCAAGACCCATTACCCCTAAATTCGTCTTTTGTTCATCCCTGTTGGTTGCACATCAAAGGCACAGCCAGCAGATATTGGCTTGCAGCGGCTGTTCAAGGCAACCATAGAAACACTTTTCCATGATTGGCATGCAAGTGAATTGCGTGCAAGTTTGTAAGCGGGGAACAATGGCAAAGTTGACTTAGGGTTAGGCCGGATGCGCAACCTTGGCATGACTTGGGTGCTCAAGTCCTGGCTGAAGCTTAAGGAATACCGGGACCTTGTGAAGCATGCATGGAGTGCGTGCGGCTTTGGTTGCTGTCAGGACAGTTCCTTCCTCGAAGGTGCCGTGGAGGAAGCAGTTGACCCGAACAGATCGCTCTTTAGAGAGCGCGTCGAGCCAGAGCCGGAGGACGTCATCACTCCGGCTTGAACGTGGATGTCCATTCTGTACTGTTTCACTTTTTTTAAGCGAGTGTGCCATTTCTTCTTGACCATGCTGGAACTGTTTGAAGAACTGAACCCGGGGAAAAAGGTGAAAATAAAGGAGTACTATGAGCGAAATAGCCCGAATTTCGAAGGAATTTCACATGCGATATGTTCAATCAGCGGTGAATTAATTATGGAACGCATGGGCGAAAAAAAAAAATCATTTTGAGGGAATATGCCTCTCAGTACGGTATTAAAGCATTACATTATTAAATATTCATTTAGATAGAATTTGGGATATAAAAACAACTATGATTGGATTTTACTCACATGTATATGTAAAACCATCTTTTTTTCATAATGTGCTTCGAACTCAACCTACTTAAAAATTGTACAAACCAAAAGGTTCTAGATTCTTCTTTCATCCGCCTAACATAGAAGATCATATGATATCTTGAATAAAAAAACAACATTTACTTTCCATAACTTCTTGTTACTATATTTTTTACGTATGTTCATCGTACTTCGTAACCCATGCACACCTTGCGTGTAGCCTTACACCCTTGTTTACACACTTGGCCTCCACGCGAAGCCTTGCATGTGTACTCTAATTCATATAGGGAGCCCATCGTGGGCGGTGCACTATGTCGAATGCCGTAGTTTTGCCATGATCGTCA
This sequence comes from Penium margaritaceum, assembly GCA_023375785.1. Lineage (NCBI taxonomy): Eukaryota > Viridiplantae > Streptophyta > Zygnematophyceae > Desmidiales > Peniaceae > Penium > Penium margaritaceum. Next base: position 423,343 of record SZWC01000140.1, on the reverse strand, counting down.
AAAAAAGGGCGGCAAAAAGCCAAGTAGTCATCTCGCCATTGGTGTTGAGGTGTTGCGACAGTGAAAGCATCCATCATCTAGATGCCAATGTCCTTAACCACAAAATGTAGGAAAGTCCAAAGAGCCACGTGCGATGTTGATATATCGTGCCATTCCGTTAACGCCACAATGTTTGCTTGAGAGCGGGGCCCACTGCATGTTTTTGTCGTGCGGTCTTATCTTTGTCGTGTTTCTGCTCAACTTCGAAAAGGATACTTTTTGAACTTCACGCTTCTAGCTTTTCTTGTGCCTTCCCTAAATCTTCCGGTGAGGTGGTTTTCTATCCGTAGCTCGTCGAGTCTTTGTGAAAATGTGTACGAGCGACGTTAAAAAACATGACCACTTTTCGTGTCGTTTTAACGAGATAATAGTGTTACACCATGAAGAGAATGAAAATGATTATTTCAAACTCGCAATTGAATATGGTTCGCGTGCATGCATATGGATCATTGATATTTTGACAAACTAAGACAACCAACAACACGGCGACATGGGGATGACACTCGTTTGTTTGACAAATAGTAGTTATCGGTCACGAGTGGCTTTGAAAGATCGGACAATCGGAATGGGACAGGTTTCATTGTTTTCACGGCGTCCGTAGATGGACCTGTACCACTGTTGTCTTGGTCCCCCGGAGATACCGTAGGAAGATTGTCTCTTGTTTACCTTCCAATAAACCCAGTTTACCGCGCACTAGCCATGCACCAATCGCGGTTGTAGGAAGCATATGGTAGATACTACGGAGAAACTTTCCATATTTCTGACATGTGATTCCATGAAGACATCCATGGGGAAACGCTCGGATATACGGCACAAACGCTGCATGCGCAGAGCAAACACAGCACCTCGGACAAGTTTGCCCATCTTTTTTCTGGCGTGGTCGTAACCAGTTAGGGAGAAGGGGTCAGCTAGGCACTGAGTCAAGCCTAGCTATTGGTTCCGGCCGCCTTCACTACAGCTTGTAAAGCTGGTGGTGTATGATCGGACAATCGAAACGGGACAGGTCACGAGTTGCTTTGTAATTTCCCAGCATTGTGGCATGAGGAGGTCGTGTTTCAAGTAGGATAGCTTATATGTTGAGGTAGGTGTGAGTGTTGTGGAGGATTTTTGTGTCGAGTTCGTGGGATGAGGATTTTCTCTGGTTATCATGTGACATGGGATATTCGGGTGTGTAGGGATGGAGATCATGTGACCCTTTTTGCACTATAATGGAGTGAGTAGGCATGGGTCAATTTGAGCCATGGATAAGGTCGGCTATGCCGCGTGACTGGGTCTAATTCCATGGGGATGCCAATAGGGGGGTTCTGGGATGTGTCTAGCTTGTAACGGATGGTGATTGCAGGGCGACATAGGAAGGAGTGAGCAACGTACTTGATCTATTGTAGGAAGTCTCTAAAAGAGAGTGAGTTGAGCATCACCTGTTGTCATGCTAGGGGTAAGTGGTTGACCACGCTGTCCGACATAATCTTTTGCGTTGTGGTTAGCGGTGGCTGTAATGAGTCACAAAGGTGTTGTAAAAAGAGATGTCTGACCTAGAGTCCCATTGTGAGGAGGAAAAGTTTGTTTAGTGTCTGGCCAAAGAGGACGCCACTTGTTCCGTAGCAATTTCCACTTGGATCCGTTGGAGGTTGTATCTCGACGGTGCCACTTTTTGTGGCACTGGAGGGAGTAGATGTAGAGGATTTCCGGATAGGAGAGAAAGGAACATCTTCCCGGATTTGGGGAGATGTTGGGTGTATGTGAGCGTATCTTTCCAAGCTTGGGTGCCCGGTTTGTAAAGGTTGTAGACCCATTGGACTCTGTACGGCCGTCAGTGTGGCTGACCACTTGAGGCCCAGACCTTGTTGGCGGGCTAGGGTGATGGCTACTCCTTTCGAGTAGAGGCAAATAGTTCTTTTCAAGCCGTCAAACGGTTTATCAGAAGAGATAAATTGTAACATGGTGGCTTCTATCATGTTGAAGAGGTCTGTCGGGGGTGGTTCTCTGCATGAGTAGTGAAGAAATATGGGATTGAGGTAGCTCTTTATCCCCATTGTTTTTGTCCGTACAAGTGTCTTTCATGCGTTGTATTATGTTTTTCCATGTGCAAGCGTTCTTCGAAACTGGATATTGAGGGTACGTGCAGGTCCTTCTGTGGTGGGACAAGGTGCATGGGTTGGGAGTGGCGTATGGTGGCGTATCCAATGAAAAATAAGGTTTTTGTTTGCATAATTTTGCTACTCTCCTTGAATTTGGCCTCTGCTTCAACGAGTATTGTGGTCATCTGCATATCCGGCAAAAGTGCTGTGTACATGTGGAGTGAGTGGGGTACCAAAGTTGCGCTCTCGGATGTAGTCAGTGATGGGTTCCATAGCACAGATGAAAAGGCCTGGGGCAAATGACAGCCTTGCCGACCACTACAGGTGGTAGGGGTCAGGTGCCCATTAATGAGTGGTTGTGTGGTGGTGTTTCTATACAATGTTTTCACCTTTCTAATGAACTATTACGAGAGTCCAAGATGTGCAAGTGCAGAAAAGAGGAAATCCCGGTTAATGGAGTTGTATGCAATATCGAATTCCGCTGCGAGGTAGTACAGGGGTTTTTTGGTCGTGGCTTCCCAGTGATGAATGCCTTGACATTGGATTAGCGTGTGTTGTATGTTGCGCCCAGGGACAAATCCAATTTGGCTTTGGTTCATCACTTGTGGGGGGGTAGATTGACGCGTTCTGCAAATGGCGATGATCTTGTATTCTACGTTTAGGAGTGAGATTGGTCTGTAGTTTGTAAGAAGGATAGAATTGCCTTTCTTGTGGAGGAGGATTGTTATAGGGTTACTCAGCTCATGATGGTCATGGAGGTTGGTGAGGAAGTTGTTGTAATGCTTGCGAAGGAGTTTTGCGTTGTGAGCTTTTGGTATGATTGCTGTATAGAATGAGATAAGACACTGAACAAGATGTGTGATTCCGGAATAATTGCTTTGTAGAATGAGATAAGAAAATGACCAAGACTTTCTGCTTCCTCTTTTCAACCCATAGTTGTAACAGACCGAGGCAGGGGGAGCTACGTTAGGGACAACGAAACCAAGGGATTAATTCGGACCACCACGATGTAATGTTATGATGGCAAACATGAGTGCGGATGGTTCACTGTAACAGAGGACAAGGCGTCTCTTTCTTTTTTAAGGAAAACAGTATGTGAAGAGCTTTTACTTCAATTCTTCGCTGACCTATTTCACTTTTGCATGAGTGCGCTTGAAGTTGTTTGTTTGGAGGATAGATGAATTAGGCATTGATTTTGTTGAAATTCATCACATAAGGTTGCAGTAATCATGTCTAGAAAAAAGAGATGTGGATCTGTCAACCTCTAATACCAACATGGGTGGAAAAGGGTGGATGGCTTGATGTACTTGGGGGAGTGAAAGGCTCATGGTTTGAGTGATTCTGGCAGAAGTTCAAATACTGTTAGGGGCTAATAAAAGAAGATGGAAGAAAATAGTGAATGTAGTCAATGAGACAGTGGTGTAAGGCAAGGGTATAGGAGGACAAAGGTGTTAAATTGTCTCCTCCTCAAAATTTAGACAAGAGATTTACCCATTTTGTCGGTGGCAAGTGTGTCTTACAACAAGACTTTCTCATAAAAAATTCTCAATTGCGATGTCCTTTGGCTTCAAGCCCAAGGGCAGAAAGTCATGTCTTGCTCACATGGAGCGCCAGGTGGGATCTTGGGCGAGGAGGAGACAATGTTTTATTTTTTTCAGCAATGGAAATAGGGAGGGGAACTGGTAGGTCGGGATGTAGGGTCTAGCCGAAAATCCGATGGGAAAAGGAAAAAAATTGAGCGGTCATTTACCGTTGAGGTGTGAAGGTTGTATCCACCGATGGGGGCAGAGAGAGCAAAAGACTGGGTCAACTTCCATAGGGAGTTCTGTCTCAATGTCTGCTAGCGGTAGAAGGTATACTATACTTGTTGAGAGCTCTACAAGAGATTGAAACGTGAAATGGACTGTATGTGCTTGGTCCGACTTCGGGGTTGTTACATTCCAGACGAATCTTATCTAGGACAAGGGCAGGGTCTCCAAAATCTCTTAGAGGAGGTTACGCCAAGCTCGTCACCGGGGTCACGGTGGTGATGTGAAGATGTGACAAGCCTTGATGTTTTTCCACATTCGTTCAAAATAATTATTTTCCATTCGCCCACCTCCACCTCCAAAAATACATAATGCATGGGAGAATCGCTTTAGAAAACATCTCCACGGAGTTTTTCTTACACATAGGTTTCCGGCCTTCATGAACTTTCATGCTTTCTTAAAGTAGGACTTTAGAGGGACTCATCGGTGAGCACAACAACCAGTCAAAGCGTGCTTTGTTCAATCATTGATATCCTTTTGGGAACGATAGCATACCCAATAGACATTTGTCGATGGTTAAGAACACGTTCGTGATTGTTGGGAGAACATGAAAAACAGGAGGAGAAAGGACACATGATGGGAGAATCACTTGTGAAAAAAATTAGATTGCCAAATGGGCAGAATATGGATATCACATGATTAGGTCCTGAAAAATGAGCTTATATGGAAATCACTAAGGTAAGGAGCCACATATTGTTCTAGGATAGGCCGAAGGGATGGCAAGCTTCTAACTTCATCTTTATGGCCCTTGGTCGCAACGGACATAAGCAAGGAGATTGTCTCAAAAAGTAGACAATCATAGGAGCTCAACCATCTCTCTCACGGGTAGAATCAAGGAGGGGGTGGAAAGGTTTTGATGTTTCCACCAGAGGATGACTAAAAAGTGGAAGTGAAAGTGGATACTCGGTTATTTCATGTGGGAATTTGTAAACTCTAGTTGGCCAAGAATTTGGACTTGGACCTAAATGGACCTTGGCCTTTTTCCATTGACGTACCAAAGAGAGAGGAGATAAGCAAGATGTGTTGCATTAGAGTTGGTTACATATTGACTAGATATAAGGATGGTTGCAACCAACGCTCTTGCCTTGTAAGATGTCTCCTTGCTCAATGCATTTTGAGTGTGTGCACACAGCACCTCGAGGCTGTTGCGCGAGTCTAGTAGAGCAATGTCTCTATCCTCCGCCTTGGACTCTGCTTTCGGAAGCAGTGTTCAGTGGTCCTTGACGGCTGCGCCTATAGTGACAAGGCTTGGAGTGTGGACAGGAGGAGCCGGACCTGATACAACTGGTTGAACCGCTTCGTCATAGCGGACACGTAAGCCGAGTTACATAATGCTTAGCTCCATTGAGGCAGAGTGTGTGGTGTTCAGTGCGGGTGTTACTCAAGAGTGTGTGGCTTGTGTGCTTACTTTATGTTTTCTGCCAGACTGTGCCGTCCATTACGTGTGCTACGATGACCGGATTACGTGTTCAGTCGACCTACAAGAGCCTAGAGTCACCTCGGTAGTTGCTGTGTTGGTCGTGTCACCCGTCTTTCTCCTTCAGGGAGACTTGTTGGCTCCACCAATTGTCTCTTGACTGTTCTCGTGGTCGTTGGCGCAATCTTCTTGTTTTCGACCTGCGGACAAATCCCGACTGTAACACGAGCATGCTCGCTGCATCTAGCTTCCTGTCCCATATTTACAAATTGAAGTTGCACTTGGTTTCGTGAGTGTGCACAAGGTTACACCCGAGCTATGGTTTGTGCACTATTCTAGGGCAAACTGACCTGCCATGGTACAACACCTACTTGGCACCGCGACGGTAATGTGTGGTACGCCATTGTCGGTCGCTCTCTACTAAAGCTTGGACGAGGCCATGCACGTCTCTCCAAGCATGATCCTTCCTGTTGACATGCTTGCCTTGCATGACAGGTTGACGGCCGATTCGAACAGTGTTCAGTGAAAGCAAGGAACGAAGAAAGATGCCTCCTACACACCCAGAAAATTGCTGTTGTTGGCCTCATCATGAGTGCTCTTCACGTTTTGTTCCAAGCGTTGCCTCAACACTTCCACTAGGGACTCAAAGGCATCCATGTGATGTCCAAGCATTGGTGTCCATGGTGCAACTGGTAATGGAAAAACAAATCGTTGCCAAACTTGCCTAGCTGCGGCTCGTTTGGACATGATCTCACTCTGAGGTATATTCCTGAGGATGTGAAACATGTGTGGGATCTCATCATACTTGATACGAACAGAGATGGCATCCCAGTCAACTAGCTCGCCCTCGAATGGCTGTATGATGTCATCCTGCATGAGTTTGAAAACAGAGGGAGACAGCGGGGGGGGGGGGGGGGGGGGGGAGACAAATCACAGAGAGGATTTGTAGAACAAGAAAGTTTCTTAGATGTATCTACCGGGAAGGACGAAACCATCCAAACACAGCAGAACTCAAGCCTGGACGAGCGATGGAAAGAATGCACGGGGCGTAAGGAGACAGATGCATACAGCGGCGTTGGGCCCAATGGGAGTCCATGACCGTTCAAGCTCACCTGCAGCAGGACAGGAACGCAGCTGAGCAAGATGGCCTGCGCCGTGCGCTGCGCCCACCCCTTGCCCGCGGGCGCAAGGCAGAATGTGGCGTTGAGCATGCCCTTGACAAACGCAAAATAGTCTGGTACCCCTCTCGTGGTCACCAGACTCACGCCCTCCAAGTCGGGCCTGCTTTCGCCAAGTTGTAGGTGCGTGAAGTTGACGAAGAGGTCGAAGATGCGCTGCCGGAACCCAAACGTGAAGATGTAAGTCTTCAGCCTGTCCCCGGTGGGCCCAGGCGGCGGTTTGGAGAGCTGGTTCATGGTGTAGAAAAAACCGCAGAAATAGGCCATTACGCCCCGCCGTTCGTCCAGCGGCGGAAGCGGAGGGTCAGATACAACAGAATGGCCAGCCTCCATCGTCCGCTGGCCTACATGGCGGACGGTGTTCTTAGTGAAGGGACTTTGCTGCAACACATAGTCCAATTGCACGGGTGGCATGCACACGTCCTGGCCTGGGATGAAGCACGGATTGAGACGTCCTTGGAATAGGTTCTTCATGTAACCCCAAAGAGTGAGGAGGGTGAAATTGGTCAGACTTGGGTTGCGGAACCCATTGATGCCTGTTTCGCATGCACCCCAGTCGCCCTCGAGGTACAGCATGTGGCGATGGCCTTGCGTGGTGTTGTAGAAGGGCCAGGTCAGGCGGACGTAGTCGATGGCATGCTCGATGATGGCGTTGTTTCTCCGCGTGCTGCACAATGCCCGCCAGAACGATTGCAGTGCACAATGCCCGCCAGAACGATTGCAGTGCGCAAGCGTCATGGACACGCTCTCAACTGCCACGCCCAGATGCTGTTTTGGTCTTGGAGATGTACACAGCACGAGGCTGGAGACTCGGGCGGGGTTTGCAGGGGATGGGATAGAGGAGGGGGGAGAAGAACTTGGACAAGTTCAACGCTTGTACATTGAAAGTAGGAGAGAAGCAGCAGTGGGGGAGAGGAGGGGAAGGGGGAGGAGGAGGAGGAGGAGGAGGAGGAGCAGGAGGAGGAGGAAGAGGAAGAGGAGCAGGAGGAGGAGGAGGAGGAGGAGGAGGGCGGCGGCAGCGGCGGCGGGGGAGTGAAGCCAGCGGCGGCGGCGGCGGCGACAACGACGGCGACGAGGACAACGACGCCAACGACAAAGGGACAAGGAGGACGACAACGAAAGGGAAGACGACTAGGAGAAGGAGGATGGGGAGGGTGAGGACGGGGAGGACGAGGACAAAGACGACGAGGAGGACTAGGAGGAGGAATAGGAAAAGGAAGACGAGGAGGATGAGGCGAAGGAGGACTACATCGATCACAAAGAGGACGAGGTCGACGAGAGAGGGGGAAGAGGATCAGGAGGAGGAGGAGGAGGAGGAGGAGGCGGAGGAGGAGGAGGAGGAGGAGGAGGAGCAGGAGGAGGAGGAAGAGGAAGAGGAGCAGGAGGAGGAGGAGGAGGAGGAGGAGGCGGAGGAGGAGGAGGAGGAGGAGGAGGAGCAGGAGGAGGAGGAAGAGGAAGAGGAGCAGGAGGAGGAGGAGGAGGAGGAGGAGGCGGAGGAGGAGGAGGAGGAGGAGGAGGAGCAGGAGGAGGAGGAAGAGGAAGAGGAGCAGGAGGAGGAGGAGGAGGAGGAGGAGGCGGAGGAGGAGGAGGAGGAGGAGGAGGAGAAGGAGAAGGAGGAGGGTAAGCAGGGGGAGGATGGGGAGGAGGAGGGGGAGGAAGAGGAGGGGGAAGAGGGGGAGCATGGGGAGGGAGGAAGAAGTGTGAGAGGAGGGGCGGTGGTTAAAGAAGAAAGTCAAGAGTTGCTGGACAAGAGAGTGGAGGGAGGGACATGCGTGCACCACACAACCACATCTGACCCATCACGCATTGGCATGTGTCTTGCGCATACCATACCGTGACTGGTTTCGTTGGTTCACTGAGGTATTGAAAGTGTGCCACAGCCAACACAGAGACGGCACCCGGTCCATTTTAGCAAGACTGTGCAGCCCTTTCGCCGGCCCCCCACCACGTTTGTGTCAACTCGTGCTGTTTTGTGAATCCCCCACCACAGAGCACTGGTTCTTGGAACCATCATTCACGTTCTCACACAAGGGATCAACGCACTGTTCAAGCTGGCAGGAAGGGGGCACTATTGCTGCAGGGACACACGGCGGATGAAGAGGGTGTTGCAGCCGGTGCAGTTTAAGGTGGGAGTGTTGAAGGGAGCAGAGCAGGATTGCTTGTGCGAGGGGTGAGGGGTGAGGGGTGAGGGGTGAGGGGTGCGGGCTACCGTCACCACACCTCTCTCATGTTGGCTGCTCTGTCTGGACGTCAACAAACGCCTTCAACAAAACTGAGCATGACATGACAGTGCTTTTTTTTTTTCTTTTTTCTTTTCTGGGTAAAATCTTGTTCTAGAAGCAATGGTGGGGAGAATGCCAACATCCAAAGCGCCACCGCGAACAAGATATGCTACAAGCCACATCCGCAGAATACAAATGGTTCTCGGGCACGGCCGGCCGTGCGGCCGGGACCCCTACAACGGTGCATCCACGGGCTCCACATAGCACAGGTCAGAAAGTGCCACATAGCTTCGGAGCCAGGGAGCAGGCATGGCCCCATGGAGAATTGCTGGAGGATGCCATCCGGTCGACCGTGAGCGACACATGCCTGGCAGATAACCGCACACTGACGCCGCATGCCTGCGAACGGAAGGCGTTGCGCCAAGCAAGCAACCGAACGACTCCCCCAACCTGCCAAGTCCTCCTGAGAAGCCCCCTCATGCCCACGGTGAAGGTACAGCTGCGACAAAAGACGCAAGTCCCAAGCTGCCAGCCCCAGACCCCCAAGTGTCTCCCAAGCAAGGGGCTGCAGGGTCCAGCCCGGGCGATGGATCAAGGCTGGGTGGTACATGACAGTGTATTTAGAGTCAGTGCAAGACGTAAGCTTCAGCTCCTCCTCCTCCTCCTCCTCCTTCTCCTCCTCCTCCTCCTCCTCCTCCTC
>SZWC01000140.1:396565-408626 GCA_023375785.1 Penium margaritaceum | reverse complement strand
GGGGGGGGGGGGGGGGGGGGGGGGGGGGGGGTGGTCTTTTTGCACACATCAGACACCACAAAAGAATCGTGTTTCACCAGAGGTGCTCACCATTCAGGTGGGCAGTCACACCTCCCAAGCTCCAGGTTACACGTGTGGTTGCAACCATGGGGACACGGCACAGGACTACCACGGAACCATTCGTTGGCCAAAGGTGAGGTGTGCATTGCAGCCCTCGTGCTGTCGTCGCTTACATACTTGCCTTCTCTCAGCTGCTGCTGCTGCTGCTGTTCCTGCTGCTGATGCTGCTGCTGCTGCTGCTGCTGCTGCTGCAGATTTGCCTGACTTACGTCCACCTCTTGATGGGAAACAGATGGACCTTCTTTCACCGCCGAAGAGACAGCCGCGCCATTCGTCTCGGCATGGTTGAGAGGCTGCGCTGCTGGACCATGCGATGCTACATGGGGCCGTGGATGGCCGTCCCCGCGGACGCCATGCGTTTGCGTCTTCGACGCGTCCAGCCCGAGTCGGTAGTGTACCGCCAGCATCGCAGTGACGAGGAGGGCGATCAGGCAGAGCTTGGCTGCTGGCGAGCGCAGGACAGCCAGTGCGTCCATGGCGTCTGCCGACCATGCCCGCGGGCAACCGCATCCGTGGCTGTCCTGGAGTGGGGCCCAAGGCGAAAAACAGAGTAGGGATTTCGAAATGGTTTCCGTTCCGGATTGAAAAGTGTTTACGTCGGCGTCATGTGGGATAGCGCGGGAGAGCGAAACGCATTCGTCGCGCGCTCGGCCGCTTTTGTCGCGTACAGGCCGTTACATTTGCGAAGATTTCAGAATGGCACAAAATCGTTCCCTCGAAGTTCGTTGTGACCTTTTGGCAAGGCAGCCAATCGCGACTCTGTGGCCGGTGTCACACCGAACGAACTCAACTCACCATGGGAAGTCGTAGTGAGCTGAGTTCGTAGGGCTGATCAACTAGTTCGTCGCAAACCGCGTCGAACATGCTCAATTTACTCGATGGCGCACAGTTTTCCGCGTCCAAGTTCATTCAGCATCAGTGTGACACCATCCGCTAGCAACTAGTATTCATATCTTGACATTTGTTTTTGTCATTTTTCTCGAAGTGGAGTGACGTCGTGCATGCGATGACGTGGCACGCTTCAATGAAGTCACTGTTCATGTAAAGACAAGTGAACTGAGTCAGCGGCGGTTCGGCCGACAACTTTTTGTCCGAAATTTCCGTGACCGTCGAGAGGTGCGAGGAGTTGCTACACCTCGAGGGGTGTAGCAACTTTTTAGCAATTGGTCGACGGCGCCCAACAGTTCGCGCGTTTATCGACTGGTGCGACTCAACAACATGGGTCATAGCTGACAGTCTTGCATCAGAAATTTTTTGAAAGTTGTTGTCAGTGTTTACCCGCCTAGGAGAGTTGCTACAAGCGCCGGTGTGACCGCAGATGCCCAACGACGACTTACACCTCATCGTTTTTTGAGAGAGGGAAGTCGGAATGCGACTCGGAGTTGCTACCAGGCGGTGTGATACCGGCCTGTGTTCAGCCCAGCATGTTCAAGGGCAAACTTATCTATAGTAACGTGTTTGCACTGCGCATGCACCGTCCATGTCGGGTCAACAAGTGTTCAAAGCTTTATGTCGGGCTGACTTCAACGTGTGAGGAGGATGGAAAAACATTTCATTCTCTCCTATATGCCGTCTTCAGGCGGGACAAGTGCATGCTTAGCACACGGAACAACTAATGTGAGGCCAAAGCACAAGCAACGCTCTCCTATCACGGATGAAACATGAATAGAGAGACATGGGTACGGAATCCGTCCAGCCTGAAAGGCCCCTGATAGGAGAAACGATTCCTTTAAGATTTGCTCTACTCTGCTTCTCTTACCAACATGATTCATTGCTGTTACGTTGAGCGGAACGGAGGTGGTTCACAGGGATGAGGTGCAAGACAAAAGATGATTCAGGTGTTTGAGAAAATGGATAATTTATACAAAGCACTAAGTTTACTTCTAGAACGGAACACCAAAGGTCGGGCTATTCGCCAAAATTCCCTCGGCCAAACGGCATAAAAATCTTGAAGTCACTGCTCGGTGGGCCATGAATGTAATGACAGCAATGCCCACGCGTGAATTTTAGGGACTCGTATACATTAGGGACAAAACACCACCCCCCTTTTAGCCGCGACGTCCTGGTGCGTAGGCCATGGACGGCGAAAGTAGCCATTGATCTTATGATCGACGTCTTTGAGGTTAAACTACAGCTCCCAACTGTTTGTGCGTAACATCTTAGTCGTGCCACTTCACTAGATAATCAGTCATTTTCCACGGTGTCGGTGTCCGGGGAAATCTTTAGTCACGTACTTCGTATCCCCCTCCACTTGTACAAGTGGTGGAGGTGTGACGTAACTGCGGTGAAGTTCACATTACGATCCCGATAGTGCTTAGGCTTGGTGATGTGGATGACAGGGTGGATTGCCATGCGGTCAAGGGAACAAAGTCGGGCGACGATTGGGGTTTGCATTTGTTGAATCTCAAACGGTCCCAGCCATGGGAATTTGAGCTTCATGAAGCCCTGTCCTTAGAGTTTGATATTTGCCGAGCTGGGGAGGACGCAAACGCGAGCACTCAACACATCAACACTCTGAAGTGGGTCGACTACGTGTTTCCTAGTTCCTTACGTCTTCGTGAGGGTCTGCCATGTTTCCTCCTAGATGCTCGGAAAGTCCCAACTATGAATGTCAAATGTGGGAATGTTATAGATTCTATAATATAGTCGGTGTAAGGGGAAGTTTGTCGTACACCACCTTGAAAGGTATTTTACCACATCCGGTGGAAGTTACGGAGTTATACGCGAGTTTGGTGGCACTAGTAATGCTGCCCAATCACTTCCGTATGGCTCGCATAAAGTTCGAAGAAGTTGTTCGAGCATCTGCTTGGTTCGCTCGGTTTGTCCGTCGGTCTGGGGATGGAATGCCTTAGATAGCTGGATCCAACTGCCATAACGTGTCATATGTTCAAGCCAAAAGTGGCTAGTTAAGTGGTCGTCTTCGTTGTTGATGATGGTACGTGGCACTACATGCAGTCGCACATTCTACTTCAAAAAGAGCCACGTTGTTCCTTCTGTGGTGACGGTGGTCGTTATTACGAAAAAGTCCGGCATTTTACACAATTTGTCCACCACGACGAGGATGGCATCATACCCCTCGGGAGTGACGCGTAGTCCCGTCACAAAGTCCATGCTGATGTTAGTCCATAGATGCATCGGAACGAATAGAAGTTGAAGTAGATTGGTGGACGTGTGCAACGCTATTTTTGCTATTGACAGGTGGTGCATGACTTGTCAAAGGCCACAATGTCATTCTCCATCTTGTCCCACTAGTAGTAGTTTTTCAACCTTTTATGTGTCTTATCCTCGCCAATGTGCCCACATGGACTGTTGTCATGGTACTCCTCCAATAGCAGTCGCCGTAATTCCTTGTTTGGAGGCATGACAACCTAGCGAGTGAATCGTCGTCGCCCAAAGGGACGTCATTCCACAACTTGGTTTTGTTGTACCCGTCGAACTCCTCGTAGCCCTTCGCGAGTAGTCTCGTGAGGTACGTGTCTCATTTGATGTGCAACGTGCTCATCTCGGCCATTAGATCTGGTCATCGACTTTGAGCATCCGTCAGATCTTTTTTCCTAGCAGAAACTCGATGTCGTAGTCGTATTTGGACTCGAGGATTTCCATCCATCGAGTTTGTCGACGGCTTCCATTTGGCAGGCTCTTGGGATGTTTCAGAGCGTGATGGTCGGTGCAAATGATGCATCGCTGGTATTCCAAGTAGCATCGCCATGTCTTGAATGTGTGCACGACTCGTGACTGCAAGCATCTCATTCACGTGCAACGCGTGGTTTAGGTATGGCCAGCGTAGTTTTTGTGACACGTACGGGACCAATTATTCTCCACTGTCGTTATCTTCGAGAAAAACGGCTCTGGTGGTTCAATCGGACGCATCGATAGCCATGATATAGTCAGTCATTTTGTCGTCCACCTTTGGATCCGCCAATCGTGAAGTCGATTGTAAGGTCTGAGTGTTCCTCAAATAATTTAATGCTTCTTGGTTGTCGTCCTTCCAATTGCACCCACTGGTTTTGCGGGTGAGATCAGAGAGAGGCACCAACACTCGGGCATAGTCCTTGAAAAATGGATAGTAGTAGTTTCAGAAGCCAAGAAACACCTACACGTCCTGAATATTTATGAATGTCGGCCAATCAGCGACCGTCTCCACCTCTTTCCGGTTTATGGTGATCCATCTGCCACCGATATTGTGACTAAAAAACTCGATCGAACAGCGACCAAAGTCACACTTTGAGAGTTTTTTTTATGTTTTTCTCATTGTAAAATCTCAAGAGCATTTTGGAGATGTCCATTGTGCTCCTCCAGAGTGCCGCTCTACACCAAGATGTCGTTGACATACACAACGACAAATTCATCAAGGTACGGGCAAAATGTTGTTCAATCCCCGCCATAAATATTGTGGGGATGTTGGTGAGTCCAAACGACATGATCGTGAACTCAAAGTCCCCGTATCTGGTGTATAATGCCATCTTCTCGACGTCTGCATCAGATACAAAAATATGATGTGTATGTCAAAATTGCTCATAGTTGGTCAATAATTCCATATGCTCGCGGGAGGGGGAAGCGGTTCTTGATAGTGATGTTGTTCAATGCTCGATAGTCCACGTACATCCGCATCTCCTCTGGGTTTTTTTTGCGAAGAGTATGGGTGCTGCGAGTGATGGCGTGGAGGGTCGGAAAAACCTCTGCCCGAGCATCTCGTCTTGCGGCTTCTTAAGTTCGGTGAACTCGCAATCGCTCATCAATAGGTCTTCTTCACCGTCTGTCTATTATTCGACTTTAGGTATATCTGATGGTCGATGGTACGCTGCTATGGTAGTTCTTGTGGTAGTCCGTCGGGAAATACCCCTTCCAACTCCTCGATGAGATCCAAAAACTCCTTCGATACTGCTATGAACTTCTCATGTGTCGATGTCATTGGTGTTGCTTCGGCAGCTGTGATTTCTTCCACTTCTCCTGCTTCCACGTGGACTAGCCATGCTTGAGCTCTGCGCCTCAGGTATCGCTTGGCCACGTCCAGAGATATCGGTTAGCATTTTGTGGTTGTCAGAACTTCCTCGGCTGCTTCCACCTATGCTTCTTCCCGTAACCGCCGTTGCGTCGTGGGTCCCTTGAATGGAAGGAGACGTCCTTTTTTCAATTAATGCGGACATAAAGTGCTCCATTGCTCCATTTGACCTACGAATTGTATCGATAGGGAAAACCTCGTCCAAGATGATTTTGTGGTTGCTCATTAGGCAAGTCCTGCATACCGTCACATCGTGCAAATCTCAAAGTTGTAACTGGTGTGGTTTGCAAAGTCAACGGATCTGAAGTCGTCTGTCGACAGTTTTCCCTTCAAAAGCTGTCATTTTGGCCCATAAAGGCAACTTCTAAACCATGTCATTGCTAGCAAAACTGTGAGGAGCTCCTCCATCTAGTAGTGTCATACCGTTTTGCGACTTTTAAAACCCCCTGGTTGCACTGGTAGTACTATCGCCAACTGTTTATCCTCGTACCCCTCATCCAACTTTGCGATCTCAAGAACCCTCGTCTGCAGCGATGTGGATCGCTTAGATGGACAATCGGTCTCCGCCGAGTTTTTGACCGGACACGAGCTTCACAGTCTAATCCTGTCCTTTGCCGTTTCCTAACTCCTCACTCTCTTTTTGGGACTCTCCCCCTCTTTTTGGCTTACTGTTGTCACATTCAACATGTGCGCGAGATATGGCCTGGTTTTCCGCAAGTCTAGCAGAGCCGTTGAAATCATTGATCAGTGACGTTGATCTCTGTCATAGACGAGGTCTCCACCGACTTCGACTTAACTCCACCATGATAAGGACTGTGGCTTTGGGATCATCAGCCGTTGGATTCCTGCATCCGAAGGTTGTAGTCGGTGCTATCGATGCGGTTGGCTGCTGCGATCATAAACGGAAGGTCGTCTTGGATGCTGGAAATGCTAATTGCTCGCCAAATATCTCGTTTCAGGCTATTGTTGTAGTAGAAACACAGTTCATCGGGGGCGAGGTCATTACCAGTGATGATTTCGACAGAGGCATTGGAGTCTGTACCGTGCATCTTACTTGTCATTCAGCTTCCTAAAGCAAGCGAGGGTAGCGCGCACAAAATCGCTCCAAATGTTTTGTGACATGAGGGAGTCGTGCCATGTTGGATCGATCTGCTCGAGAGGTAGTACATCTAGGATCAACGATGGGAGAGCGGTCGCATGAGGCGTCGTTGCAGCTCCGCCAATCTGCTACTACCATTGGATGACCTTTAGACCGGAACACCAACTCAAAGCCGTGCCACGCAAAAGCGAGGTCTCAAGGTCAATTTTCATTTGTCGTTGTTGACCCAAGCAACAGTGAAATACACCTCCAAACTTGTCAGCCACATCCTGACCGTCGGTCCCTTGGAATTTATAGGATCGAACCGCTCTGGGAGTGACGGTCAAAACTGGGGTTCACTCGAGAGTTGCAAATTTCTCTCGGTGAGTACTCCATGCGCACAAGAAGTTTGAAGCTTTTCCATTATCGTGTTGATTTGTTGGAGTAGATGGGTGTTGAAGCTCTCGAGTCCCGACAGTTGCAAGTACAGGTCTTCGTTGATTTGCCCTCGTTGGCCGGTGCCTCACACTACGCCAAGTGTCTTCCCAACAGACCGCGGTGTGGACAACTGGATTGTCGAGTCCGAGGGGTCCGTCACCGGATTGGCCGTCGGGTTCGTCATTGCTGCACCATTCATTGTGAAAGTTGTTGCTCTTGCCTGGTTTGCTTGGAGAGCGTCGTTTTTTACGTGCTGCTGCACCACCATCGCCTGAGTACTCGCCGCGGACTGATGGACGTTGCCGGTTGTGTTCGCTCCGTTCACCAGTGTCGTCGTGAAGTCTGTGATCTTCTGAACAATGGAGATGCACCGAGGACTCGTGCGAGGTTCTTGCAAGGTAGTTAATGTGTCGGTTGCTCCTCTCGCGCCGCTGCACTCTGATACCAAGTGTTACACCGAGCGGAACGTAGGTGGTTCACAAGGATGAGGTGTGGGACAAAAGACAATTCGGGTGTTTGGGACAACTGGATAATTTATATTAAGAAGTAAGTGTACTTCAATGAGAAGTGTCGAATGTATTTAGAACATATATACAATGCTGAGAATGAGAATGAGTCAAAAGTTGGGTCATAAGCGATTAAGCCGAGCAATGCGTGCGAAGTCGCACCGTGAGTGGCGGATTTGAGAAGCTCCGTCGATAAGTCGGGGGACTTTGAGAATATCGTGACCCTTGTTAGTCGAGCGTCATCGAGAAGTCGACCAAACGATGTCGAAACGTCAACATGGTTTGCGATACTTATGTCAACCATTCTGGAAAGTGGCCGAAGTTGTCACAAACGTCTAGAACAAAACACTGGAGGTCGGGGCAGTTGGCCAAAATGCCCTTGACGGAACGACGAAAATTCCTAAAGTCCCCGCATGGTGGTTATGAATGTAATGAAATTAATGCCCACGCACGAGTTTTAAAGACTCGTGTACGTCAGGGATGTAACAATTGTCGCCCTTCCACGAATGATTATGGAAAGGTTATAGCATTTGCCGTTGGTCACTGCATTTTTAGCACTAGTTGTTGATGGAAATACAAATGCAAAGCCGCGGGTGAGGATGGGGGCGATAACAGGCATACCACATCTATTTTTCCAATGTTCAAACTAAAACACTAAAAATGAATTGCTCTGCCAGTGTTGCGCAGAGCGGACCTAGGATGGTTCACAAAGATGGGGTGCAAAGCAAAAGAAAATTTGAGGAACAGGGGTGTTTTATGTTTTGTCTTTTAGTAGAAGTGCTTCGATGATCGGTGTTGGAAAGTTCAAAGTGCATACATACGAAAGCAAAAGACGGAATGTGACTTTTGTTCATTTTTGTGCATCTCTCATCGTACTCTTTTGTGTCCTCCCGGCTTGTGTACATCGACGTGCAGATGACTGACGGCGAGACCCGACGCTGCAAGAGTGTCGCTCGGTGGAGCCGACGCGCGCTGAGGCTCACTCACCATTTGCTAGAGCCTCCTCCCTCTGGCGATGCGCTCGGCTCCATTGGCAGGCCTCCTCGGCAGTCGGGACACTGGCAGTCACGGCCACTGCATGTGCTGTCTGCATGCACCTAGCGTAGTGTCTGGTTGTGGCATTGCATCTGCAACATCATGCGGTGCCTAGGGTCCATGTGTCCTGTTGTAGGGCCCTGTTTGACATCGCTGACTGTCGTAGGCACTGCCTGGGTTCGGGCAGAAATAACTCTTTGCTGCTAAATTTCTAGCTGATTCTGAGCGCATGACTACATTCGCAGCGTCAGTATTATGCTATGGTCCAGTTTTCACGTAAAACGGACGACGCCCGGGTTTTGGACTGTCGGGCGTCTGGCA
Source organism: Penium margaritaceum (assembly GCA_023375785.1). Lineage (NCBI taxonomy): Eukaryota > Viridiplantae > Streptophyta > Zygnematophyceae > Desmidiales > Peniaceae > Penium > Penium margaritaceum. Next base: position 400,126 of record SZWC01000140.1, on the reverse strand, counting down.
AGGCTCACCGAGAAAACCCTGCCTGTCCAAAAATAGGTCTAGGACTATTTTCTGATTGGCTGGTTAGCTGAGTAACAAGTTCTACACTAGTGGGGGGGAGCTAGAACTTGGAGGGGTCTCCCATTGTTGCTCATTCTTCATTCCTAATCATTTACTTTCAGTTTTCAGCTGCATTCTGGCGCTAACACTGGCGCGCGCGTTTCTGAGTAACAAACCTAGAGCTTCTAGGTTCTAGAGACTCTAGAGACTCTAGACTTAGATTCTAGAGTAGCAGACTGAGGGGGCAGCAGACTTCAGCAACGAGCGTGGAAGCTCGCACGCTACATCAACAACGCCGCTGGCCCAACCTACAGCCTAGGTTTTCCAGCTTGGTATCAGAGCTAGAGTGTAGCAGCAGCAGCAGAAGACTGGTGTACAGGTGCTAGACAACGCCGACGGACTCCCATACGCGCCAGTGTAGGGGAAATGCTGCCGGATTTTTTCCGGCAGCATTGGCCCACGACCACTAGGCCAGGGGAAATGCTGCCAAATTTTTTTGGCAGCATTAATCCCCACGCGTGACGCAAGGAGGTTAGCGGCAGGCCACGTCCGACACCTGCGGGCGACGACGCACGCTGCAACGTCACCCAGGTGCGGTGACTGGCACCAGCATGCTGTAGCAGCAGTCTGCAGCAGCAGTAGCCGCAAGCAACAGCAACGAGCAGTGGCAGCAGCAGCCAGCAGCAGCTGTGTGCAGCAACAGCAGCAGGCAGAAGCAGCAGCTCGCAGCAGCCCGCAATAGCAGTAGCCCGCAGCAGCAGCTCGCAGCAGCAGCAACCCGAAGCAGCCCGCATTAGTAGCCCGCAGCAGCAGCCCGCAAGAGTAGAGAGCAGCAACAATAGCAAGCAGCAGCTATAGCAGCGTGCAGCAGCAATAGTAGGCTGTAATAGTCGCAACAGCGAGCCACAACAATAGCTAGCTGTAGCAGTAGTAGCAGCAGCAGTGAGTAGCTGCCGGTAGCAGCTAGCAGCGGCTACGGCTGCTCGCCTCCCGCAGCGGGCGAGCTGCAAGCAGCAGCCCGCTACTGCCAGCGAGCAGCAGCTCGCTGCCAGTGAGCAGCAGCCCACTGCCACCGAGAAACATCTCGCTGCTCGCAGTAAACAGTGAGCAACTGCCCGCTGTGATAGACGAAAGAAGAAAAATAAAGAGAAAAAAAATTCCCCCACCCCAGGCAGCAGCTGCCTTAGCTGCTACAGCACCCACAGCAACCGCAGCAGCCCGTAGCAGTAGTAGTTTCTGCTGCAACTATAGCCGCAACAGCAGCAATAGCAGCAGCAGCAGCCGCCGCCGTAGCAGCAGCCGCAGCTGCAGTAGCAGCAGTAGTAGCAGCAGTAACAGCACCTACACCACCAGCAACAGCAGCAGCAGCAGCAACAGCGGCAGTAACACCAACACCAACAGCTGCAGTAGCAGCAGCAGCAGCAGCAACAGCAGCACCAATAGCTACTGCAGTAGTAGCAACAGTAGTTGCAACAGCAATAGCAGCGATGACAACAACAGCTGCAGCAACGACCCAAACAACCGCCGCTGCTGACGTCAGCATCCCACTGCTGATGTCACTACTGACGTCATCAACACACACACACACACAAAATTAGGGAAAGGAAAGGGGGAAGACAACCAACGGGTGGGTAGAACGCCCACCGCCCTAAGTCCTTGCTGACATCAGCAACAAAAAAAAACAAGGGGCACCAAACCATGGCTGGTAGCCCCAGTGGGGAGGGGTCCTCATCTGTTGGGAGGACCCCCAGTCCCCCTTTCTTGTAGCAACTACAACAGCAGCAGCAGTAGTAGCGGCAATAGCAGCAGCAGCAGCAGCAACAGCAGCAGCAGTAGCAGAAGCAGCAGCAGTACGAGCACCAGTACCAGCAGCAGCAGTAGCAACAACAGCAGGAGCAGTAGTAGCAACAACAGTTGTAGAAGCAGCAGTAGCAGCAGCAGTAGCAGCAACAGCGACAACAGCTGCAGCAGCAGTAGCAGTAGCCCTTTGGCATCGTTGGTGGCGACCCCGACCCCCTCGTTGCTCTTTAGCAACAGCTCGCCGCCTTGACGCAGCAGCTTGTAGCGCTGCAGCCACTAGCCTTCCAGACTGCCACCAGTGCACCGCCATCGTTCATCCCTGCAGTGCACGCCAGCCCAGGTGTGTCTGCTGTCACGCACTACCTGACACAACAGTAGACTCAACGCCAGCGGCAGATAGTGACCTCCGTCCTTGGCCCCACTTTGGACGCCGGCCGCAGGCAGAAGGACTTTGAAACGCCGCCGCCGCTTCAGGCTGACAAGCAGTTCCAGAGCTGGAAGCTCAGCTTCCGGATCTGGGCGCAGGGTGAGGACCAGTGGGCATACTACACCCTCCCGTATGACCCCATCCTGGCCGACCAGTTGTATGACGCTGGTCGTGCCGTCCGTGCTCTAGTACCTGTCACCCCTCTGGCTACCCGCCTCGCCCTCGAGCCCTTCTTAGACGACTTCACCGCTAGCGCCACCCCAGACCCTGCAGCCGTGTGGCACGTCCTCACTCGTCCCCATCACCTGTCCAACGAGGCTGAGACTAGCCGCCTGCTGCGGGAGTTCAACTCCCTACACATGGGGGAGACCGAGACGGTCACCTCCTACTAGTAGCGGGCGGAGGACATCCTTCATCGCCTCCGGCTTTCTGCCACACCCCCTCTCGTAGTGCTCCTCACTATCAAGCGCGGCGCCACCGATGCATACGCGGTCATCTTCGTCCACTATTCTCACGACTTCCTCTCCACCATGGCGGCCCAGGGCACTCTCATGCCTTGGGCGTACGAGCTGCTCCACCGGATTGAGGAGGCTTTTCTGGAGTCCCGACTCCAACGCACGGAGGCTCTCGCCTCCCCTGCCGATGCCTCCCCCGCCTTCGTGGATGTCGCCTCCCCCGCCGCAGCTACCTCATCGTTGTCGGGGAAGAAGAAACATCGGAACAAGAAAGGCAAGGGTTAGCAGAAGCAACAGAAGCAACCGCTGACCAAGGTATGGTTAATCGTCCTTCTTTTATACACTTCATTTCTTATGTATACTACTCACCCATGATCTTCTCTTCCTAGAAGTTAACCAACATTGACGCGCTTCTTACTACATTGGTTTCTCAGTGAACAACTGTAGTTTCTTTTCTAGTGGTAAATTTGATTATAGCAATAAAACGTTCCAGTAACTACTCTCCGTAAAAGTAATATGATACTTGATAGGTTTCGGGCTAACCTATTTCTGTCGTCAAACGTTAATGAGGGTATGTCTGACATACGTAGCATGTGATCAAAACCCAGAAAGCAAGTAGCGATTTCACTCGAGAGTGAACAGGACATTTGGTTGCTTTTCTGAGAAATCGCAACTGCCGCGAATGTAATTCACTCGGAGTTGACTCTTGTCCCCACCACCCCCCCCCCAAAACCACCCGATTGTATTTGGACGATGTATCGGGTAGTGTATCTTGGATATTCGGAAAGCCATACATAAACATATCTTCCTATCTCGCCAAGCCCCCTCCCCCCCCCCCCC
>SZWC01000140.1:385382-396444 GCA_023375785.1 Penium margaritaceum | reverse complement strand
GGTAGTGTATCTTGGATATTCGGAAAGCCATACATAAACATATCTTCCTATCTCGCCAAGCCCCCTCCCCCCCCCCTTCAACCCCTAAATTATATTGGAGGATTGTATTGGGGTTTGTATTGTATGTGCGCTCAAAATCATACACAAGTGAAATCATATCCCTCCAAATACACCTCCCAGAACACCCCACCCAGTACACAGATTTCGGTGGGGGAGGAAGGTGGGGGGGACGATTTATCCCCCCACCTCCCCCCCCAAAAGAGTGAGAAATGTATTTGGTTCGTGTATCGGTGAGTGTAGCTGATAAAGAACCAGAACAATACAGATGTGTATTCATTCTTAAAGGGGTATAGGTGGATGAAGTGCGTCGATCCTGCCATCTGGACGGCTCAGCAAAACGCAAAAACGTTTGCGTGCTCACTGGCATACTTCGCTTCTTTGCACACTCTACAACTTGGAGTGCCGGATTATGAGCTTAGAAACGAAAATAGAAACGGCACCCCGGCTGGGACTACCGGAATACGTGCATAGAAATGACACCTCCCCCTACCACAAGACGAATGCATTGGGAGAGTGTATCGCAAGGAGTATCTCGCAAAAGATATAAAACATACGCAAGTGTATTTATACACTTTTTAACTACGTCCACCTCTCTCCCGATACACCTTCGTACTCACACCTCCAATACAATTCGACTTTGGCGGCGGGGGGGGGGGGGGGGGGGGGGGAACCACTTGACCACAACTCCACCCCCCCCAAAATGAGGAGTGTATCTGGTTTGTGCATCGGTTATTGGTGCGGATAGACAACCAAAAGAGTCACGAGTGTGCATTCTTTCATTCGATTCAAATAGCTTTGGATTGTCGATCCAAATATCTGACGGTTCAGGTTTCGCGCACGGTTCGCTACGGGCACAACGTGAGCGAGGAACCAGGACCCCGACATGAAGTCCCCCCTCCCAAATCTCACCGAGTGTATTTGGGGAGTGTGTTGGAATGTGTAGCTGGTAAACATAGAAAGTAGAACACTTGTGTACATCCACAAAAAAACACGAGTGTATCGAAAAACGTTATCCCCGATACACCAACATATACACTCCCCCAAACACAATCGCGACTTCCAGGGGGGGGGGAGGGGGGACGTCGAGCCCCCCGCCCCAACCCCCCCCAGGTGTATCGGAGGGGTGTATCAGGGAGTATATTGGAAGCACTTTCTTTCAAGTACACTCATGTGTCTTGAATACATTTATTCTCTATGCACGTTGAGCCCCCTCCCCCTCCCACGAATCCCCCCGAATGTATTGGAGGAATGTATTGGAATGTGTAGCTGGAAGACATGAAAGGTGAAACAATTGTGTACATCCACAAAAAAAATCACAAGTGCATTACATTACGTAACCCTCCAATACACACCCAGATACAGTCCCCCAATTCACTCGTGACATTGGGGGGGGGGAGACCTCAACCCCCCCTCCCCTTAACCCGCAAATGTATCTGGGGGGTGTATCTGGGTGTGTAGCTCATGAATGACGAAAACAATACACACGTGTTTTTTTGTAAAGTTTTTTCTATGCTAGATATCCGTTGACGTCTGACGATCGCGATCGGCGAAAGACAGACGACGGGCGGGGATCGACGATCGGCGATCTACGTTCGACGATCTTGCAAACATTGTCGAGAGCTCTATGAGAATTGTAGGTTTGCGAGGGGTTTGAGTGGGGGGGTCCGAGTAGCCTTCCTATGATAGAAGGGCTCCTGATGGGCCCCGCGGTAGCGGGGCCCATCAGGAGCCTGGGCAAGCAAAAAAAATACCCACAATCCTCGAATGCGAATCTCTGCGAGTTCTAGTTCTACACGTTCTGAGTCGAGATGAAGGCTTTCTTATAACCTGCAGATGTAGCACATCTAAGTTCTTAGTACAAATTTAGGTCTTCTATCGTGAACTAGGGAAGGAGTTGTAAAATAGTAACACATGGTTTTTCCAACCTTTAAAAATTATACTACAAACTTACCTCGAACTTTCGTTTGTAAAAAGTTACAGATTCATTTGTATGTCTATGAACATATGTCGGAGATTTAATTGTGTCGTACATTCCACGAAGGTTCCATGAAAGTTCCGAAGGCATACATGTAACTTGTACACTATATGAAGAGTGCATGTCTTCAGGGTGATTGACCATAAATGCGCTGACCGGGTCCAACGGTGGAGGCTCGGTCTGCCACAACTGTGGCCAGCCCGGGCGCGGGTGGTACACGTGCCCTCTACTGAAGGACGAGGCGCGCGTCATCGCCTCCATGCGTCGCCAGTGGGAGCGCCGTCTCGCCTCTGCCGCCGTAGCTGTCACTGGCTCTGACACCTCAGCCTCATCCAGCAGCTCCACTTTGCCGGTCCAGCCGACACCAGCGTCATAGCCGTCGGCGTCGGCATAGTTCTCCTCCTATCCCGGCCCCGGCACCGTCACCCCGCACTCCGTCTACACTCCCGGGCCGTCCTCCCATGAGCGTCAGCTGGAGAAGTTCATCACGCTCCAGCTCGGCCTGCCTCGCCCTCCTCCCCAGGGAAGTATGAATTGCATCACTTCCTGCTCTCCTCCCCAGCCCTGCATGACTGAGACTGAGCTATGGTTGTGTCTTGATTCCTCGTCTGTCTCTTCATCTCCCATGGTCTCCGCTACCCCTTCCCATGACGACGTTGCATGGCTTGTCGATTGGCAGTCTCGGTTTGCGCCTCCTTCCATCGCGTACGCGTCCCTTGCTTGCTGCCATGTGACCGTTAGCGATCTGGCGACCACGGTCCAGGACCCTGCTGAGACCTGGATCATCGCCTCCGGGGCCACGCATCACATGACGGTCTCTCGTGAGGCCTTTAGTATGCTCAGTCCTGTAGGTGATGTCTCCGGTGTCCGGACACACTCCGGAAAGGTGTTGCCTGTCCGTGGTGTTGGCGTCATTCGTTTCCGTGGTCCCGCCGGTGACGTCTTTCTGACCGATGTCCTCTTCGTCTCAGGTCTCGAGCTCAGCCTCCTGTCCGTCACTGTCCTTGACCGCATGAGCATGGACGTTGTGCACTCACGTGGTGTTGGCACTGTGTTGTTGCGTCTGTCTGGTCTTGTCGTACTGCACGCCACTACCCGTGGCAACCTGTGGCACGTACCTCGCCTCTCCTCCTCTCCTTCTGTCTCCTCCCCGTCAGCCACCACCGGCCATGTGTTCATCACCAGTACGCTTTCTCCTTAGCACACTCGCCTCTTGCACCGCCGCCTCTGCCACGTCCACTCTGCCGCCGTGGACAGCATGCTTCGCACCCAGCCGGCCAAGGGCCTTGACCCGGAGACTTTCCCCCTCCCGTGCCCCACTGAGTGTATTGATTGCACTCAGGGGAAGATGCATTGGTCCACGTACCCCTTGTCTTCCTCTCGTGCGTCCTCCCCTCTCGACCTTGTCCATTTGGACGTCATGGGCTCTCTCCCTACCGAGTCCGTCGGCGAGCACGACCCCTATGTCCTCACCCTCACTGACGACTATTCTCGCTACCGCTGGGTCTTTAGCCTTCGGCAGAAGAGCGATGTTGCCTGAGCCATCCAGGAATGGCTTGTCCTTGCGGAGCGCGAGTGTGGCCGCTCTCTTCACCGCTTTCGCTCCGATCGCGGTGGTGAGTACATGGGTGAGGCCACGACCTTTCTCGCCTCCCGCGGGATCCACCATGAGATATCCACACCCTACACGTCCGCCCAGAACGGGGTCTCCAATGGTGGAATCGTACCATGGCCGACGCTGTCCGCACCATGCGGGTCGAGTCTGGTCGCTCCGATGGATTCTACTTTGAAGCCATGGCCTACATGACCTGGGTCTGGAACCGGATTCCCCACGGTCCCCTTCCCCGCCAGTCCACGCCGTACCAGCATTGGTGCGGTCAGCAAGCTGACCTCCACCCGGTTCGCGTCTGGGGCTGCGTGGCCATTGTGTGGCTGCCTGCCCCGCAGCAGGGCGGCAAGCTCGCCCCCCGCGGACGTCCCTGCACCTTCCTCGTTGTCTCTCATCAGTCCAAGGCCCGGAGCTTCTGGGATCCATCCCGACACTGCATCGTCCAATCCCGAGATGCCCTCTTCTTTGAGGACCTGTTTCCTTGCGACCTGATTCACTTCGGCTCGTCCGTGTCTATCCCGTCGCATGGCAGAGTGGCGAGTCCGTCCTCCGTCCTGCCGCTTCCGGGTGACATATCCCTCAGTCCCTATGAGCCGGCAGCCCCAGTCGCATCCACTGGTCCCTCCGAGCCGGCAGCCCCAGTCGCGTCTGCTGGCCCTTCCGGGATAGCAGCCCCAATCGCGTCCGCTGATCCCTCCGGGCCGGCAGCCCCAGTCGTGTCCACTGGTCCCTGTGAGCCAGTAGCCCCAGTCGCGTCCGCTGGTCCCTCCGGGCCAGCAGCCCCAGTCGCGTCTGCTGGTCCCTCCAGGCCGGCAGCCCCAGTCGCGTCCACATTCCCTCCGAGCCGGCAGCCCCAGTCGCGTCTGCTGGCCCCTCCGGGCCAGTAGCCCTAGTCGCGTCCGCTGATCCCTCCGGGTCGGCAGCCCCAGTCGTGTCCACTAGTCACTCTGAGCCGGCAGCCCGACTTGCGTCCGCTGCTCCCTCCGGGCCAGCAGCCCCAGTCGCGTCCGCTGGTCCCTCCGGGCCAGCAGCCCCAGTCGCGTCCGCTGGTCCCTCCGGGCCTGTAGCCCCAGTCGCGTCCGCCGGTCCCTCTGGACCGGCAGCCCCAGTTGCGTCCGCTGGCCCCTCCGGGCCAGTAGCTCCAGTCGAACCCGCTGGCCCCTCCGGGCCAGCAACCTGTCCGCCTCCATTGGCCTGTCGGACACAGTGCCATCGCCTGCCCTGCCGCGCTACGCACGTGGCCCAGGCGGCAGCCTCCGACCCAGACCGTCGCTGAGCGCGCAGACCGTCGCATCGCGCTCCGTGGTGCCTCGACCCACCATCGCTCCACGTGTCTCCTCCACTCCCAGAGTCGTGAGTGGGGACCCTGGCACCAAGGCCCTCGGCTTGACCACCTCGGCCATCATTGCGGGCCTTCACCCGGGCTCGGCACTGGACTACGCCATCCTTCATCACGAGCATCGGCACGCTGTCATGGCTGCACTTGCGCGCAACCCATATGGGGCTAGAGATGCACACGCTCTCTCAGTTCGCTCCACAGCACGCGCGGAGGACCCAGCCACCTTGCACGAGGCACGAGCCTCTCCTGAGGCCGCACACTGGGACGCTGCCTACGCGACGAACTCGCCGCTATCCGACAGCACCATGTGTACGACCTCGTCCACCTTCCTCTAGGTCAGAAGGTCATCGGCGCCAAGTGGGTCTTTTGGCGCAAGTGGAAGCCCGACGGGTCCTTGGACAAGTACAAGGCCTGCCTTACAGCCAAGGGGTTTGCCCAGATTCTTGGGGTCGACTACGACAAGATCTTTGTCCCAGTTGGCCGGTTCTCCACTAGCCGGGCTCTTTTCAGCCTGGTCGCCCAGCATCGGTGGGAGTTGCATCAGATGGACGTGAGCAACTTTTTTCTCCATGGTTCACTGGAGGGTGAGGAGCTCTACATGGTGTAGCCCCCATGCTTCGACCATGGCACTGGGAGAGTCTGGCGACTGCGTAAGGCCCTCTATGGCCTCAAACAGTCGCCTCGGTGCTGGAACCAAGAAATCAGCAGCACACTCCTTCGTGGCGGTCTCAAGCACAGCACCGCTGACCCCGCACTGTTTGTCAGTCCGCAAGGCCAGACTTTCACTGCTGTTCTGGTATACGTCGACGATCTCCTCCTTGTGTCGCCAGACACGGCTGCCATCCAGCGTGTCAAGGACTTGCTGTACGCCGCCTACCAGATGAAGGATCTCGGATCTGCCAGAGTCTTCCTGGGCATGGAGCTCAAGCATGATTGCTCCCAGGGAGTCCTGCACATCCACCAGGCCGCCTATCTACCGACGCTGTCCACCCACTTTACAGAGGACCTGCCACTCGTGTCGAGCGCATCCTCACCCATGTCACCCGATGGCCAGGTGAAGCTGAAGATTCCTAACCCAGCTCTCGTGGGGGAGCCAGTTGACGTGACCACGTATCTGCGAGTCATCGGGTCACTGATGTTCCTGGCGACAATGACGCGCCCGGACATCGCATTCGCCCTCAACCTCCTGGCCCAGTTTTCTCAGGAGCCGCGTCACCTCCACTACGAGGCCACGATCCGAGTACTGCGCTATGTCGTCTCGACTCCTCGGCGAGGTCTCATGTTCCGCCGTCAGCCGTCTGTTGTCACGGTGGGCTACACCGACAGTGACTGGGTCAGTAGTCCGGACGGCAAGAGTCGCACAGGCTGGATTTTTTGGATTGGCGGCACAGCTGTATCCTGGCGTAGTGGCAAGCAGGGGTGCATTGCACGCAGCACTGCTGAGGCTGAGTACGTCGCTCTTGGCTCAGGCGCATGTGAGAGTGTGTGGTTGCATCGTCTGTTGTCCGAGTTGCGTCAGTCTGTCGCATCCATCACGTTGCATTGTGACAATGAGAGTACCATGGCCATCGCCGACAATGATGGCGTGCATCACACACGCACAAAGCACATCAACGTTGAGTATCACTATGTGCGTTCGTTGTTGTATGACGGCAGCATCAGCATCGTGTGGGTTGAGATTGCACGACAGTTGGCTAACTTCTTGACCAAGGCTCTGAAGCGCGACTCGTTCAAGAAGGCGGTGAGTTCAGTCGGCGTGCGTTCGTGAGTGACTCTCTCTGTCCCTGCTTGCGTTTCGGCTTGGCCTCGGGGAGTTTGGTCATTGATTGTGTTTCTGCCTACACATGTGCACTACGCCTGTGAGTCATGGGGGAGTGTTGGTTTTGGTGCATCTCTCATCGTACTCTGTTGTGTCTTCCCGGCTTGTGCACATCGGTGTGCAGATGACTGACGGCGAGACTCGATGCTGCTGGAGTGTCGCTCGGTGGAGCCGACACGCGTTGAGGCTCACTCACCGTTCGCTGGAGCCTCCTCCCTCCGGCAATGCGCTCAGCTCCATCGACAGGCCCCTCGGCGGGCGGGCCGCCGGCGGTCACTGCCACTCCAGATGCCGTCGGCATGCACCTAGCCCTATGTCTGGTTGTGGCATTGCGTGTGCAGCATCATGCGGTGCCTAGGGTCCATGTCTCCTGTTGTATGGCCCTGTTTGACATCGCTGACTATCATAGGCACTGCCTGGGTTCGGGCAGCCATAACTCTTTGCTGCTGTTTTTCTAGCTGATTCCGACCGCACGACTGCGATCGCAGCGTCGGTATTATGGTATGGTCCAGTTTTCAGGCAAAACGGACGACGCCCGGGTTTTGGGCTGTCGGGCGTCTGGCAGGGTTCACTGAGAAAACCTTCCCTGCCAGAAAACAAGTCTAGGACTATTTTCTGATTGGCTGGTTAGCTGAGTAGCAAGTTCTACACTAGTGGGGGGAGCTAGAACTTGGAGGGGTCTCCCATTGCTGCTCATTCTTCATTCCTAATCAGTTACTTTCAGTTTTCAGCTGCTTTCTGGCGCTAACACTGGCGCACGCGTTTCTGAGTAACAAACCTAGAGCTTCCAGACTTAGACTCTAGAGCAGCAGACTGAGGGGGCAGCAGACTTAAGCAACGAGCGTGGAAGCCCGCACGCTACATCAACAACGCTGTTGCCCCAACTTGCAGCCTAGGTTTTCCAGCTACTTTCTTGGGGTCATGGGTGCTCACATCGAGCGACGCGTACGACGCCACGTTGTCAGTGGTCGCTTCAAGGAACTCCGCCACGGTTTCAAACATTTTCAGGATTGTCTAGGTGCGTCTTTAAGAATTATATCCTTGTCAAGAAGTTGATAGAACAACATTTAAACATTGACAAAGTTTCCGGTCGTCTTGTTCACCTTTCAGAATAAAACACTTGAGGTCAAGGCAAGCGCCAAAATGCTATCGGTGGAGCGACGTAAAAATCCTTAGACCGACGTGCCGTGTGCCTGATATGTAATGAGAAAAAAAACTCGCACAGTTAAGGGACACGTGTACTGCAAAGACGTAACACTTTCCCCCTTTTGATCGTGACATCCCAACGAGTTTGTCAATGTAGGCTGGTGACGACTATATTAGCCGTCGATCAAATGATCGTCGTCGTAGAGGTTGTCACAAGGTCCCAACCATTGTGTGCGACGTCGTAGTGGTGCCACTTAACAAAAAACTCGGTTGTTTTTCCACAACTTCGATAACCAAGGATTTCCTTGATGGCGTACTCTGAAACTCTGTTCAGTTGAATGGGAGGTAGAGGAGCGACATCTCTGCCGGTGAATCTCTCGCTAGGTTCCCGATATTAGTTCAGCTCGCTTACATGGAAGGCTAGATGAATCGTCATATTGCATGATAGGCAAAATCGAGCGACGACTAAGGTTTGCCTTTGATTGATCTCAAATTGTCCCAACCATTGAGGTTTGAGCTTTGCGAAGTCTTGTCCTCCCTGTTAAATGTTTGCCGAGCTAAGTAGAACGCAATCGCCACCACTGAAGATGTCGTCTGTGATATCGATCTACTCTTTTCTCTATCAGCGCTTGTGTCTTCGCGAGGTCGTGCCGTGTTTCTTCCTTAACATTGGAAAAGTCGCATCGATCTCAACTGCGGGAATGTGAATTTGGATCTTCAATCTTGCTCATGTGGCAAGAAGTTTGCCATACACCACCTAGAACGCGCTTTTACCCGTTGTAGTGGAAGTCGTCTCGTTGTATGCGAGTTCGACGGTCGAGTGTTTTGTCGTTCAAAATGTTCCGTGGGGTTCCCCCAAGGGCAATTCGACATCGGAGCCTTGAATTGATGTGCGGTTAGGTAAGGAAACCCGTTCCTTGGAAACCTTGGCGCACTGCTGGCCAATCGGATTGACTAGGGGGCCTAGTCGGCCAATCTCAACAACCTCAGAGCCCATCAGCAGTCTGTAATTGATGACAGGCTTTATCCGGCAACATCACCGGCCAACGTCCGCCCATGACCGTTCTTGGGTATCGAAAACCTCACAAACCTCATCGAACTTATTGTTTAAAGGTTCTTGAAAATTATTGAAGAAAATATTCACTTCATAGAACCGGTCCGAAGGATGCTTCCGCTATTCTCTCGTTGGGTACTCTTTAGGATTTTAAAAAGTCGTCAATTGTGCTTCCCCACCGGCTCTGCTGGTTCAATGCAAGACTAGGTGATGGGGGTCGTCAAAAAGTCGTCAATCTCGAGTGATGGTAGGCGCAGAGACTCCTACTTTTTAAGAGCTTTAAGATGCAAAGAGATGGCAATTGACAAGCTCAAATCTTAAGAAGCTTCCGCGGCGTACTACTGCTTAGGCACATTGCAGGTCAGCTTGTCCTAAACTGGCCCAGAACGCACATTTTTGGATGCAACTCTGTGCTCAAAACCCACAATTTTCGATGCAACTCTGTGCTCACTCATCCAAACAAAGAATTGGAAATAATTTTAGGGCATGCAGGCCCATGCAAGCACGAACATGAGCTCTGTGTGTGAGTGCGATGCAAGACGGCAAGAATTTGGCTAAGTCTGGAACGCTGAATATAAAGAACAAGGAGAGAGTACAGATGAGCCCCTAGCGGGCTTAAGTAGGGGCGCCGGCAGCTAGCCACACCGGGCCCCGTCACCCCCGCTGAGCCCAAACGGGTCAGCGGGGATAACACACTGCGTACACCACGATAACAATAACGGTGGTCTCCTCGAGGCACCGGAACAGCTCTCCGAGTACCCGGGTCTCGACCACCGAGAAAANAAAATCTCAGAATCAGCTTCCAGACATCACACACGGCTTTCCGAACATCGGAAGCCCCACAACAGCCATCGGGTCTCCTCGTCGCACCGGTATAGTCCACCGGGTGCGCGGGTCTCAACCCACCGAGAAAACTCTCCTAGCTCCTGACAAGCCCACATGGCTGCCGGAACGCATCGACCGCGTCTCGCCAGCGCTGTCGTAGATGCTGGAGAAGTCTCGGTGCAGTCCGGAGGCCCGTCGTGTCGTCACGCCCTCCTCTGTCATATACCCCGAATGTGGGTATATCGGTAAACTAGCAGTGTCGGTCGTGACGGGTGGAAGCCACACAAACCAACACAAAGCAATGTCTGGACTGAACCTACGGATTGAGAGTCTCAAGCCAGACGCAACGGCTGCACACAAGCACATGTTTGACATTGCTCGATGAACATACAATGCAAAGACATGCAACTTGGGCCCACGGCCAGTCCACATCGAAAACCCTTGAGGCTACGGAAAAAGGGCATAGTGCCTCAGCAAGCCTGTGGCACACCGCGGGAGTTGCCCTACTGCTACGGATGAATGGATCACCGCACGACGGCGATCCTGGGCCAGCTGGGTTCGCATCATAGGTTAGTAAGCACATGGACAAGGTCAAGTAGTCATTGTAAATCATACACATTAACGGGGACGACTCACGTAACATCACCATGGAGGCGAATCGGCCACATGCAAAGCACATGCAACACCTGAAACACATGCATCCTTCCTGACATCACCTCAGACATCAGTCCCTGGTCGACCCACAACCAAAGAGGGTTTTGCAGGAGCTTCGAGTTGCAACGCGACAGGGACATCAGAATGTGTGAGTACATCTCTACAATATGTTCGCATTTGTTGGCCAAGGAACAAGCATTAGTCAACTTGTGGAAAGTGAAGGAGAAAGTTTTAATTCAAGTTGTAGGTAAGGAATTGGCGGTGGGGAAGTATTGTCAAGCCATCTGTGAGTCGGCAGTGACTTTGCTGCTGGGGTGCTGAAGCCCAAAGCATGAGGTGTCGCCGCTGCAACAGACGGGTGCCCTTCTCCTCCACCGAAAAAGCCCATGCAGGGACTCGTGAGCCTCGCGCGCAAAGAGAGTTGCACCAGCCAGGAGCACTGAACAGACACAGACAAAGCCAGAGACGCGGGTCGACAAGCAGTTGCGAGTCGCAAGTTGCGACACACACACACACACACACACACACACACACACACACACACACACACACACACACACACACACACACACACACACATG
>SZWC01000140.1:361476-385312 GCA_023375785.1 Penium margaritaceum | reverse complement strand
CACACCCACACACACACACACACACACACACACACACACACATGAGAACACTGTGCAGTCTGTGTGTGCCCTACATTGCTGGCGGCAGAAGCCGGGAAACCACTGAGCTAATGCAGCACCTGCCGGGCACAAGGCCGGGCCACACGCTCCTGCACATGCGTCCACCCCACCAGGTCCTGCTTCGGAACAAGCCTGCACCGGTCCTGTCGCTGCTGCTGCCAGCGGCACATGCCGGAAAGACGCAGTACAAGCACCTCCAGCCACACGCCAGACGGCATTCCAAACAGGACAAAATGCTGGAGCCTTTGCCGCTCCCTCGCAGGAGCACCAGGTCAGGGAGCGAACACGCCCATGGCACGCCCGCCAAACAGGCACGATATGAGTGGCGGAACAAACGCCCGCCCTCGCACCCCACTCCCGCCATACTCCTCCTCCTCGTCCTCACTTTCGATCACCTCGTCCCACTCCTCCAACCCCTCCACCCCGGGCTCCCCAGCAGCTCTGAGCTCCGCCACCACATGGCCCGAATCCACACTGGCTAGCAGAGGGGCCGGAGAGCCGGCAGCAGCGGCAGCGGCAGTCTTCTTCCCTCCCCCTCCGCCGCTGCCGCCGCCGCCGTCCATGCCCACGCGCCCGCCGGCGACGCCACCACCCACGCCTGCCACCGCGCCCTCAGCGCCTTCCACCACCGCGCTCTCCACGCAGCCCCCCGGGTCGATGACGGCGCGCAGGCTGCTGCTGCCGCCGCCGCTGCGGTAGAGCTGCTCCCTGAGCTTCCGCCGCTCCGCCTCCGACGCCCGCAGCGACGCCAGCAGGTTCCTCACTGTGGCGCGGCGGCGCTCTGCCGCCTCGTCGGCTTCCTCCCGCATGGCCCTCTGCTCCTCCAGCAGCCCCTTCACGCGGCCCAGCAGCTTCAGGTTGAGCACGGCCATGGGGCGGAACACCTCCAGCTCCTTGCGCGCGCGTGCCAGCTGGCTCCGCAACACCTCTGCGCTCTCGCAACCGATGCCACTGCCTTGATAATCTCCTGCTGCTGCTCCCGCTGCTGCTCCTGCTGCTGCTGCTGCTGCTGCTGCTGTTGCTGTTGCCGCAGCGCCGCCTGCAGGTGGGCTTCCACCAGAGTCGTGGACACCTTTCGTCTCCCGAGGCCACAGGGTTACGTCGGCGTCTGGGGCGGAGGCGGTGTGTGGGGCGGAGGAAGGAGCAGCGGAAATGAAATCGTGAGATGAGCCGCAAGCTGTGCTGCTCCTGCAGCTGCTGTCACCATCACCAACCGGTTGCGCGGCGCCATTGTGGCTGCCGTGCGCCAGCCCTGCAATGTCGCAGTGGGCTTGTCTCCCCAGCCTCGACTTGCCACTCAAACTTGAATCCGCACAACGGTCCCCTGTGTCGTCCCTGGCCCCTGAAGCGCTCCGGCCCGAACCTGGGCCTTCAGTACCTCGGCCGAGTCCTGAAGGGGAGGCTGCCGTCGCGGCGGGGGACGGCGCATCTGCTGCACCGGCGGAAGCGGTGCTGTAGCGTTGCGATAGCCGAACCTGGGCCTCCAGCATCTCCTCCAAGTCGTGTGGCACGATGGCGCAGATGGGGCACAGCTGATACACCCTCTGCTCGTCCGTTCCTGCGACGGGGAGGCCTGACAACGCTGCTGCTGCCGCCGCCGCCGCCGCCGCCGCTGTGGCTGCGGCTGCTGTTGCGACAGCGCCAGGTATTGTCGTGGCACCCAAGGCGACCTCCGGTGAGGTGGAGAGCATTCTGGAAGGAGCAGAAGGGCCCGAGGAGACCTCTCCCTTGCCAACGCCGTCTGGTGCGCTCCCTTCTGCTGCGCCGCCCTCCTCTCTCTCTTGCAATCGCAGGTCCCCCCAAAGCGAGCCGCCTCCCACCGACGCCACGCCGCCCACCAATTTTTTCACTCTCTGCAGCTCCGAACGCAGCGCCGCTGCTTCAGAACGCGCGGCGGCCAGTTCCATCTCTAGCTGCTGTACCCGCTGCTCCGATGTTGCTTGCGCTGCTGCAGAGCTCTGCTGCTGCAGCTGCTGCTTCACCGGCCCGTCCATGCTGTCGATGAACGCGACGGAGGCTTCGGCACCTGCGCCTCCCCCGCTTCCCCCTCCTCCGCCCATCGCTCCTCCTCCTGCCCCTTTCCTCCGGCGTTCCCCCTCTCCCGCCGCTCCCACAAACGGGTCTAACAGGTGTGGGGTGGGGGGCGCGGGTTCGCACGAGGCCCGTTCGTGCTGGCACCTTCCTCCCCGCGACTCGCTAGCTCGAAGCACGGACCACCAACTACAGAGGTTTGAGAGGACGGGATGGCATCCAGCCGAAAGCCATGCCTTAGTTCACGCCGAGACCAGGGAGGGCATTGCAGCCTCGGAAACGCGGCGGAACGGCCGTAGGCGACAGCTGGGAGTTGGCCGACAAGCAGCGTGGGACACAACTGCCCCGTGTGACGTGGCTGGGGTGAAGAAGGGACAGAATTGCCAGCGACAATTTGCCCGTCATTACAGGGACAATGAAAGTAGCTGGCAATCTCCCCCACCCCCCCCACCTGGCACCCACCTTCCGGCCCCAAGGACCCCACCCCCCCGCCCCCCCAAGGACCCCCCCCCTCCGCGCACGGAATCAGCGTCCATCCGACGTTGAAAGGCAGTCGACGCTCGTCGGTGCGGCGGTGCGTAGTGGTTGGTGTCGTGCGGAGGTCAAACTTTCGAAACATGCCGATGGGTTGGAAGTGCAAACCACCGGACGGCGCGGCAAGCACGATGGTCGTCGTGAGTGGAGCGACGTTCTCGAGAGGGTTTCATGCTGCGACTTTCAACATCCTGAACACGATGCACACGACATCATTTTTGGGTTACATAGTAGGGCAAACATATCTGCGCTCCACGGAACCACGCGCCACACACTTACCCGGACAGACGAGCAAAAATGTGGACGACTGCAGGTGCCTGATTTGACAGCGTATGTTTGAGAGATTTTGAGAAATTATTGTTTTTTCTAAATCACCCTAGTGACAGATGAATTCGAGAAAAAAAATATTTTTGCAGTCGCACACAAAACTCGTTATGAATATAATTCATTTTTTGCACACATTTGCAACAAAATGTGTGCGAACTGCACAAAAAAAGAACGAAATGTTCACTGAGCGTGTTCAATACTCTGAAGGTCGTACGTGAAAAACGACCTTTTTGGGCCGAATACGTCCTTCGCGACCACCTGCGAGAAGCATGAAAGTGCACTTTTGAATTCGTTGTTGAAAAATCTTGAACAGGTCCGGATATAATTAACAAATTGCACACAATCAACAAGAAACTTATTGCACTTGCACACGAATACATGAATTCGTTACAAATTTTAATTATTTTTCCTCGAATTCATCTGGCAGTAGGGTATGTTGTGTTTTTAACGCATATCTGTAGACAATTGCTATCCTCGCAATCACTTATCTAATACACATATCAAAAGGCGAATACAAAGGAACAGAAAACCAAAAAAAGAACCACAAGTTTCTAAACAAGAAACGAGATCCTTCCATCCAACTTCAAATTGAGTATGATATGAATAGAAACAGACCCCGGCAAAAGAGGAACTGGCGCATAATCGTGCATAGAACCTCAACAACCGCAAACATACATCAGTGATTAACTTTGACGCAACTTGCAAAGGCGAAGTTCATTAATTTATGTTAGGTACTGGGTTTATTAATTTACTGGGTTTGTGATGAAATTTGTTTGGTTCATAAATGAGGTGTTTGCGATCCAGTGCTTTACAATTTGATTTCTGATTCGTCCGCCACTTGTTTGAGGGCTCTGGTTCATCTAGGCGTATTACAATTTTCAAGACATCATACTTGTCCAGTTCGCGGCAACTCAGACATTTTTTGGGCCCTAATTGAATCAAACATACTATTTGCCTTCCGACTACTGTGCAAATGTACCGGATACGACCGAATCCTTGGCCGACTAGGCCAAAACCGCGGTGCTTGATGGTCAGAGATCCTCAAGCATTGCAGTTTTGGCCGTCCCATCTCACCACCCATAGCCCCAGGTGACCCCACTCGAGCCACGTGGCTCCTTCGACCGGTCGACGTGGCACTGCCATGCTACACTCCCCCCCACTAGGAGTGAGAGCCGCCTCGGCATCTCCGGTAATGCCAACGTGGTATTCGAGCCCTGGAGCTGTGATACCAATGTAGCGGATTCGACGGAATCCTTGGCCGACTACGCCAAAACCGCGGTGATCGAGGGTCTCCGACCCTCAAGCCATCCTGTCTCATCGCCCATAGTCCCAGGTGACCCCGCTCGAGCCACGTGGCTCCTTCGACCAGTCGACGTGGCACTGCCACGCTACAACAAGACTAATCGCTTGAATAGTTGGCAATCACCATAGCCATGAACTGGTCACCTACACGCGACCGGGAATAAAGCGTTTCCAAAACAGGCCTTTGCGATTCAGGAGCACCCACAACAGCATCGCGGTGACTCCACGTCAAAGGAGGGGTCAAACAAGGCACTTAGGATGGTTATATCCTACATAGTAACCTACTATAATCGGATCGACGACCGGTTTTTGTAGTTGACAAAACAGGGCAAAGGAACACCTATGCCATGTTCTGGGGTTCGATTTCAGAAGACATATGTCATCCTCCATAGTTTCTATGGGTAGTCTCCTGTTCCGTTGTAGAATGTTCCAAGTTTGACTTTCGAAGTGGCCAATGTCGTCTTGACCGTTTTCCCGGCCGTTCAACGTCGGTTTTCAACCTACGACTTCATAATCCTGTACACGGTTTCGCCGTGACTTCCAACACGTCACCCGTAGCATCAAATGGGTTGTCGAGCCACATCGACGAATCACATTTGTATTCATATGCTCGACAATCACCATACTTGTGCCTCACTCAAAGGCACGAACACATACAAGCCTTCCCCGCCGGACATGGAAAACCAACGTCGCAAGGCCGCCAGACGCACAATCATCCGCCATTGCACGTATGTCTCCTTGTCATTTTGAGTGAGACCGTTGCAGAAATTGTCTCTCACATCGTCTCTTGACTCCGAGCAACCCATGATGACCGACACCCTACATGGGTGGACATGGATTGAAGGGCTCAACGAGGGCCATCTACACCGGGTGTACAACATGGGCAGAATGAGTCCCACCTTATGGCAACGGATCACCCATTTGCTCTTCTCTTTGAAAGGCCTGCGCGGCACAAGGGTGTCCGTGGAGAAGAAGGTCATGACGTACATGCACTGTATTAGACTTGGGATGTCCATGCAGTAGTTAATGAAGGTCATGACAAACAACAAATTTCTGAGCTCTTCGTGAAGTTGTCAGTGCTCTACTCCACCTAGCGTCGCATCTAATTTATATACCAAGCGACAATGAAGGTGTACAATCTTCATGAGAAGGTCTTTACGACTACCTTCTGTAATTTACAAATTTTCTTGGCGCCATAGATGGCACACATGTGCCTGTTTTTGTGAGACGCTCAAGGCGGGCCACATACGTAAATTGCCACCATGATATCACGTACAAAATTCTTGCAACATGCACCCATGATCTTGCATTTTGCTATGTGACTGTGGGATGGGAAGTTTCGTTCATGATGCTCGTATTTTTTGTGCTTCCTTGTCAATAGGAATCAGACAACCTCCCAACAAGTTCATGCTGGGCGACACGGTAGATGACACCGTATCGTGGTGTGTGGTACCACCTTCAAAGAGTTTGTTCCCAGACATGCAGGTGTTTAGTCATGCATTGAGAGGGCTTTGGGAATTCTGGAACTGTGTTTTGATATTTTACATAGTCTGCCAGAATACAATATGTTTTTTTCAAGGTTCCATCATCATGTCATGTTTTGTAATGTACAATCTGATACACTCGAATGTCATATTGTCATCCTTGGAGAATGGATTCACCTCAATTGCTTCAACTCAGCTGATACCCGGGCGAAATGACGGAAGGCATGGAGATGCAACGATACAAAAACATACGACAAGATACTACGAATACAATATGTATTGATGACATTTCACAAGTAAAAGAGGATAGTGACAATGATGATGACAAGTAGATGTCACGTTTCAACTTGATAGTATGGCTATCCTCTCCATAGTCATATTCTACATCACCTTCTAGACTCTCCTCTTCCGCTAGCAATGCATCACCTTGTGGAAGGACTTCTTGCATTTGCTCCACTACTACCACTACCATCCACTCCGCCCGAGCCCTCTCCACCTCCCTCTCCTCCAGCATCAGTTGTATTCCCAACATTCATGTTGCACGTGTCCTCTTCGTTCCCGGAAATCTGAGTGCTAAGAGCCTTACTGCATGGAACATAGGGTTGTAAAGGATCACAGCCAAGGATATGATTTGCCATGTGCGTCCTCACCTCCTCTTCGGAGCACACATCAAGCATTTACTCCTTATCATCGGCCTTTAGATCGTCGATGACACGGAGCTTGTAAGTCTTGTGAATTCCTTTGTCCGCACAAACAGCCTCGACAGCTTGGGCCCATGGGGACTTTTGTGTGTCATCCTTGATGACGCACTCCAAATTAGCCACAACCTTTTTTTCAGCTTTCTCAAGACAGCATTCAATGTTCTTACGACTACACACATGACGGTCACCCTCTGTGGGTGGATGTGTCCTCTGCGTGAACTTCATCATGCATGGTCCGTGTGTCTGGTTGTGGGTCCGTGGTGAGCACTTCATCCCCGGATGCCTTGTCGGAGAAGAAAAAATTCCATTGCAATATCATACCATGGAAGCGGCATTCCACGAAGCTTAGCCTGCTTGGAGTTAGTTTGCTGCAATGAATCCAAATTCTGGTCACTCATCAAAATAGTGTAATTCTGGCGACAAAACTGAGATCCAATGATGTCGACTAAATTACGAGCAAACTTATATGGCTTGTCGGTGTTACAAAACTGAATCTTCAACTGCATAGGCTTCAGTGTCTTGTAAAAGGCGCTCCAGAGATAATGCAACACGATGTCATGCATCTTCACTTGCCATCCGCGCATCGTACAATGCACCGCTGTGCATCCGGCAGCCTTTTGCAGTAGTAGGATGCCCTTCTTCGACGTCCAAAACTATTTACCGAGAGCCCCTGCTCTTTTATCACTTCCCCCCAAAGAACCTTTGCATCCACCACCCGAAGACGTAGTAGGTCCTTACGGACATGGCTCTAACGCAGCTATAAGAGCAATAGTGTCCAGATCAGGCTTATTGTTGATGGCTAGAGGCACAATTTGCGGGGCCGAGTCTGCCATACGCTGAAAGCATATGCCTCGTGAAGGCATGGGCACGTGAGCACCACGATGCCAAGCTGCAGACCGTTCACTGTCCACGCATGGTGCGGTGTTGAAAATATCTTTTGCATGCGGCACGTCAGCATGGTCCTAGAGACTGATGAAGAAGATATTTACAGCATAAATTGCCTAAGCATTGTGGCATGTCATGTACCTAAGGCTCTAAAATGCATGGTCATGCTCTCATTCTTTGTCCATGGCATGCATTGCAATTGCATAGGTTGTCGTAGGAGACGAGCAGGGAATGATTTGAGAGGAGACCATTCTAGGAAATGTGTGGGAACAACACTACAAGATTCTATGTTGAATTCAGTAGTGTCCTTTGTCGTGCATGCCTTCATATGTGGGATGAAGAAAAACCTACTTCCAGACCTATTCGCTTGCGCACGGGTCGCGTCCATGGAGTATCGGTGTCGAATCGCAGTTTGCATCGTACGACTAGAGAAAATGCGCTTTGACGTCTCCACACAACAAGATTTATGTGGTTGAAATTAGAGTTTCATACCATTCAGTCCCTTATACAATGGACGGATAGACATACATCCGTCAACAGATCATCAAATTGTTTGTCCGATATGTACAAAATGTATATATTGCAGTTTTTTGTTTTGTTTTTGGGCTTCTAATTGAAAAGTACCTGAAGGCGACTCGGTGAAAGAAGTCAGAAACCCCACGTCTGGAAGCCTATCTTCAATGCACGCATGTTCATTCTGCCAAGTTACTGCTGACTTCAGATGAATTTGGAGGGTGCAAAAAGAGTGCTGGACAAGCCTTAATCCAAGGTACACATTAGCGGGCCGAGCCATCTCCCGTCCGCTGGCCTGTCGGTGGCTGACTTCGGACGTCAGATTCCTTTGCCCCGGAACAGAGCACAAAAGTTTTCGCTACAATGTGCAGTGGATCAGGTAAGAAAAAATGATAGAAAACATGTGTCCAATGATCAGCGCCACTTTTTTTTCGGGAGTTTCTGGAACATGTCCAGTAAACCGTTGAGGAATGTAGAGTTATCCAAAATCGGACAAATCTCAGATTAACCCGTGCTCTTTTCCGATACAATCAACCAGACATCACAAGCCACGCAATGTAAATGCACGAACCCCGTGCCATCCAGACGAGCAATGGTCCAAGCTGGAAGCCATCCCGTCATCCCGTCAAAGACAGAAAATGCACGATCCTGACACGTGGCATCAGTTGCGTTAAACTCTAATGGAATAGATGGGAAAATGTTATGTAATCTACACTACCTATCAAGAAGTTGCCTGCAATTGAAGACACTCCTTATGAAGCTTGGAACGATCACCATTTCAATTTTGGCTCTTTTGCATCTTTCAGTGTAATGCTTATTTATGGATCCATTCAGACGCGCATACCAAATTGAGCTCCACTGACAATGAATATGCCTCATTGGCTATGAAGAAGGACGCAATGCCTACATCATTTGGGATAACATCAACGGAAATATTTTTCTCTGGAGAATTGTTTTTGCAAAGTTCTTGAGATCCCATGACTTCTTCATGAATTTTCTTGAAGCAGCCACGCACACACAACTTCACACACTTTGCTTTCTCGGACCATCGAATACGTAAAGTATGCCTCATTAATGTTTGGTACTTGAATTAATGCCTTGAGAATTCTAAAAATTTTCATTGAAGTATACTCATTGCTTGTATGAAACTAATCAGCTATCCTATTTTCCCAAATATTCTACCTTAGAAGTTCTACATGTTGACCATCTATACTTTGCCACGAATAACAAGTGTCCCTTATCCCCAAGTCATAGATTATATGCTACCTTGCATCATGGAACCGCTCACAGTTCCACCCATGCAACATGATAAAGGGATTATCTGTGGATAAACAAATGTTGAGTGATACGATTACTGCGCTGGTGTTAAGCTCCGATATGGTGAAGACGGCACTGCAATCGGAGCACTGTACGGAAAGTTACGGATTTTACGGTGAATTTCTGGGTCCATATCTACTGGGAATTCTCTCCTGCACAGGCCAGATAAATTCTGGCCACCATCCCTGAAGCAGCCTAAAGGGCCTGGAGTGTAATATAGTGTACTAGCATGCGCAAGGGGGTTGCGCATGCCTCTAGTTAGCTCTAGCAAGGAGGGGAGCTACCTACTGCGCAGCACTACACAGCCACCCTGGTCAGGGAGCCCACTAGCTGACTGGACAGGAATCATGCACCCTAAGCATGAGGCCTACACTGCATCATCAGCCACATGCATAGAGCCTGGACCCTTCAACCTGCATGGGCCAATCTGGTACGAGCTTCAGGAGGCTCCTGAACGACGAATCTGATGCAGCAGCATGGCAAGATCAACGGCCGTCAGAGGAAAGCCTGGAGAGCAAGCAACCTCTGTGGTAAACTTCACCTGAAGACCTGACGAAGCTTCCTCAAGGAGGAAGCTTCTCCCTCAACCTACAGGGATGCCAGTAACAACTCTGACCTACAGGAAGCTTCTCCTAGAAGGAAGCTTCCCCAAGAGGCAGCAGACTTGAACCACCTAAAGGAAGCTTCTCCTTCAGGTGGTCAACTTGCCAGGACCATAGGTATAAAAGGGGAAGCTCCTCTCAGTTCACAACCATCTCAGCATCTCAGCTTTCTGCAAGAACTCAGCTCTACTCAAGCCTCTGACTCTGGAGCTCAAGACCAAGACTCTGCTGGAGATCCCTCCAAGGCCCCTGTAAGCCTGGCAAGGCCTGCCAGCCTGGGTGGAGGCTACCCTGGAGGCCAGTCAACCTGGAGACTGCGCCAAGACCCTTGCCACGACGGCCTACCAGGCCTAGCAAGGCGTTGCCCCTCTGTGGGCCAGGAGCTGTGCTAGCCTAGTGTGCTTAGCTTTTCATGTACCATACTTGTACTTTGCATCAATCAAGATTTCAGTCCAGAGTCCCAACCCTTGCCCTGCTATTGTACATGCTGCACTGCTGATCACCCAAAGATCCTACCAGCAAGGGTCCTAGCCCTTGCTGCCTNGGTGCTCTCAGCAGTTTGTAGCAGCAGTAGCAGCAGACTACGTTGGTGGTGGAGACGTTCTCCACCAGCCCTGTACAAGTGCTGAGCCAGAGGCGGAGGTGACGCCACTTCACGCGCGTGAGCGGCGTTCCACCTGCACAGAAGCACGAGCAACATGGAAGAGGAGAACGCTCAGTCAGCTTCTCCTGCACTTGATGACCAATCAGTTTTGCATGGCATGCGCATGGGCCAAGAGCAGGGGCGCCATGTCGCAGACCACGCACAACGCCAAGCTGCAGAGGCACAACGCTTGGCTGAGGAGGCGCAACGTATGGCGCAGCAAGAAGCCGCAGCACGTCAAGCTGTGGAGCAAGAGAGGGAGGCGCTTAGGCAGCAGATTGCCGCTCAAGAGCTCCTACGTCAACAGGAGCAGCTTACCCATGCCGCTCAAGCATCGCAGACGCAGCAGCTACAACAGTCACATGCGGCTCAAGCAGCCCAAATTGCACAACTTCAGCAGCAGCTGGCATGGGCTCAGCAACAGCAGCTTCAGCAGCAGCAGCTTCAGCAACAGCAGCTTCAGCAACAGCAGCGACAACAGCAGCAGATGCAGTGGCAACATGGTTCACAAGGATCGTCTGCACATCTGCCTCAAGTGAGCCCTCCCCCACTCGTGCAACCAGCCATGTCTCCACAAGTGTAGCCGGTAGCAGCACCACAAGGAGGCATGCCACAGCCGTTTGTGGCTCAACAGCCACAACCAGCTCTGATGGTGCCACTCATGGCACACTACCAGCCGGTGCACCATGCACTAGGGCCGCAACCCTTTGCGGCACAACCAGCACCTGTTCACGCAGGAGCAGCAGTACCACCACAAGGGCCGCAGCCAATGGCACAAGGCTTTGTGCCACTCCCACATGCGGCAGCACAAGGCAAAGCGTACCAAGGCCTGGAGGACGGTGTGCCTCAAGCAGCAGCCTCACTACATCTGCACAAGCTCAAGGTTGACAAATTTGATGGCAAGAACTTCCCGCACTGGGCGCACAAGTTCAAACAAGTGGCCCAGATACACGGCATCTGGAAGTTCTACAACGGCTACTACACGCCTTCGCCCACAGGATCGCTATCTAGCGTGGTGGCTCAGTACAACTACTTCACCAGAGCTGCTTTCATGGTGTTGGACGACCATCTGACTCCTCGCATCCAGCAAGCTATACGGATGTACGAGGAAACTTCTGAGCCAGCTTGCCAGGCTTGGTCCTACCTGCTACGGACCTACATGTCTGGCGATTCAACCTTCAAATCTCACCTCCTGACGGAACTGTCGCACATCAACCTCAATGGCTTCGACAACATCGAATCCTACATCAACAAAGCAGAGTCACTTCGCGATCAGCTCGCAGTGACAGACGCTCCTGTCTCTGAGCCTGTGTTCGTGACCTTTCTCCTCAACGGTTTGACTGGGGACTGGGACGACGTTCGGAAGGTACTCAAGTTCAAGCATGAAGGAGAGCTCACAGAAGCATACGTTTGCAAGATGCTTCTGACAGAGGAACGCGACCGGCAGCTGACAAGAGAAAAGGAGAGAATCCTGAGCAATACAACTTACCAAGGTGTGAGCGCTGTCGTGTCCACTGCTCAGCCTTCATGGAACAACCAGTCCACGAGGAACTCCGCGTCCACCCAGTCGTCCGCCCACTCTGGACCAAATGCCAGCACCCGAAGTGCACGCGGCCAGAATGCAGGATCACGTCCTGCAGTGGAGTGCCATTATTGCAAGAAGATTGGGCACATGAAGCGAGAGTGCAGGAAAAGGATGTGGGATGAGGAACAAGCAAGGCGACAGCAACGTTACAGAGCAAACAACTCAGGAGGAAAGGGGGAGAAGAAGGCAGCCGGCAGTAAGGAGAATCAGCCTGAGAGAGGCGTGAACAAAGAGGCAGGGAAGCAGGATGGAGGCAAGGAGAAGCAGTTCGACTACACAGGATCTGTCTTCCAGCTCTCAACTAAGCAGAGTGATGAGCTGGTACGCTCCACCTACGTGTGGTACCTTGACAGTGGGTGCACTTCACATATCACCCATGACAAGGCCTGCCTCCACGAGCTGGAACCCTGCTCCAAAGGCTTCGTCACCGTTGCGAACAAGCGGCAAGTGCCTGTTTTGGGCAAAGGAAAAGTGACAGTGACTGGGTACGACGGTGCCCAGGTCAAGTTCGGGGACGTGTTGTACATACCTGAGATCACGGTGAACCTCCTGTCACTCGGGCAGCTGATGAAGAGGGGCGCGCGAATCGTCAGCAATGGACAGCATGTCATCTTGAAGAGCCGTGAAGGCGAGACCTTCGCCGAAGGTCGCCTTCTTCCGCACAGCATGATAGAGCTGGACTTTGCAGCACCAGCTCCAACAAAAGGGTCAGATACGCCCTTCGCAGGAGCTAGTCTCCACCAGGTTTCTGGTGCAGACCTCAGTTTGTGGCACAAACGGCTTGGCCACATCAGCAACCAAACCGTACAGACAATGCAGAAGCAGGAACAGGTCAACGGACTTGATATCAAGGAAAGTGGCAGTAAGGATGCAGTAGAACCTTGTGAAGACTGCGTGCGGGCCAAACTATCACGACAGATGTTTCCTCTGGCTACGAAATGCGACGTTAGCCAGACGCTGAAGCTGGTCCACACCGACATTTGCGGACCTCTACCAACAGCCACAGTCTATGGAGGGCATCGCTACTTCTTGCTCTTCGTTGACGATGCCACAAGGATGGTGTGGAGCTATCCACTCCGCACAAGGGATGAAGCACCAGCATGCTTCTTCAAGTGGCTGGCAATGGCCGAAAGACAAAGCAACAAGAAACTACAGGTTCTACGCTTTGATGGTGCTGGCGAGTACACTAGCATAGAGTTTTCCACGCAACTGGAGGATCTCGGCATCGTGCAGGAGTTCTCCACGCCATACACACTGCAGTAGAATGGTGTAGCAGAGAGGGCAAACCGCACGATGCAGGAGACGCTGAAGTCGATGCTGCTCGGTGCGCAGCTCGACAACTCGTGGTGGCCGTTTGCACTACGGCAAGCAGTGTGGGTACGCAACCGNTGAGCCCGCTCTACTCCAGACTTTCTACGACTCTTACGTGGAGACGCTAGAGGAGGGGGAAGCCGACAGTGTGCCACTCACCCTTCTTGATCTGGAGAAGACGGATGAGCAGCCGGTGGCCCCGCGTGTGACCCTCGACACTCGCCGGGACGAACGCATCACCACTGACCATGAGGCGCTCATAGTACCTCATGACAAAACTAAGGCCGTGGGAGTACAGAATGGTGCGCATGCGGCGGGGAAACCACATGATGAAGCTGCTCGGCATCCGGGGCGCCTCACGCGCCTCCTGCGACAACAGTTGCAACAAGAGGAGGAGCAAGAGATCAAAGAGTCAAACATGGCGATTACAGCCTGCTCCTTCTACAAAGAGGAGGATGATGTATTGGCGGACTTCACCACAACGCACCTCGCGGCTCTTGTCTCAGCAAGCGAGCTACCGCCTGAGCCCAAGACTCTGAAAGAAGCTCTGTAAGGCGAGCATGCTTCACAGTGGAAGGCATCACTTGACGCAGAGTACCAGAGTTTCATGGATCAGGGGACTTGGGAGCTTACGGAGATTCCATCCGGCTCTCGCCCTGTGGGGTTGAAGTGGGTGTTTCGTGTCAAGACAAAAGCCGACGGGAGCATTGACAAGTTCAAGGCTCGCCTCGTGGCAAAGGGGTTCACGCAAGTTGAGGGGAAAGACTTCTTCGACACCTATGCTCCCGTGAGCCACTACACCACCGCCCGCATCATGCTGGCGGTTGCAGCAGTAATGGACTACGAGGTGCAGCAGCTCGACATAAAAAATGCTTTTCTGCATGGTGAGATGGATACGACCGTCTACATGAAGCAACCTGAAGGCTACGACGACGGGAGCGGCAGAGTGTGCAAGCTGGTGAAGAGTCTGTACGGACTGAAGCAAAGCCCCCTACTTTGGTACAGGAAGCTGCAAGCAGTGCTGGAGTCTCTCAACTTCGAGCCTTCAGCATACGACGACTATCTCTTCCTACATCGGCCATCACCAGACACAAAACCAGACTGCTATGTGCTAGTCTACGTCGACGACCTTCTCATCATAGGTCCGTCGGCAAAACTCATCAAAGCCACAGCGACGGCCATGGCGAAGGAAGTCAATGTGACACTCATGCCCAGTTTTGAGTTTTACCTGGGCATGAACATTGAACGGGACCGCGAAGCACATACGCTTCGCCTGAGCCAGCAGACTTACGCTCGCAAAGTTTGTGAGCGATTCAANACTTCGAGCCTTCAGCATACGACGACTGTCTCTTCCTACATCGGCCATCACCAGACACAAAACCAGACTGCTACGTGCTAGTCTACGTCGACGACCTTCTCATCATAGGTCCGTCGGCAAAATTCATCAAAGCCACAGCGACGGCCATGGCGAAGGAAGTCAATGTGACACTCATGCCCAGTTTTGAGTTTTACCTGGGCATGAACATTGAACGGGACCGCGAAGCACATACGCTTCGCCTGAGCCAGCAGACTTACGCTCGCAAAGTTTGTGAGCAATTCAACGTTCTTGATCGACATGTCCCAACACCTCTGTCACAACAGCAGCTGACGCATCAGGGAAAGAGGGGGAGGAGCGAGACCGACTATCGCAACAGAGTCGGATCGCTGATGCACGCAGCAAGTTGTACGCGATCAGATTTGCAGTTTGCCGTAAGCAACTTGGCATGCGGCAATGAGACATGTACAGAGGGAGCATGCAAGGAGCTGGACAGAGCTCTGGGCTACCTCAAAACTACAGGAGACGCAAATTTGCTCTTTGGAACGACTGACAGCCTCGACCTCGAGTGTTACGTCGACGCCGATTTTGGAGGCACAGAGGAAGATCGTCGAAGCACCACAGGTTTTGTGTGCCTGCTTGGTGGAGGAGCCATGTCCTAGACCAGCAAGCGACAGAACCTTATCACACTAAGCTCCGCAGAAGCTGAGTACGTGGCAACTACTTCACCTGCACAGGAGGTCACGTATCTCCACAACCTCTTGGAGGACATCGGATTCGCTCAGACGCAGCCGACGAAAATTTTCGTCGACAACAAGTCTGCGATTGACCTCGCAAACTCGACAAAATTTCAGGGCCGAACAAAGCACATCAACATCCGTGGGCACTGGATCCGGTCAAAGGTCAAAGACAGCACGATCCAACTCGTGCATGTGTCAGGCACTAAGCAAGCAGCCGACGTTCTGACGAAGAGCGTCCCGAAGGACGTTTTCTACTGGTGCGCGGGGCAGTGTGGTCTCACCTCCAACGCCCTCTCGCAGTACGTGCGGAATTGGCCGGTCGTGGAGGGAACGCGGAAGTCGAACACACGTAGCTCCGCCATCGCGCAAGCCTGCTTTACGCACACGGACCTCACGTGCTTCATGGTCCAAGAGACAACATCGACTGAAGCAAAAAAATCCGACACAGCATCAGGCCGCCATTCATCAAATCAACGTGGCTTTCGTGGACCTCGGGATGGTGCGGGGCGTTTCGCAAAAGCAACTCCAAAAGAGACTATCATTGAACAGCAGAATTTTGTCAGCGGCCTCCAGCTTATTAGAAGAGCCCCAGCAGCACCGCATATCCCAGGTGAAGAGAAGCTGCAGTTCAAAAGCCAGTCTCAGATTTCCTTTTTGACAGAAGGATCCGCCGGCAAAGCAGAAATCCCTGTGGTCAAAACTGGACATATCGCAACTGCAGAGGCTTGCTGCGACCATAAAAATGGTCGCAAGCAGCAAAAAGGTCTCGGACCAAAAAGAAAAAAAAATCAAGCAGCAGAACCGCGAGCAGCCGACGCAACCGACCCAGCTTGCGCAGTTAGCGCAGCTGCACGCTCGGAACGGCCGCGGCCAGTTTGTGGGGCTGCCGATTGAGCAGCTGGAGCAGCTGTAGCAGCTCGCGCAGCTAGCGCGGCTGCGAGTTCGGAACGACCGCGGCGAGCAGGTGGGGGTGCCGAGCACGCGACAAAGAAAACAAAAAACAACAAGGCAGCGAGCGAGGCAGCGAGCGAGCGGCCATGGATGCCGCGGCCGCTCACGAAGCTGCCTCCTCGCTGCTGACGTCAGCACGCGAGGGGGAGCAAGAGGAGGGCCCACTCGCTAAGCGAGGCTTGCTCGCAAGCAAGAACCTGTGCGGCGGCGGAGAACAGGACGAAGCCGGCGGAGGAAAGGACGAATGCGCCGGGGAACAAGACGAAGCCGGCGGACAGGAGGAGGAGGCTAAGCGAGAGAGAGCCACTGCGGCGATGTGCGCGATGTGCCTGCTCGACTACGCGGTGGCAACATTCTCACCCACAACACTGTGTCCCACGCACGCAGCTGCGGCCAAACGAAACGGGGCCTCCCCACTTCACACGAAATCGGCGACGGCACCCCAGATTCGGTGGACGAGCGCATGAACGACCACTACGGACACTTTGAGCAAGAACGATGGCTTCCACTCGATACTTCGCGGACAGCAAGGACAGAATCAGGTCTTTCAGCAGGAGAGCAACAGTACAGTGGCAGTTACTGGGGAAAACAAGCTGCTCGCAACTGAAAATGACAGTGACTGCCACAACAGCCTCCCAGATGGCTTTTGTACTGTGCAGGCGACTGGAAAGTCAACAGACGACCCAGAAATATTTTTTCTGGAAGATTCTCCACCTGAAAAGAAGCAAGAAGGTTGGAGGAAGGAGCACGGGGGCCAAGGCTATCATGCAGAACCTCGTCGCCAGGATCAACATGAGGAGTTGCTTCTGCATGAGGCAAGCGACGATTTTCTGGAGTGGCCCGAACTCGACCCGACAATTTTTGGGTATGATAGCTTGCAGAAATCACTGACCGAAAGCCCAAAAATAGGTCAGGAAGTGACCCCGGCACCGATTCAAGAGGAATTTTTTTTCCTTGGGTGCAGAAGCAGATATCGACAATTTTCCGGATTTCCCATTCACTGAGGAAGATACTCGGCTCCATTTCCTCGACGAAGATTTCTGGGAGTCACTCGAGGAATTTTTCGTGAGCGCGCAAGAGTGACACGGTACAAATCACCAGCGCACCAATCGAGGGGGAGTGTTGAGTGATACGATTACTGCGCTGGTGTTAAGCTCCGATATGGTGAAGACGGCACTGCAATCGGAGCACTGTACGGAAAGTTACGGATTTTACGGTGAATTTCTGGGTCCATATCTACTGGGAATTCTCTCCTGCACAGGCCAGATAAATTCTGGCCACCATCCCTGAAGCAGCCTAAAGGGCCTGGAGTGTAATATAGTGTGCTAGCATGCGCAAGGGGGTTGGGCATGCCTCTAGTTAGCTCTAGCAGGGAGGAGAGCTACCTACTGCGCAACACTACACAGCCACCCTGGTCAGGGAGCCCTCTAGCTGACTGGACAGGAACCATGCACCCTAAGCATGAGGCCTACACTGCATCATCAGCCACATGCATAGAGCCTGGACCCTTCAACCTGCATGGGCCAATCTGGTACGAGCTTCAGGAGGCTCCTGAACGACGAATCTGATGCAGTAGCATGGCAAGATCAACGGCCGTCAGAGGAAAGCCTGGAGAGCAAGCAACCTCTGTGGTAAACTTCACCTGAAGACCTGACGAAGCTTCCTCAAGGAGGAAGCTTCTCCCTCAACCTACAGGGATGCCAGTAACAACTCTGACCTACAAGAAGCTTCTCCTGGAAGGAAGCTTCCCCAAGAGGCAGCAGACCTGAACCACCTGAAGGAAGCTTCTCCTTCAGGTGGTCAACTTTCCAGGACCACAGGTATAAAAGGGGAAGCTCCTCTCAGTTCACAACCATCTCAGCATCTCAGCTTTCTGCAAGAACTCAGCTCTGCTCAAGCCTCTGACTCTGGAGCTCAAGACCAAGACTCTGCTGGAGATCCCTCCAAGGCCCCTGTAAGCCTGGCAAGGCCTGCCAGCCTGGGTGGAGGCTACCCTGGAGGCCAGTCAACCTGGAGACTGCGCCAAGACCCTTGCCACGACGGCCTACCAGGCCTAGCAAGGCGTTGCCCCTCTGTGGGCCAGGAGCTGTGCTAGCCTAGTGTGCTTAGCTTTTCATGTANAGTTCAGATCTATCTCAGCATCTCAGCTTTCTGCAAGAACTCAGCTCTGCTCAAGCCTCTGACTCTGGAGCTCAAGACCAAGACTCTGCTGGAGATCCCTCCAAGGCCCCTGTAAGCCTGGCAAGGCCTGCCAGCCTGGGTGGAGGCTACCCTGGAGGCCAGTCAACCTGGAGACTGCGCCAAGACCCTTGCCACGACGGCCTACCAGGCCTAGCAAGGCGTTGCCCCTCTGTGGGCCAGGAGTTGTGCTAGCCTAGTGTGCTTAGCTTTTCATGTACCATACTTGTACTTTGCATCAATCAAGATTTCAGTCCAGAGTCCCAACCCTTGCCCTGCTATTGTACATGCTGCACTGCTGATCATCCAAAGATCCTACCAGCAAGGGTCCTAGCCCTTGCTGCCTCTATCACAAAATCAACAACAAACACATATAAAGAGTGATGAGTATTTCATTTATTGAATGTTACAGTCCACATTTACAAGGGTTTATAAAATCCTGGAGTGGCTAATTTTGTACGTACAATTACGAACCATTGTACGGAAAATTCTACATTGTTGGATAGGCTATGGGGATTGTGGCCAGTTGCCCCAACTTCCAGTATTTTGTTCGAAAGTTTTTTGATACCTTTGACTGCCTTCTATAATCATAAAAAAACTATTACAAACTGCATGTATGCTTTAATACTTCTTGGTTTGCTCCTCATTACTTGACTTTTTTAATACGTGCCTGAATACTCTCAAAACCTCCCAACAACCTATTGGATTTTTTTTTAAGCAAGCACTCAATTTGGTATCATGTGTGTTATTTTCCTCCAGAACCCAATGTCCTACATATGTCAGATTCTTGTTCACTCAAATGTAGATATGTGTAAAATAGTTCTGACACTTGACATTGAAGTACACTTCCTGATTAACATAGATTTCTCAAGTGTCCCATTTTCCCAAATCATCTTTTTTTCGTAATGTCTTCTTCTCAATTATCTATGTTCCGTTTCATAGAGCACAATAGTTCTAGACAAGGAGGCCGATAATCTCAACCCCATGTGACAATGTTACATAGATCCTTTTGTACATCCTCGATACATAGAAGTTTTTACGCCTTGTAATGATAAAAGTGAAAGGAGAAGCAGTGCTGACGATGATCAATGGAAAACCAATAAATTTTCCAGTGATGGAGGGAAATTTTCAAGCAATTCATGAAAAAAAGTAAGCACTCCATGCTTCCACAACAGAAAACGCAATATGCTACCTAGCAAATGTTGTGGATTAACAAATCTAACAACCAATCCTACAAAAGACATGTCCTTCTCAGCATATCCATCACCTCTGCTACTACCTTTAGAAATATTATTTTGAACAATTGTAGGATGTATGAGCTAATGAGCATGCACTAATGAATACGAGTACCAAAAGTGTTTGTCATTGACAGAATGAACAGTTTTTTTTCAACAAATAAATGTGGTGATGGAGGAGCTACAAAATTCCCACACATGGCAATACCGATCATATAGAAAATATATACATCTCTTGAGGGAATTCAAAATCCTACAAGAACTTGTTGAATCATTTGATCTTGTTAATAAAAAATTCCGATGGTACAAACGTGGATAACAAATTCACAGGTACATTTCACCACTGGTAGGGTCAATAACGGTACAAATTATTTTGACCTTATAACCTTGCTTCTACATGATAGAGTACTAATGTTGTGGTCCAATCTCAAAGACATCCAATGGCTATAGGAGACTGGTTGAGCCACATCTACGAATGACACAGCCACTCACATGGTCAATTGCAATTGTTCTGCCTTATGAGTGGATTAACCTGACGTGGAAATGTTTTCTCCATTAGTGGAGTGAAAAGATTTTGTGTACACAACTCTTGCACACTTCGGAGGGATGAATGAGACGCCAGACATATAATAAAAGAGAATGGGACCAAATAGATTGGGTGCTTTTAAAACGCAAAGTGTGACTCTCATCCACCCAACACTGGCAAAAAATTGAAAGGCCAACTTCGTTTCCATGCTCAATCCCGTCATGCATTGCCAATCAAGCGAGAAAAAGTGGCGCATGATCATCCGGATGATCGACGGTGAGCGATAAAAGTCGTTGATTGATTGCCTCGCAAGCCGTTGATGATGAGTATCTTAATCGACGGCTGGTAATGTCGATATATACCGCCTACAAACATATAGTCTTTAGCATTAAACCTCAGAGCAATCCGTCCATTGATGAACTTTGGTGATTTTGGGTTTGATGTTTGTGCGGACACCTGCTCGAACCCACGGTATCGGGGCCTGGCAGGTTCCCTTTCAATGCATGGGGAGCCTCTAACTCCGCACAAACCTCACATAAACCTCCACAGTTAGTATAAAAACCCCAAATTTTTGTGGTTTTTCCCATATGAAAACTCACATTTTTGTTTGCTTGTTAGGAAGTGGGCTAACATTGAGTGTCTCTTTGAAATTCCATTTAGACCAACTTTTGGGAGTGTTCTTCGCATAACGTATGAGGTTCTGTTATGATGAAATTTCATACATGGACAGAATTCCTCAAGCTTCCCAAAACAATGACGGTGTCTTAATTTTATGGTGAGAGAAATATAGCTTTACATATGAAACAATGTGGTAGGCTTGTTTGCCTATGTGGCACACGGTTAGCATAATTGAGAACAAGAGGCAGTTGTTGGACGCAAAGCGTGCATAGGGTTACATAGTAACCGAGCAAAAGTATTCAGATTAGTATCTCTTAAGAGGCTAAATAATTGCCCGCATTCTGGACCACATAATGAAAGGTTTGCGATGAAAATTTACCTCGTCCGTGGAAGCCAAAACTGGTTGTAAATGGACTGCCAAACTGTCACCCGCATTCGTCCAAAATAATTTTTTTCATTCGCCCATGTGTGCTCTTAAACATTGTGTATGGTTTGGGCAAACTCTTCCTAAATTACTTCAAGCTATGCTGGATTCATTCCAACTGGTGTGGATGTAAAATCGAAAAAGGAACCAAAATTTGAATGTATGCGCTTGACGATACACTATTATGTAAAACAATTCACCAACATATTGAAGAAGATCCTCAAAGGGCATTTCTTCTCGGTTTTTTTAACATGGTTCTACCTGATGATGAATCTATTTCTATGAGATTAATTTGTTCTTTCATTGTGAACATGCTAGTTTCACACGTCTATTGTGAACTTCACAAAAAAAATCTTTGACAAAATTGGATGAAGTGTGGATGTTTCTTCATGTTATGAAAAATAAGATGATGTAAATATAGGCAGAATTTAATGTATTTACCTTTTTCTATGATGGTGTTTGAATTTATTTTCTTTCATTTGCATTTTGATCCTGTTTGAAGCCGGGTTCACGAGTTTAAAGAGTTAACCATGACGACGAGTTCCGTGAAACAGGACAGGGCGAGGCCAAGGAGGAGGGACATAGAGGGGGAAAACAACATTAAATTCTGCTCGCCAATGGACTGGAGGGGTTGGTCCCAACCCAACGTACAGTCCTTACCCTGTTCTCCTGGCGTCGGACTGGCCATTCTGTACTATCCGGGGTCTGTCCGGACATGTAGGTCGATGTCCGTGATTTTTTTCTCATGAGCCGACCCATACTGTGCGTCCGCGGACGTGGGGGGGGGGGGGCATACAGTCCGACAAGTTCTTGCACCCTGATTGGTGGATGTGTCAGGAAAATGACCAATCCACCAATCACGGTTTTCTTCAGCATCTTTGGCAGACCAAAAGCGATTGTAATAGGGTTACTATGTAACCCAAAATTGAGTGCTCAACCAGAAAGATGATACTTTTCTCTTGACAGTTTTGCGTCCTCACTTTCAAAGTTGACAATTTTGAATCCAAATATGACAATTGTGCGCGGACATCGTCGAAGTTGACAGTTTGGCGTGCAGGCGAAATAGCCCGCATATCCACATTCCCAAAGGGCGGTCCCTCCCATAGCCAAGAGCGGGATTTTATGTCCCCATATCCAGCACTTTAAAATATATGAACGACATATCCGGTTCCCTCGCCATGCGCGATCAGCGACATGCGTCGCTGATCGAGCATGGCGAGGAGGGTCATGTGACCGTCGCTCGATCGCGACCCTCACTCCCTCGCGAGATCGCGATCGAGCGATGACCCATTTTCTTCGATTTTCCTTTTCGACGCGCAAACCCCCTATTACGATTTGCGGTTTTCTATGTTTTACGCGGGCTCCGCTCGCGCAAAACATAGAAAAAGAAAAATCGAAAAAAATGGGTCATCGCTCGATAGCGATTGAGCAAAAACGCCCATTTCAGATTTTCATTTTTTTATGGCACACAAAACACCTTAGGTTTGCGAGACAAACACATTCAAACCCAATCCCGAATTACATTCGGGGTTGAGGGTTTATTTTTTTTGCACGGGTACCTGCTGCGCCCCGCGGTAGCGGGGCCCAGCAGATGCCCTTTCAATGCATGGGGTGTCTCGGACCCCTCACGCAAACCCCACGCAAACCCCTCCCTCGAACAATCACAAACACCTCAGAAGTGGGGTTTGTGATTGTTCAAGGGGCGTGATGACGTCATCAATCCGACGCTGCATTTCATGCAACGACGACATGGTGTTAGCGGTTTTTTTTGGATACTTCGTTGTTTTTGTTCGACCTGAGGATGTATCATTGTTAAAGTGCTTGTTCGCTGGATATGGCGTTGTTAAAGAGCGGTCACTGGACATGGGAGGCTTATACACGAAATCGATGGGTATATGGTCATCCACCCGTTGGCGTGCTCATCTCTATTCTGTGTGCCTCCAAAACCCTTTTAAAATTGCATTAACCTCCAGTCGGCCATGGCTTCCGATGATCGTCGCAGCGCGATGGAACTCGGCGTGGCCAGACAGCTTCCTGACCTCGAATCTCGCAACCGAGACCGTGCCGTCGCGCGTGGCGTTCGCACCAAACTGCCCAAGACGGAGGGAGGTTCCGCTTCTTCGCAGACACTTCGCAATGCAACGCTTTTGAAGGAACCACAACTCGGCCTCGCTCAGAGCGTCGTCGCCATCGCCCAAGATGCCGGCTTGCGCCGCAGCATCTTCGGCTGGCTCTACCCCTGACGTGGTGGGGGCCTGCGCAGTTCCGCACCACCACCACCACCACCGCAACCGTCTCAGCGCATGCTTGCCGCAGCACCTGCGCCGCCGCCCCCTGCTGCTGGTGCTGCTGGCAGTGTGCGGCGTCTTCTGCCTCACGCTCGCCGCCTTGTTCCCCCTGCTGCCGGGAGGCCAGGTGGGTGCGCCTTCCCTTTCCTCGCCTTCCCGGTCTGCTTCTGGGTTTTCTCTTGGAGAAAGCAATGACCAGTGGCCCTTTTTTTGTTTGTTTTCGTTTCCTTTTCTTTTTCTTCAACTTTCTTGTTCTGTTTTACACA
>SZWC01000140.1:324004-338109 GCA_023375785.1 Penium margaritaceum | reverse complement strand
CACCACCACCACCACCACCACCACCACCACCACCACTACCACCACTTCAACAGAGAAGATACGAGGAAGCTCCAGAGTCTTGTTGTCCTGGTTGAGTAACGCTATCGGATTAGGCTCACGCGATAGCAAGCAGTGCTAGAGTGAAAGGAAAAGGAATTTCATAAGAAACACATTATTATCTCAGTGAATATGAGAGGGAGGTGGCAACAGACAAGCACACGATTGACATAGATGTGTGACACACTGAAAGTGAAGCAAATGGTAGAATCAGTTCGCTTAATGATCAACTTGAAATTCACTATTTCAAACATATCTACATCTACATGCATGCATGCTCGTCAGAACGAAGTTGTGTCTAAACCTGTAGAAACTCAAGCCGGTAGTAACGGATTCACACACGTTGAGATCCCACACCTCGTCAGACGTCTACATGCACAAACACGGAAATGAGGCAAACGTTCACTTCATCAACAGATTTGTGGTGACCACACCTGGGGTAACCTGAACCCGGACAAGCTGCAGACGTGTGGCACCAGTGATACGGGAGCCATTGGCGTCCGGTAGGACAGCTAAAGAAATCATCGAGTCGTCACCAGAGGCTTGATCCAGGATCTGCATGAGCATGGACACGGCCAAGTGGTCACAGATAGCTGTACACGAATTTGGACAAGGAAAGTGAACAGACCAACACTTCCCCATGACCCGATGCTTGACGGAAAAAACAAACAACCCACACCCATGTCTAAGTTAGCCTTAGACATAAGGCGTAGCCGGACCAAAGGAATGGCCACTCCAAACTTCCCACTCAGCAATGATCAAGAAGTCAGCCCGCTACACGTCGGTGCCCATCCAAAATGATGGAAATCATCACAATACAACACCAAAACACACACAATGTAATGGTCAACAGCCATGTGCTTCGTGCGTGCATAGAACACATAGTATTTCCCTATGATGAAAAGAGCATTCCGGTTGTCACAACGAGTACAATGCTCCGCTCAAACTGATGAAGCCTGCAAAACAAGCACTACAACCACATAGCCTCGGCACCGCTATTGCCAGCATACCATATTGCTAAGTTACGCGCAATGAAACCTTGCTTTCCCTTACACCAAGACGTAGTGGTGCTGTCTTGCAAGAACTCGTATCCTGTCCGACTCCTCTCGTCAGGGCTCCAGGCCCGGTCACAATCATTTAAGTTGTCAAGAACCAATGAGCACTGCCAAAGGAAGCAGAGCCCAAGGTAGTGTGTGGAGACCAAATATCATACCGCTTGCAAAGCCAAATAAAAAGCCCTCGCTCGGGGACAATGAGAAACGTGTGGGAATGAAACTTTCTTGTTTGAGTACCATTTTTGAAATGTAAGGCCTCTTAAAAAAGCCCTGATTCCAACCTTTCGATCTTGGTCTTCGTTGACAACCTTCTGATCACGTCTCTTTTTATGGAGGTTGTGAATGAGGACAGGGTAGTCCTTCAGGCTGCCTACAGAATGAAGGACCTTGATGTCAAGACAATATCACCAAAAGAGACGGAGATCGTGCATAACCATAGATGGTCGACACTTTTGTTGCACCAGGAATGCTATGCCTGCGTTGTGGAGAAGCGACTTGTTGACCTTCTCGATACAACTTCCACAGCCTCCACGCCCATCACAAAAGACGGACAAGATGCCTTAAAGGTACCGTATTACCTCCAAAATTTGCATGGATTTTTATGGAGTAATTTCTCTTTTGCTTATTTCAACCAACCCTGGTTCGATTTCTGACCGTCCTCGAACTGTCTCCGAGTGGAAAATGAACATGTAAATTCAAAATGTCCAGGTCGGCACCCGACTTCGGCAAAAATACACATTGTCACTGTGTGTTTGGCCTCTTGTGCGGTTGTTTTCTCGCACGTTGGCGGCAATGTCAGACCGGACAAGCCGACGGCCGGAGTCGATCTCGTCCGGAAAAAATAAAACTCAAGTTTTGGTGAATTTATGGCCGTTAGCGAACAAGGCAAGAGGAATTTCTGCCCGGTATTAATGTATGTGCAAATTCACGGGATAGTACGATGGACGATCCATCACAACTGGGGGAGACAGTGGATGTGGCCCGGTACATGCACCTCATTGGCTCTCTTGTGTACTTGGTCATGACAACTTGGTCCGACATAGCCTTCGTCCACAACCTTGGGCAAGAGCCCTCCATGCAGTTTTGCAAGTGGTGCGATGTGTGGTTTTCATGCCATATCCCGGACTCTCTTTGAGAGACAGCTCCTAGCACTGCTGTCGCTAGCGTGGCAGTACAAGCCAGCTAGCTAACTCACTAGCACACACAAGTGGAGGTGAGAACAGCAAGGGGTTGGCTAGGGACACAAACACAAGTGTCAGAAGCTACAAAAGTTGAAATATGCAGAGAGATATGACAACTGAGGCCAGGACCACCTAAATAGTGTCACGGACCTAGTGGGTGCTCACACACACGTGGCGCTCAAGGGCGCTATTTTTCTAGCAGGACAAAGCAGTGGGAAAAACACGGTTTTGGCCACTCCCTGCCGACACGTCAGAACGACGAGCCGTTTGAACCAGAACAGTCGTAACGACGAGATCTACGTCCTGATAGGCTGCATCCCATGTGCTGTCCCATAGCACGAAGCCACAAAAATACGAGAGTCTTCTGGGCACCCGTCGCCGTCGGCCGCCGGTCGTCTGCCACCGTCGCCAGTCTCAGGGATCTGCACGTGAATGGACATGAGCCGAGGGGTCACCGTAAGCCGTGTACGACACACACAACAACACTCCCCCATGACCGGAGGGCGAACACGTCCATGCACATGCAGACACTGACGCTGTACAGAGCAGGAACACACACTCAGGCGCTGCAGGCAGCAGGCNTACAAGAGTCTTCTGGGCGCCCGTCGTCGCCGGCCGCCGGTCGTCTGCCACCGTCGCCAGTCTCAGGGATCTGCACGTGAATGGACATGAGCCGAGGGGTCACCGTAAGCCGTGTACGACACACACAACAACACTCCCCCATGACCGGAGGGCGAACACGTCCATGCACATGCAGACACTGACGCTGTACAGAGCAGGAACACACACTCAAGCGCTGCAGGCAGCAAGCACAACACACGCAAGGTGGCACATGAGGGATCAACCAGCAACAGGGGTGGGGCAGAGTCCCACGGAGCGAGTGGCCGCATGAAACTTCGAACGACCCAGAGCCTTGGTCAGAAAATCCGCGCACTGCCTATCAGTGCTCACATGGATGACTCGGATCTTACCACGATCAACCAGATCACGCACGAAGTGGTGTTTGACATTGATGTGCTTTGTGCGTGCATGGAACACACCTGAGTTCTTGGCGATGGCCTCCGCGCTCATGTTGTCACACTGGAGGATCACGGGGGGAATGGACTAACGCAGTTCACGCAACAGACGGACGAGCCAGACACACTCTGCTGCACCGGCGCCTAGAGCAACATATTCTGCCTCAGCAGTGCTGCGTGCAATACAGCCCTGCTTCCCACTTCGCCAGGACATTACAGTGCCTCCAATGAGAAAGATGTAGCCGGTGCGGCTTTTGCCATCTGGACTCCACGCCCAGTCACTGTCTGTGTACCCATCGAGCACAACGGACACCTGCTCGCGAAAGCACAGACTGAAGCGTGCGGTGGAGAGGATGTAGTGCACACACCGGACTGCAGCCTCCAGTGTTCGCTGGCGCGGAGCCTGCGAGAACTGGGCGAGCAGGTTGACTGTGAAGGCAATGTCGGGCCGCATCGTGGTGGCCAAGTACATGAGCGAGCCGATGACTCGGAGGTACAGGGTCACATCGACTGGCTCCCCCAGGTCAGCTGGGTCATCCACCTTCAGGGCGGCCTGCCCCTCAGGGGTCATGGGCGTGGAGGCAGTGCGGACGGCAGTGAGGAGGTCGGCAAAGCGCTCCCCCACCGCCTCTGCGCAGCGTCCCTGATGGACACAGAGTGTGCGGCGTACACGGTCGCGCACGATCTCCATCCCCAAAAAGACAGAGGCCTCACCAAGGTCTTTCATCTTGTAGGCCGAGGAGAGAACGGCCTTGGCAGCGTTCACTGCTCCTAGGTCGGGCGAGGCGATCAGAAGATCTTCCACGTAGACGAGGATGGCAGCGAGCGCTGCTGGGGACTGTGAGAGGAACATGGATGGGTCAGCATCACTCAGAACGTACCCAGCGCGTCTCAGCGTGCTGGTGATCTCCTGATTCCAGCAGCGAGGTGACTGTTTCAGGCCGTATAAGGCCTTCTGCAGCCGGTACACCTGACCGGTACCATCCTCAAAGCCGGGTGGCTGGACCATGTAGATCTCCTCCTCAAGGTCCCCGTTCAGGAACGCGTTGTTGACATCCATCTGATGGAGTTCCCAGTCGTGCTGTGCCACCTGGCTCAGCAGCGTGAGCGTGGTCGTCATCCTCCCAACAGGGGCAAAGGTCTCAGTGTAGTCCACGCCAGGGACCTGAGAGAAGCCTTTTGCTGTCAGGCGCGCTTTGTAGCGCTCCACAGNGGATGGGTCAGCATCACTCTGAACGTACCCAGCGCGTCTCAGCGTGCTGGTGATCTCCTGATTCCAGCAGCGAGGTGACTGTTTCAGGCCGTACAAGGCCTTCCGCAGCCGGTACACGCGACCGGTACCATCCTCAAAGCCGGGTGGCTGGACCATGTAGATCTCCTCCTCAAGGTCCCCGTTCAGGAACGCGTTGTTGACATCCATCTGATGGAGTTCCCAGTCGTGCTGTGCCACCTGGCTCAGCAGCGTGAGCGTGGTCGTCATCCTCCCAACAGGGGCAAAGGTCTCAGTGTAGTCCACGCCAGGAGCCTGAGAGAAGCATTTTGCTGTCAGGCGCACTTTGTAGCGCTCCACAGAGCCGTCTGGCTTGAGCTTCTTGCGTAGAACCCACTTGGCCTTGATGGCCTTGCGGTTCTTTGGCAGGTCCACCAGCTCAAAGACGCCGTGCTCGCGGATGGCATCGAGCTCAGCCTGGCAGGCAGTGCGCCAATGCTCAGCGTCGAGGGCTGACAAGGCCTCAGGCAGACTGGTGGGATCGGGAGACAACACTGGTGCACTGCGTGCAGCGAGGGCATACGCTACAGAGGGAGGGTCGACTGTCACCATGGACTCAGCGGCGTCACGCGCAAGACGATGCTCATGAGCAAGTAGTACCACATCAGTGGCACAACCAGGGTGAATCTCAGCGAGGCCGCGAGCACTCAGGCTGAGGGCTTTCGTGCCCGGGTCACCGCTGACGACACTACGCGTGGGGCGAGGGCAGAGACGTCCGCCGGGTGCCCGTGTGTAGGGGTCCGACGGGGCAGGAGCAGGGGGCGCTGCCAGCTCACAAGCCGGTGTGGACTGCACGACAGGCGCGCCACTCGAGGCCGGCGTGGCCTCAGCAGTTGGGGACGGGCCCACGGCAGACGCAGGCACGTCTGCGGCCAGAGGCAGGGACGGCTGAGAGCTAGAAGTGGACGCGGACGCAGGATGATGCTGAGCCGCAGACGCGGAAGGAGCAGGCAAAGCCTCGGATGTGGAAGGAGCAGGCAAAGCCTCAGATGCAGAGGCAGACTCGGATGCAGACGCAGACATGGGCGAGGGCGGAGAGCCAGGGGCAGTGGAGCGCGTCGCAGATAGGGTAGGACTGAAGGTGACGGTGGGCACAGCCTCTGGGGACAACCCCTGGGGTGTCGGCGACGGAGTGAACGTACTGGCCGGGGGCACTGTGCCAACCGGGACAGGAGCCTCCCCCACACTACGGGGCCCGACACACCCAGGAGCATGAGCAGCGCGCAGAGCGTGGATGTGAGCAAGGTCGCTGAAGGCGAGATGCTCGAAGAAGAGAGCGTCTTGGGACTCCACGATGCGGCGGCGCTCAAAGTCCTAGAACCGCCAGGCCTTCGACCGCGGGGCGACGCTGACAAAGGCACAGATGCGGCCGCGCGGGGAGAGATTGGTCCCCTGCTGCTCCAGTGTGAACCAGACGCAGGCAAGGGAGCCCCAGATACGGGCCAGGCGCAGGTCCGCGCGCCGCCCATACCACAACTCGTAGGGCGTGCGGTGACCTGGGAGGGGACCGTGGGGAATGTGGTTCCAGACCCAGGTCATGTACGCCATGCCCTCAAAGGCAAAGGCCTCAGGCATGGCACTGTCGGCGCGTATGACGCGGACCGCATCCTCCATGGTGGGGTTCCAGCGCTCGGAGACACCGTTCTGCTGGGG
Organism: Penium margaritaceum; assembly: GCA_023375785.1. Classification (NCBI taxonomy): domain Eukaryota; kingdom Viridiplantae; phylum Streptophyta; class Zygnematophyceae; order Desmidiales; family Peniaceae; genus Penium; species Penium margaritaceum. Next base: position 331,877 of record SZWC01000140.1, on the reverse strand, counting down.
GGTGGCGGGAGAAGAGAGGTTGTGGAAGACACCGAGCTCGGTGAAGGAGCGAGCCATGTCACCGAGGTACTCGCCGCTGCGGTCTGAGCGAAAAGTCTGAAGGCGGTGGGGAGACTGGCGTTCGGCCATGACCAGCCAAATACGGACCGCAATGGCTGCATCGCTCTTCTGGCGCAGGCTGTAGACCCAGTGCATGCGCGTGAAGTCATTAGTCAACGTCAGGACGTAGAGACCGTGGTCCTCCAAAAACTCGACAGGGAGCGGACCCATGAGGTCGGAGTGGACAAGCTCCAGGGGCCGACGAGCCCTGGAGACAGATGTAGGATGAGTAGACCGGTGCATTTTCCCCTCAGCACAGGCCAGACAGTCGGTCGTGGGCGGCGCCTCGAAGGATGCTGCATCAAGACCGAGAGCAGGCTGAGTGCGGATCAGCCTATCGACAGCCCCCTGGTGCACATGACAAAGACGTCGATGCAGGAGGCAGTGGTGCTTGGGGGACAGAGCACCAGCGACGAAAACACGGGCAGCGAAAGAGGGAGGCAAAAAGGGTACACTCGCAGAAGACCCATCAATGTGATACAGATCATCGACGACCGTCCTGCTGAGGACGGTCTCCTTGGTGTCGCGCACAAAGATGCGAGCATCGGCAGCCGTGTGCGTGACACCGAGGCCCATCTTGGTGCAAGAACGGACAGACAGCAGGCTGAGTTCCAGATCAGGGACAAAGAGGACGTCGGAGATGTATACGGGACTAGCTGGCCCGGTGAACTGCACAACCCCAACACCCTGGACAGGGACCTCATGGCCAGCTGCAGTGCAAACAGAGCGAACATCGCCAACAGGATGCAAGACGACAAAGGCGTCACGACAACACGTCATGTGATGGGTGGCACCAGAGTCCACGTCCCATGTGGCATCTGTGACACGTGTACAAGGGGCAACGTGGCACTCGGCGACGGAACAAGGCGCGACAGCAGGTCGCTCCGCAGGCGACGCGGCAAGACGAGCGACAGAGCATACATGAGACGCATGCAACCAAGACACGTCATCGGGTCCGTCACGCGCACATGGCTGGGCATGGGGACCACCACAGGCATCATCACGCAACGACACAGACAGTCCACAGGCAGTAGGACCCCTCGACTCACTCAACTCACTCGCACCTCCCTGAGATGAGCGCAGGGCAAGAAGCTGGTGCAGCTCGGCGATCGTCCTGTCGCGTTCGGCGAGCGCCTGGTCGCGAGGATCCGCGGAGGAGCCTGCTGTGGTGGCGGACTCCTCTGGGACGGCTGCGGTAGTGGCGGCCGAGCGGGCGGTCGCACCGGACGTCTGGCGCATGCGCGCCTCGTGCGCCTGCTGCAGTCCACGGGTGAATTTGGCCCAATCCAGTGGGCGTCCTGTCAGGCGAGTGCAGTCGGGATAGCGATGGTCACCACCGCAGTTGAAGCACATGAGCCGGCGTCCCGTCGTGCTGCTTGAGCCGCTGCTGCTGCCGCCGCTGCTGCTGCTGCTCCCGCCACTGCTGCTGCGACTGACACTGCTAGTGCTGGTGCCGCTGCTGGTCCCGCCGCTGGAACCACCACCCGACGCTTTGTGGCCCTTCTTCCCCTGAGCCGGAGCCGCCGTTGCTGTAGACGGCGGGGACGGAGATGCGACGGCAACTGCAGCTGAAGCGGTGCTGCGGCGAGCGTGGTTTGCGGCATCCATGCCTGCGACATCCAGAAAGTGGAGTGTGGCCCAGCGCAGCAGGGTCCTGTCGCTCGCCATGTCGCGAAGCAGCATCTGGTCAAAGTTGCTGAAGACGCGCGCGTAGTCGGGGTGGATGCCGTAGAGGATAATCTGGAGGGCGGAGTATTGCGCAGGGGCGTCGTCCCCAAGCTCCTCGTACAGCTGGATCGCCCGACGCCAGTAGTCGGCTGCAGAGTCCTGAGCAGTCTGGCAGAGGGAGTTGAAGTCGGCGAGGTGCTGGGACGTCAAGGTGGCGCCCTCAAACAGAGTGATGGCCAGTACCCATGCCGCGCAAGGGTCAGCTCCTGAGGCGGTCAGCGAATCGCCAAGGAACCGACTGAAGTCCGTGGTGAAGTCCGGGGCGGCCTTCATCAGGCCGGAAGCTGTGAGGACTGCCATCTGTGTCTGAGCGGGGTCAGATGCCTGATATGGTGCGAGGTAGTAGGGGAGGACTCCCTCGCTCATGGCCCACATGCGAAAGCGTGGCTCCCAGGACTTGAAGTCGTTCCCAGTTCGGAAGACGGGCGGATCCGACTCAAACCACTTGGGTGGCTTGACTGTCGGAAGGGCGACGGGTGAACTCAGTGCGGGACCAGGCATGGAGGAGGCCACCCCCTTGCCCAGGCGGGCCCTCAGAGCCAGTTCCTCAAAGCTCAGAGGGCGGCGAGATGAGCTCAGGCCGGCGTCGGCGCTGGAGCTCGAGCCCTAGAGGGCGGCGTTGGCCTCACGCGCTCTACGACGGGCCTCCAGGTTGATGAGGCGTGCTCGCAGCATCTCCTCCTCACCCTCCTCACCAGAGTCGAAGAGGGTCTTTGCAACCTCGTCTGCAGCGCCACCGTGGGCGAGATAGTCTTCGCTTGGGTCTGCGGACGGGTGCTACTGGTGCTGCTTGACCTGCTGCTGCTGGGGTAGTTAGCCCCTGATCAGGTCCTGCAGCTCGACGACCTGCTTCGTCAAAGTGTTGCGGCTCTCCGCCTATAAGTCGGCCAGTGTGCGTACTTGGCGTGCCAATGTCGTATGGCTCGGCGGCCGCTGTTGTTGCTGCTGTTGCGGCGGCTGCTGCTGTTGTGGCGCCTGCTGCTGTCGCTGCTGCTGCTGCTGCTGCTACTGCTGTGACTGCTACTGATGTTGCTGTTGCTGCTACTGCTGCTGCCGCTCCGGTGATGATGGCGGCGGCCGACGTTGGCATCTAACGGTGCTGTCCTCGGCAGCTGAGTCGGTAGCGGCGCTGGAGGGGGTAAGCTTCGGCATGCTGGCCGGTTCCCCCTTGTTCCCTCCATCCGTTCTTTTTGTTTTTTTTTGTTGTTGTTGCGGAAGACCTCGACGCGGAACCTCGCCTCTGCGAAACGTCTCCGCGGAATGTATCCGCGGACCCCCTCCGCGGTACACCTCACCGCGGAAGCTCACCGCGGATTATCACGGATGGGCTCCGCGGAGGGGTGCGGCGGAGCAGCGGAGCTGCGACGGGGTGGCGTGAACAGCCACCGCAGTCGCGCCAGTGCAGAACACGGCGAAGTGCCGCGAGCTGCTGGGGCACCACGGTCGGCATGTTCCGCAACCGCCGCGGAGCGTCCGCGTCTGGGGGCCGCAGAACTGCGGCGGACTCGAGACCGCGGAGCACCGGCGAGCAGCGCCGGCGTGTTCCGGAACGGCCGTGGAGCTACCGACGTAGGATGTCGCGAATCCGCGGAGCACCGCGGATCTGCCGCGGCACTGTCACCGTGAGGTGGTGCAATTGGAACACTCCGTTCCACCGAGGCATTCGTTGGCGTGGTCCGTTGCGGCCGCGCAGTTGCCGCGGCTGCTGAGGAGACGTCGCCGCCGCAGAACACCGCGGATGTCGTGGAACTGCTGCAGAACTGCCGCGGAATGGCCGCGGAACGGCCGCGTAACTCGTAAAAAAATGGTGGAAACGGTGGTGGGTCCTCCCACGACCTCCCGCCGAGGAAGTGGGTACTGCTGCTGCTACGACTCCAAGCAACGGCTGCGGTTGCTCACTGCTACTGCGGTTGCTGCGCCTCTGCTACGCAGCTGTGCGCGCACTGGCTCGCTGCTCAGATACCATGAGAGACAGCTCCTAGCACTGCTGTCGCTAGCGTAGCAGTACAAGCCAGCTAGCTAACTCACTAGCACACACAGGTAGAGGTGAGAACAACAAGGGTTTAGCTAGGGACACAAACACAAGTGTCAGAAGCTGTAAAAGTTGAAATATGCAGAGAAAGATGAAAACTGAGGCCAGGACCACCTAAATAGTGTCACGGACCTAGTGGGTGCTCACACACACGGGGCGCTCAAGGGCGCTATTTTTCTAGCAGGACAAAGCAGTGGGAAAAACACAGTTTTGGCCATAGCTCCCTGCAGACATGTTAGAACAACGAGCCGTTTGAACCAGAATGGCCGTAACGACGAGATCTGCGTCATGATAGGCTGCATGCCCATGTGCTGTCCCACAGCACGAAGCCACAAAAATATGAGAGTCTTATGGGCGCCCGTCGCTGCCGGCCGCCGGTCGTCTGCCACCGTCGCCAGTCTCAGGGATCTGCACGTGAATGGACATGAGCCGAGGGGTCATCGTAAGCCGTGTACGACACACACAACAACACTCTTTTCGTCGGCAGTGTTTGGTGGTGGTCGACCGCTACATGGAGAGTTGCTGTGTCTAGAGCCCTTTCGGACACAGTCAGACATAGTACATTTTCCTGCTGGGTGGCACTTTTGTGTCGTACAGGGCTGCATTACGCGTAGCCCGTCAGAAGGAGAGTATGTCCCACTGGGGGCTAGCGCTAGTGAGGCGAAGGGGTTGCAACACTTTGTTTTATAACATCGTTCTGCGTAGTGAGAACCAAAGTGCTCTTGCCATTGCTCACAACATCTGGTGTCTTTCACTCACGCACGAAGCACATTGTAATGGAGCATCATCTTTTATGCGTTTTTTGGTGGAGCGAAAGGTCATCTTGGTCAGCACAGAAATACAGCGGGCCGACTTCTCGACCAAGGCACTAGCGTGCGAGAAATTCATGGCGGCCATTCGTTTTGTCAGGCTTCGCCCCTTGCCGGAGGGTAGCTGAGAGTGGGGTGTGAGTATGGACTGTTGCACACTTGTGTTACTTCTACACGCGTATGGACATGCGTTGCATCGAGTCATGAGGGAGCTGTGATATGAGTCAATCCTATCTATACGTATACTTGAATCTGACCATTAGGTCGTTTCCTTGCTCATTCAGATCCCTAATACGGAGCCAGCTGGAGCCGGAGCACCGTCGGGTGGTGATCCACCCATCCGCAGGTGCAGGAAAACTGCCATAGCGTCCCCCAGACTTTCGTGGGTACTATTCCTTACTCTTTAGCCTCTAGGGTTTTCTTGCCTAGGGCACAAATGTCATTTTTTAGCGTTGTGTGTCCGGCTCCAGACGCTACAGCTGTAGGTTCAGAAGGTTTTGCATTCGGGTTCTTGTGCACTGTTTTACGTCCAAAACAATGGTTTTGGGCCAATTGTAGGAAAAAGTGACCTGTTGCGTACGTCACTTGCCAAGCCTCGTGAGAGCCATTTATGCAGTGTGTTTGTTAGGTGACGTATCTTTCGGCTGTTTAGATTTGTTAGCTGGAAACTATGCAGCATGTTGGGGCAGCAGCGTTGTTGATGCAGCGTGCGGGCTTCCACGCTCGTTGCTTCACTCAGCTGCCCCCTCAGTCCGCTGCTCTAGAGTCTAAGTCTGGAAGCTCTGGGTTTTGTTACTCAGAAACGCGCGCGCCAGAGTTAGCGCCAGAAAGCAGCTGAAAACTGACAATGACTGATTAAGAATGAAGAATAAACAACAATGGGGGACCCCTCCAAGATCTAGCCCCCCCCCAGCTCTGTAGAGCTTGTTACTCAGTCCATCAGCCAATCAGAAAATAGCTCAGTTCAGGCTGGCAGGTTTTCTCGGTGAGGCCTGCCAGGCAGCCAACAGCCCAAAACCCGGACGTCGTCCGTTTTGCCTGAAAACTGGACCATACCATAATACCGACGCTGCGAACGCAGCCGTGCGGTCAGAATCTACTAGAAAAATATTAGCGAGGAGTTATGGAAGCCTAAACCCAGATAGTGCCAACGACAGTTTATGCCGCCAAACAGGGTCATGCAGCACGCAACTGGGACCCTATGCAGTGCACGACGACGCAGACACGACAGTACGTGCTGGACGCATGCAGACAGCGACTGCAGCGGCAGTGACTGCCGGCAGCGACCGCCGAGGAGGCCTGTCGATGGAGCTGAACACGTCGCCGGAGAGAGGAGGCTCCAGCGAACCGCGAGACGACCTCAGCGTGCGTCGGCTCCACCGGACGACACTCCACCGGCGTCGAGTCTCGCCGTCAGTCATCTGCACGCCGATGTACACAAGCCGGGAGGACACAACAGAGCACGATGAGCGCAAACAACCAACACTCCCCCATGACTCACAGGCGTAGTGCACATGGGCGGGCAGAGACACGGTCAACATCCACCCTCCCCCAGGGCATGCAGAGACGTAAGGAGAGATAAAGAGAGAGAGCCACTCACGGACGCACGCCGACCGAACTCACAGCCTTCTTGAACGAGTCGCGCTTCAGTGCCTTAGTCAGGAAGTCAGCCAACTGCCGTGCTGTCTCAACCCACACGATGCTGATGCTGCCGTCATGCAACAATGAACGCACATAGTGATACTCAACGTTGATGTGCTTTGTGCGTGTGTGATGCACGCCATCATTGTCGGCGATGGCCATGGCACTCTCATTGTCACAATGCAACGTGATGGATGGGACAGACTGACGCAACTCGGACAGCAGACGACTCAACCACACACTCTCACACGCGCCTGACCCAAGAGCCACGTACTCAGCCTCAGCAGTGCTGCGTGCAATGCATCCCTGCTTGCCACTGCGCCAGGACACAGCCGTGCCGCCAATCAGAAAGATCCTGCCTGTGCGACTCTTACCGTCCGGACTGCCGGCCCAGTCGCTGTCGGTGTAGCCCACTGCGACAACAGACGGCTGACGGCGGAACATGAGACCTCGCCGAGGAGTCGAGACGACATATCGCAGTACTCGGATCGCAGCCTCGTGGTGGAGGTGACGCGGCTCCTGAGAGAACTGGGCCAGGAGGTTGACGGCGAACGCGATGTCTGGACGCGTCGTCGTCGCCAGGAACATCAGTGACCCGATGACTCGCAGGTACGTGGTCACGTCAACTGGCTCCCCCACAACAGCTGGGTCAGGACTCTTCAGCTTCACCTGGCCATCGGGCGGCATGGGTGAGGATGCGCTCGGCACGAGTGGCAGGTCCTCGGCGAAACGAGTGGACAGAGTTTGCACATAAGCAGCCTGATGGACATGGAGGATGCCCTGGGAGCGATCATGCTCGAGGTCCATGCCCAGGAAGACTCGAGCAGACCCGAGATCCTTCATCTGGTTGGTGGCGTGCAACAGGTCCTTGATGCGCTGGATGGCGGCCGTGTCCGGCGACACAATGAGAAGGTCGTCGACGTACACCAGAACAGCAGCGAAAGTCTGACCTCGCGGACTGACAAATAGTGCAGGGTCCGCGGTGCTGCGCTGGAGTCCACCACGGAGTAGCGTGCTGCTGATCTCCTGGTTCCAGCACCGAGGCGACTGCTTCAGGCCATAGAGGGCCTTACGCAGGCGCCATACTCTCCCGGTGCCATCGTCAAAGCCTGGTGGCTACACCATGTAGAGCTCCTCACCCTCCAGTGAGCCATGGAGAAAGGCGTTGCTCACATCCATCTGATGCAGCTCCCACCCATGCTGGGCGACCAGGCTGAAGAGCGCTCGGCTGGTGGAGAACCGGCCAACTGGGGCAAAGATCTGGTCATAGTCGACCCCAGGGACCTGGGCAAACCCCTTGGCAGTGAGGCGGGCCTTGTACTTGTCCAGGGACCCGTCGGGTTTCCACTTGCGCCGAAAGACCCACTTGGCGCCGATGGCCTTCCGACCTGGAGGAAGGTCAACGAGGTCGTACACGTGGTGCTGTCGGATAGCAGCGAGCTCATCGGCGCAGGCAGCGTCCCAGTGGACGGCCTCAGGAGAGGCTCGTGCCTCGCGCAAGGTGGCTGGGTCCTCCGGGCGTGCTGTGGAGCGGACTGAGAGAGCGTGTGCCTCTCGCGCCCCA
>SZWC01000140.1:249241-272088 GCA_023375785.1 Penium margaritaceum | reverse complement strand
TTTCTGACACTGTTCCTATTTTCTCGGTGGTCGAGACCCGGGTACTCGGAGAGCTGTTCCGGTGCATCGAGGAGACCACCGTTATTGTTATCGTGGTGTATGCAGTGTGTTATCCCCGCTGACCCGTTTGGGCTCAGCGGGGGTGACGGGGCCCGGTGCGGCTAGCTGCCGGCGCCCCTACTTAAGCCCGCTAGGGGCTCATTTGTACTCCTCCTTGTTCTTTATATTCAGCGTTCCAGACTTAGCCAAATTCTTGCCGTCTTGCATCGCACTCACACACAGAGCTCATGTTCGTTTTGCATGGGCCTGCATGCCCTAAAAATTATTTCCAATTCCAAGCACTTTTCGATGGCACTTGAATGCTGATGGAACCGAACCCACATGAAGAACCCGTGCTAATCTCCAAATCAGCGGCCGAGGCTTGGATCCCATACTTATCAATGCCATTCCTTTCCACAAACCAGTGTATTTTGGGCCAAGGTTGAATGATAAGTGTTGTCAACTTGTCTTCACTTTTGCACGAATGGTTTGCACGCGTCACTGCAAATGACACGTGTCATAGGATGTCTTTCCAACGAATGGGCTTGCACTGTTGGTGACACCTGTGCAAGGATGAGCATTCCGCCAACCAGTACTTCCCGGGCCTTTTCGGCAGACGTGTACTGACTGCGTCGAAGAGGTTGGAAAGCCCGAACTATAATCCAAAGAGCAATGAAAAGAGAAGCCTACAAAACTCTGCAGTTCTCTTTCACTCGGCACATTTAAACCCAACTCATGGCTTCCCCGCCGCATATGTCGCTGAATATACGCCCATTTCCGCCGCTTGAGCAATGGGCATGTGATCTGGACGAATCAGAAGTGGGTGCAGGTGGAGTTATCATCCCGAGGCCTCCCCCAATGGACCTTTAAGATGTGTGTGTCAAGTAGACGAAGATCAAGTGCATGTGGGGCTCAAAGAAATGGGAACCACCTCCCACCGACCCATACAACATGTGCTGGACCCTGGGTGTTAAACCGCCCCATCTCGATCCGATATGGTGCCCTCTTCACTGGTAGTCATGGGTCCATCTGGACCCTGGCTACGAATTGCGTACTTCATGACATGATCCCTCCTGACCTATGGGTAGACGACACATAATGTGACGTCGATTTCAAGATAAGTTACGATGGATTTGACGCATTTCTTATGGTTAGTCTTTCAAACTTTCGACTCTATGTGTCCAAATCATTGTCACATTTAGTTCTTTTTGTAATGCTGAATTACGTCGAATGGGCTGGATGCCACAGGCATCCCGGATGGCTCGTTTCAATGTTGAAATGTTCGGCAAGTTGCAGTAGAAAATGGGAGTCTACAAAAACTTCCACTTCTCTTTCGATGTGCCTAACATCAAGCTAGCTGATGTCTTGCACGGATCCCCTGACGCTCAAAGGTTGTCCGTTGCCACCGCTCCATAAATGGGGACGAAATCCAGATGTACCTGAAGTGTGTGCATGGAGATTCTTCATCCCGCCCCTCCCCCCAATGGACCTTTTTTATGCGTGTGTCAGTGGACGAAGATCAAGCGGATGTGGGACTCAAAGAACGTGGGACCACCTCCCACCGGCCCATTCGGGATGTGCCACACCCTGGTTGTACAGCTGCCCCATTGTCGTCCCATATGGTGCTCCCCTCAATGGTAGCCATGGGTCCATCCAGACCCACTGTAATGTGTTAGACTATGAATCGTGTGACATGGAAAGTAGGGGTATATTGGATGTACCGTAGTGTTTTTAACCTTCACCTAAATTTTTGCACCAATTTTAGTGGTGTATAAATGAATGAAAGTTTGGACTCCAAACATTATTTAGGTGTTTTATTCAAAGGCCCTTGGCCTTTGTGAGTGTCGAAAAAGGCAAACATTTGGTGGAGGTCTACAAAAAGCAGACCCGTCAGCCCTCAAGAAGCTTCGAAGTTTAAAAAATCTGAACCAAGCGGCCGTAACCGAGTGTATCCGTGCCAAGGCACCTGACGTGACAGGAGGATTTGCACTTTTGTTAGTGCAACAACATTCGAACTGCCTGTTAGGATTTTTTTTCCCAACAAAAAGACAATTGGACAGGTCCGGATTCATGTAGAGTTTCAATCAGACCCCACTGAATTTTTTTACGCACTCTATGGGTGAAAGTTTTGAATCAATATAGGTGAATATTAAAGACACTACAATAATTGCAGTACAAAGTCCACCTCAAACACCATGTAATGAAGGATTTTCCTTCCATACTTATTACAAAGATACCGGATCTTCTAGTATTGGTCCCGCATAATAGAGTGTACCATATTCCATGCACAGAAGAAAATCTCACACTAGCCATGTATACGGAAAAAACTTTCAGAATATACAACATTTTTCCATAAGGTATGCATTCGAAAAAAAAGTCATCTTGGACACTTTAACGTTCCTCAAATAGACTTGGCTTGCCATTCACAAGCCACTGCTGCACACTGGGATGGAGCGTGTGGATCCATCCTATGATGTCACACATGGGGCACAAGTGGCCACGTCCACCTGGTGCCAAGGGTGGATCGGGGTTCACTAAACTCCCATCATTGAATTTTGGAGCAACATCATAGAAAAAGTCTTCAGGGATGTCCTGCAACAAATGTACCATGTCACATGGTTCTAGGCACGTGCTGTAATACACTTTAACCATTAAATGTCTCCATTCCTCTTGGACTTTTGGCAGCACGTAGTATGTCCCAACGCCACACAAGAATGAAGTCATCACTAGGAGCGTTGTTGAAAAATGAGTGCACTCCATCAATTCTCTTCACAATTGTTGCAGAGGATTAGAAATCGAGGAGCTCCTAGGTTACATACGGCTTGGTACTCAGGTTTCCTGGAAGTAGTTCACCCGAGCATGTGTTCCCACTGTACCATGAATCATTTGTAGAAACAACCATACTATGCTCAATCAGAGTATAGTGTGATTCAGATTAGTTAGCCCACTTGACAGAGAGGGTGGAAATGAGAGGTTGTACAAACATTTCATTAGGAAACGTTAGACAACATGGCAGAACATCAAAGACATGCATCTTCCCTGTAACACAATCCACAACATGACCTTTACATTGGCATCATACAGACTAACATGCCTCTACGTCCGTCAGGCTACTAATGCCTCAAACTCTGATTGCTCCACCACTGTCTAACGCCCATGACCAGGCATGGTGAGGGCAGACAAAGGCCTGGACCTTGTATTCTTGCACAGGGACAGTGTGGCACTGGTTAGTAGGTTCCCATGACTGAACAAAACAAACTGAAAGAGGTAATAAATGGAAGACATTTCCTTGAATCCCGAGAGCCTCAACGCCCCGTACACCATGTTCCACCTCCTCTTCTCCACCTTCTTCTTCCTCTGCTTCAGCATCTCTCTCTCCTCTTCTTCTTCTTCTTCTTCTTCTTTTGCCTCATCTTCTGCATCATCCTCCATCCCCCGTACTCGTCCATCAACTATACGCCTTCTGCTTCGTGCCCCTCTTGTGTCAGGAGCCCCTTTTCCAACTCTGCTGCGTACTCGAGAGAGTCTTCACTGCCACTTTTCTGGAACGTTGTCGTCGAAGTCGTCCTCTGCTGCCTCGTCAACCTCCTCATCAGTGGAGGACCCCCACGACTTTGCTTCTGGGTCGTAGCCGTCTAGGTTAGGGTCGTCTGTTGCTGCTCCCATTGCTCCTGTCCTACCTGCTGCTACGCCATGTGCTACTGCGGGCATTTGTTATGCTGCACCTGCTGCTGTTGCAGCACGGTCAGCTTGGAGCTATGCTGCCGTCTGGTCAGGATGGGCTGCTGTGGGGTCTGGGCACTCCTTCTTGATATGACCCTTGCGGCCACACTTCGGGCAAGTGAAATTGCACTTACGTAGTGGCTCACGCTCCAAGCGGGTACTCTTGGGTCTCCCACGCCCGCGGCGTGGTCCTGGTTGTCCCTAATCCTCTGGGGCAGCGCGGATCCCCTCCCGTAGTCACAAGACGAGCTCCAGAGATCCACTTGTTGCCGCACATTCGTCTTATCCTGCACCATGCCAGACTGTGGCCGTTCCATGACGACGTCGCAGTCCCTGGCCACTACGGAACCATGGAGAAGCCTACTTGTAGGGAAGGGCACAATGACTTCATTGTAGTTCACGAGCTGCTCACGTTGCTCTGCCATGAGCCTCTGCACAAAGTAGTACACCTGCATGAAACAATAAAACGGGTAGAGCTTCCGGAGCAACTCCGAAGCATTGCTGGCGATGTGGCCTTTGTGTGGCAAGCTTTCCTTATCCCTCTACTTTCCAAAACAATATTCCAGCTCCCTAGCATCTTCATTGATGACTGTGGCTTCCCACAAGAAACACGGCATTTTCACCAGCTCTGAAGACACATGTAGGGATTATTACTTCTATTATAAGAACCAAGATTATGTTCCCCTCTGCGTGACCACTGAAAAACTCTTTCGCTTCATCATTCAGCCACATTGTTACTTCATAACAATAAATCATCCGATTATTCCGAGCCTAGTGTGGACTTGGTGTTCATATTCGTTGTTTGTCCAACTCAACATCCTCAAGGAATAGGTGTATTATGGTTCACCATCTTTTCTAGGACTTCATTGAGTTTCTATACCATTTCCAGCATGATTACTAAGATCCTTGCATGACATACTACCCGTGGTCTTAACCAAAGATGCAGAAACTGAATAAGACCTTCATTTGGCTACAACGTGGATTTTGAAAGGTTTCCTAGTAACCCAAACTAAAGACATTCCCCAATGCCACTTCAAGCTTAAGAAGAGATTTATGACCTTCAATTAACCAACTTGGCAGTTGAAAACAACAATTGTTGCTGTGGTTCACTTACTAAACGGCCTGCTTTATGATAAACCTCCATACATAACATGCATGATCTTCTTTTTTCTTGTTATACATTAAAACTATGCCATCTCACCCACATACAACCCACATAACCACATGCCTGTTCATTTGTTTCCTCCTTTGTTTCCATTGCATTGTCTCCTTGTCTTAACTTTGTCATACTTGTATTTAGAATGTCTCATAAAAACATCACTCATTGCCCTTCTCCCATCTCATTCCGTTCCTTCTGTCATTGGTAAAATCACCTCAACTTTCTCTTGTACCCAATTTCGATATCTTGGAAAACCCGACTTCCAGCTTACTTTTAAAATTATTCCATTACTTTACATTGGTTTTGCTTGCTTCTACTTGTGTTTTCTACAGCTTTATATGTTTTTCAAGAACTCATCACTATGTAGCATTATTGTTATCCTCTCCCTTACTCTACAACTCCTCTCTGCCTCTTGAATGCTAATGCTGTAAAAGCAAATATTTCCCTCGTCCACAAGTACCTCATGTATGCCCTTACTAATCTTATCCTATCGTCCACCTTCCTTCAATGAGTTAGCTTCTTCATCGCCGCACCCCCAATCTTTCCCTTTTTAATGACAATATCACAGATCCCATTCTCCTATATTAGTGTAGCCTTTGGCGCTGTCCCGTTGTCCCCTTTGTCACTGTGCATACTCTTAAACATATCGTTCACGCCCCATGGGCGTGTCTGGCTGGAACACCATCAAGTCCCATCCCAAATGCTTGATTAGCTATACCACACTGTCTCCTCCATACTAACACCAACCCTCCCGTGATGTATGCATGTGAATACAAAATCTTTGTGGAAAAGCACACTACAATTATTTGTATACAAAATATTAGCAAACGCACCTCGTAAAAAAGGAAAGTGCATCCCAAAAGTAAGGACTCACCTTAGGCAATACTCATGGAAGTAATCTGAATACTCGGCCACGTGTTCAACACATCTTTGTATTCCTTTTTATGTAAAAAATTTCCAGACTGCAATACCTTGGTTGAAAAAAGGCCCACATTTATGATTGAAGTTACCAAAAATACAAGTTTGAAACCAAAACTTCCTTTTCTCCTTTCATAGTTTCCCATCCTATCCATCCCACATGCGCAACATCAACACTTTTCTTCTCGAGTTGTTATCCTCTAACACCAACCATAAAAGTTTATCTTTAGACCTATGACTATTATCCCTAGAAACGCGCACTACCACTAAGACAAAGGGCAGTTTCTGGACATGTAGCCAATTCTCCTCATTGTAGTCGAAGCTAGCAAATGGGGATACATTTCCTCTCCCTTGGTGAATCCCACGGAAGCACACCACCCACTTCCCCCGATCCATCTCCAAGAAAGAAATTCCTTATCTTTCCTATCCATTCCTTACAAAACTCTTCATCCTCTGTTCTTCCTCAATGGCCCTTCTCTTCAAGCAGTTCCGGGCGTCTTCCATAGAGATCCCACCCCTTATACTCTCATGGCATTTGTTGCATGATCATTCCCCGGTTTGGTGCTTCTCCTACCAAGTGTTGGCTCTTCCACGGACGAAATCCACGAAAATTCTTCCCTCTCGTCACCAAATAACCACAAAAACTGTCGAATCCATCCATATCACATTGCCGTGTTTGTCACGAGGGCCACGCATTGCACATGTTCTTTCTTTGATGCATTTATTTCATATCAAGTACTGAATAGGCCTGCCAGCCCTTACCGTACTACCGCATAAATTCACAAGGAAAATGTCAAACGATTTCCGAACCAAGGAATTTACCCCTTGTGTCCTGTTCCGTAACGGTTGGAACATAGGTGGCTTTTGTGTTTGAAAAGGTGGAAAGAAAATCCCGCCGGGGATCCGTTCAAATTCTCCATGCTATTCCGCTTGACCACCCCTCTGAGTGGTTGCCGAGCACGTGGACAGAGCCTGTCCATAATGGGAGAGAACACCCACTGCGGACGCGAGCGTTTTCCAGTGTTCTGTGCCTGGTGAGAGAAGTTTGTAGATACAGAGTGCACTCTGTGCTTGGATGAGCGTGGGAGGCCAAAGCATGCCGAGACCGCCCTCTGCCCTTGGTGTGATTGCTAGATTTTTATTGAAAAATCTCAATTTACCGTCTCAATTTACCGTCGTAGATTTTTGTTGACACCTTTTCCTCTCGCACCCTCTGATTCTTAAATCAAAACACGTAACACAGACAAGATGGACAGACAACCTAAAAAACTTCATACTATCAGACCCAATCATACTCCCCCCCGACACTAATCATTCAGGAAATCATGCACGAATACATTGCATACAACAGAGAGATCCTGAAGCAAAGCGGTAAACCTTTCGGAGTCGATAACAGAGAAACTTTCCTTCTAACAGAGGGATACCAAGTACTTGACCTTTTCCCTGATCTGGCTGCTAAACTCTTCCCCGATTTCACTCCCAAACAGATCTCCCTCCACCCAATCCAACGACGCAACATCATCGAAACAGTAAAACAATCCCTGCCACCATCTTGGACAGAGCTCATCCACAAGCAAACACTACCCGATCTTGAAACCGGGAGCATATGGTGCATGTCAGCATTCGCACAGCAACTACCCTACTTCGTCTACCGAATTAGGAAAATAAACAACGTCCTCATAGCCGCGAATCTCACCGTGGAACCGGATATGTCACTAGCCACAACACAGTTCCCGCATAAACTGATCCTCACTTTAGAGGGCTGGACCCCTGTCCATACTGACGGAAATAAATTTCTCGGTGTTTGCTCGAACACGTCCAACCCAAACTGGAGAATCGGAGGGAAAAAGCTGCGTCTCATGAACATATATCGAACCATCCTACGCCATCAGCTAAAGCCAATCGAATATCCAACAAAATGGAGAAGCACCCAAGGCTCCGACTGTCCTACGAATTGGATCATGAATATAATGAACACAGCGGCCATACCAGTCAAATCTAAGCATGTGTGCCTACAGATAGTCATTTTCAGCATTCAAGTCCGCGAACGAGTAAACTTCCTTCCACTCCCTTTCATTAATATCTGCCCATTATGCAATCATTGACAAACCAATCGTTGATCATTAATAACTTACACGTGGAAACGATCCAACATGCCTTTCATGAGTGTCCCAGGATATGTCAAGTCATTGACAAACTTCTCATCTGTCTGTCCTTTATCTGTGATATCTCCATGACACATCCTTTTCTTTTTCACAACAATCACCCTCGCTTCTTATGGTGGCAAACCCTGCAATGTATCACATTTCACGAGATCTGGAAATATCGGTGTTCGGTGTCCTTAGGCACGAGACCATCGCTGCCTTAACCCAACAGCCCTAATCTGTTCAAACATTTTCAAAGCCTTCGAAGAACATCTCAACCTCTACCTCCACCAACTGAACATAAAATCTCCAAAGAAAAAAGAACAGATGATTACACAGCTCACCCTAATCCCAGCACTATGCCGAATGGACAAAAGACTCATGCCACCACATCTCTCACTGGTACCTTTTATGCGAAACTTCTGGTTAAGCAAGTCTAACACCAGGGGGGCCGAGTATTTCAAAGTAGCTTTCTCTGCAAATGAGAAAGCTACCTTAGAACCCCCTCGCACACGGTTACGACCGCGGCGAAAGATACTCTTAGGGGTGGGGTTAGAGGGTGGGACTCCCACATAACCCACGAGGAACGGACCTCGTGGGTACCTAAACTGGTGTGGATAACCACATGGGGCACAGCCGGTGGCTGAAAGCTCCCACCAGAGAGCGGTATAGGTTACCCTCAAAGGTGCAGCATAGGTTCCCTCACCCCTAAGGCTTTCTTAGCCAAAAAAAAAACCACTGCGGATGCGAGCTACGCTTGGACTTCGATAACGTCTAAGCGTCAGGAGTCATTGATTTGCTCACTGGAGGTCGAGCGAGCAAATTCGGGCTCCCAAGCGCTCGACTGGCATCGACGTCTGCGGATGTGACACGGACGGTCCACTTCGACTTTTCCTGGGTGTGTACTTGCTGTCCCTATTATAGATAGTCCCCAAATTAGTCCCCATTTGTTCAAAATAGACCTAAAAAAACCACCATTGTGACAACACTCGCGATTTAATGTGGTAATACGGTATTGTTTTCCAGATCTCCCTTGATCCTTCCACCCACTGTGTAGCTTGTCCAATCCACCACAATCTCCAGCTCCACCCTCACCCATGGCCTCGTCTTCACAAGATCGCAAGAAAACACCCTGATTCTGTCGGCTCAAAGCATGACAACTCCCTGATCCGCTCCAAGCCCATCCACAAGAAAGTGCATGTCTCTCCTCCCTTGCCACGTACTCCTCAAGGTTTGCACCAGACTCTTAGTGTATCATGCCATTCGTCCCTCGTATCGGTCTAGATGTTAAAACAGGTACGAATCCTTGGACAGTGTTCTAATATACACATCGTTTGGGTCGATAGATCAGCGGTGTCCATAGTCGAAAATATTATGTCAATGGTGTCCATTGCTGAAAACGAAATGACAGCGGTGCCCATGGTCGAAAACGAAATGACATCTGTGCCCTTGCTTAGTGTCCGTCATGGGCACGGCTTTCATATATTTCATGTTTTCAACAGAATTGACATGGATTTGAACATTGGTGACGAGACGAATTGCTAGTGCATCGTCGGCCAACGTACGTGTAATATTGAATGCAATTCACTTGGTTCGATAGGATTCTGACACCATTCCCAGGGGGGTATGAGAGTTCATATTGCAAAGACTTCGACTCATAGCTACGTGGTGCACACCATCTGGCTGATTGCGTCACCCAGCTGATGTCATTGAATGATCCTAGAAGTTTACCGTCTCGTAGATTGGTTTGCCTGGAACGCATCCCTGTCTGTACGTGGGTTCTTTTATGATATGACAGTCTGTCTCGTTGTAAATATTTTCGGTTTCCCGAGTCGCAATGTACCTGCCGTGATGCACGGCTACCCTGCGAGTCCCTCGGCTCCTACAGTGGAAAAATGTCTTTTCTGCAGCGAGGCATGCGCGTTGTGGGAGGTTCTAACCTTGCTGGCCATTGTGGTGTCGCTCACCGTTGTTGATCTCGAACCCCTTCATGAGGTCGTGGTTGAACGCGCATGGGAAACGAAATGGGGGTGTCCAATATATTAAGTGCCATTTTTTAGCGACGACGAGGTGACCGATGAACCGTGCCTGACACGCCAGTCTCCTCACGCTGACGACGATGCTCCATGCACTTTAGTCGACGATGCTCCACGCGCTGCAGCTGAGGCTCCCCTAAGGATTTCGCGTCATGAGAGTGCCGTGCAGGTCGAACGTGGATGCCATGGGACACTCCGGGGATGAGGCGGAGGATGCTCCCCTTGCTAAGGAGGAGACAGAGTCAGATGAGGAGTCGGAGGAGGAGGAGGAGGAGGGGGAAGAGGATGAGGAGGAGGAAGATGAAGTGGTCGAGCACCATGATGAGGTATTCGACCCCATCTCCGTCTCCAGTGAGGATGAAGGGGTCGACCACAATGATGCAGAGGAGCGAGAGGAGGCATGGATGGCTTTCCATGAGGAGGTCGACAACATCAATCGTTCATTCGTGAATTTGCGAGTTTGCCTTATTTGCTCATATTCCAGTGTCTTACTTTCATGATGTTAAGGCGTGTTTGTAAAGCATGATCCTAACTCTTGTTTCTTGCCATCTGTGCTTTAGACATGTCTGAAGAACAGCTCCTACGGAGGAGGTGCATGCCAGATTACAACTGGCCTGAGTTGCACTCCTCCATTTGACTAGTATGCCTTGTGTGTGTAGTTAGATTGATAGTGTTGTAAAACTCAGATTTTGTGACAGTTCAATTTCTCAACCGTTCTAATGAGTTGAATGATATCCAATTTCCATGTGTGTTGAATTTCAATAACAACCAAAATAGAAAGGTGTACAAAAGGAATACTAACAGACTCATTTCATTCTCTTTCCATCAACTCTCTGTTTAGTCTAAGCATTTAGACAAGGACGTTCAAACATGGCTTCATGTAACCCACTTGACTTGTCAGTGGCCTTCATCTCGGGAGTGGGTGCAACATCGGTGTGCCAGACACTCTATTCTTACTTGTGGCAGCGGAACAGCACAAGAAATGTGGGGATGTGCCAGTGTACCATGGCACACCATGATGAATATCCAATGGATGGTCATACAAGTGAAGCAGAATCAACTGACGTGCACAGGGAAGACATTTTGTACGATGAGGATGAAGAAATTTTCGATGATGAGGATGAAGACACTTTCTACGATGCATTTCCCTGCCAGGGATGGGATGAATTTGGATGTGAGGTGTGCCAGTGGCTCTGGCTCTGGATCCAAAGTGGTTGGATGCATAGTGGTTTCCTTAGTAATACTTCTTCCGGCCTGTCTAGAGAGGTGTAGATCTTTGTTAAAATGACAATTATGTTTATTGACACGATGACTTCCCATACCCATGCAATAAATAGTAATTGTATCCATTACTCAAACCATAAAAAATCATCCATGCCCCATACAGAAGTCCATTCTTGATCATGTATTCTTTACGCGTGTACAATGTCATGGAGGGTTGGTGGAACAGAACACTTCCTACGAACTCTGACACTCATACATTGAAACAATGTGCAGCAGCGTACCTTTATACATGAAAACTACCGTGCCCAAAATGCTAACAAAAATAGTACTTGCGTGCCCATGACGATGCCATGTAGAAAATACTCACAAAAGAAAGGATAAATTGACCCAGGGGCCTTGGTTTTTCCAGACACCCAACAAGACGACCCGCTTTCTGTAGGCATCAGTGTCGAGGCCCTCATTTGGGCGGCGACCGACGGAAGGGCCCGCTAGATTATCCTCGCGCTTCGAAATTACCGGACTGGCTGCCGGTTGACGACTGCCTGTTTATGAAAGAATTCAGATTGCACTTCCTATCGGCAGAACTTTGAATTGCATTCTGGAAGTTTCAATATTAAATGCAAAACCTATATTTTGAAACAAACTCAAATATACACAAGCCTTTTTCCTCTGAACCACGTTTTGAACCGTTCATGCCTCGTAATCACGAAATCTGGTGTGCGAACCTGTTGAACGAGCGTAATTGGCGATAGAATAACGATGGACCTCTCCCTTTCTTTTTTGGTCTTCGCATGAGATTCGCCTGCAACGTGGCGCGACTTTCACACGTAGAAAACAGGCGAAAGCCCCCCTCGTCGCTGAGATTGGCAGGCAGGGCTCGATTGCTGGTGAGATCGGCTGTCAGGGCCCTGTAGTCGGCAAACGACCGAAAAGGGCGTTCTAGTCGAGTCGCAGGTCCAAACGGGACCCTTAGGTCGGAATGCCCCAGAAGAAAATTATTATGAAACAGTTTTGCCCATAAACCATATTTCAAACATCCAAAACGTTTGCAACACAACATAACACTTTGCGACGACAAAAACATGTTCCACACAAACTATCTCTTGGCCACATGGCAATCTTGCTGGAAACATTTACGTTACCCAAAGAGGATGTTGAATGGACGTCTGCCAACGTCCATTCATGGTGCGCACGGCGTCGGCAAAATCCATCGTGGACAATATCTCGTTGCCGTTGGTCGCGTCCATTCGGTGACCCTCCATTGGCAAACGCACTGTCCTCTTCCGTGTGATGCACAAACGTTGCCTCCAGCGTGACTAAAACAGTTTGGATGGATTTGTTATATGTCCATCGTTTTGGTCGATAAATCCCCGGTGCCCATAGTCAAAATCGAACCGACTGCGGTGTCCAAAGTCGAAACCAAGGCGCATGCAGTATCCATAGTCGGAATCGAAATGACAGCGGTGTCCATAGTTGAAAACGACATGACATCTGTGCCCCCGGTCAGTGTGCGTCATGGGCATGCTTGACATATGTTTGAAGGTTTTAACATATTTGTCATAAATAGCGACGACGCGGAAACAACCGTCATCGGCGGGCGTACGCCTAACATGGAAACAATTTGACGTGGTTCGTTGGGTCTCCGAGGCCCTCAAGACGGGGGTCTTCGATACGATAATGCAACGCTTCGGCTTGTACAAACGCGTTGCATATCATAGAGCCGATTGTGTCATCTGAGTTTGTTGTTTGAAGGATCGTCAAAGTTTAACAAATTGCACATTCTTCCTCCTGAAACGAGTTCGTGTGTTCCAACGCATTCGTATCTGATTTGGACAGCTTGTCAGGTGTCACATCGTGCTGGTTTCCTGAGACGCAATATAACTCCCATCATGCATGGCTACCATGTGCTCCCCTCAAGTGATGTCGTACCTATTGCCGGAAAAAAAAAATCTTTCATCCACATCGACAGTAGCAGCTCGGGGGGGGGGGGGGGGTTCTTGCCTTGCAGTGCATTGTGGTACATCGAAGCGTCAATGATGTTCCTTGTGCCCATGGCGGCCTCGTCGACGATGCATGCGAGCCGAACGTGGGTATCCGAGTTATATACTGCCATTTTTTATGAACAACATGCCCATGATGTCTCAGGATGGCGAAGAGCACGCACCACAGAGATGGCGGACCTTGCACAACATCCTGGTTCCCACCGGACGACAGTGACGACGACTACACAGATGATCCGTGCCTGACGCAGCAGACACCCACCGCCGAGAACAACGATGCACCGCCTCCTATAGTCGACGGGGCCCCACGCCTTGAAGCTGAGGATCCCCTCAGGATGTCCCGTGTAGGCGGGCGTGTGCTTCTTACCAAGGGCCTGCCCGTCGGTTCTGACGATGAGGCAAAGGCAGCCGACGTCAACGTGAAGGCTGCGGCCGCCCACATCTCAGACCCCACCCCACGTGCTACCCCGAAAAAGCGGAAGGCTGCGGTGGACTTCTCCGGTGGCTCAACATTCGAGAACATGGCCGCATGCAAAGCCGCAGTGGAAGAGTATGCGGTTTGCAACCGCATGGCGCTGAGGTGGTTAAAAAGTGACCGCACTCGCTTTGTGGCACGGTGCAAGCAGTATGCGACGAAGAAGTGCCCGTGGATTGTTTGTGAAGGGTACAACAAGAATTCCGAAGTAGTGAACATCACGTCGTTCGTGGATGGCCATCTTTGTGACCCCGGCCTTGGCCGGGGTAACCCCGTGCGCTCCATGAGGTGGGTTGCACGGAAAATTGAGAGCACCATCGCGAAGGACCCGTTGGTGAAGCCCAAGGCACTGCAAGCGGTTGTGACAAAAGTGGCCGACACAAAGGTCCCCTACGCCACCCTCTACCGTGCAAAGAAAGTTTGCTTGGAGAAGATGTACGGCAAGAAGGCGGACTCGTGGAGCATGTTCCCAGGTTACGTGGACGAGGTACGGCATCCCGCCCCGGTTTAGTCTACAAGATTTTGAACAAGTCAGCTATGTGATAGTTTAGGAATTGAACATGTGGAATATGCTTTCTCATGCAGGTGCTGAGGGTTGACCCACTGGGCATTGCCAAAGCCAAGAAGGACCATGTAACGGGTGCTTTCGAAAGAGTTTTCATCACACCCGGGGCCTGCAGGAGAGGTTTTGAGTACACCAGGCGGCGGGTCCTTGTCATGGATGGCACACATCTAAAAAACAGCCACAAACAGGTACTTCTCATCATGCAATTTTTCGACGCTAATGACAACGCCATGCCCGCTGCCTACGCATTGGTGTCCGGGGAAGATGAGCGCAACTGGAGCTGGTTCTGTGAGTTGGTGGCAGCAGCGTATCCCACGGTAGCAGAACATGGAACAACGGTCATATCTGACCGCAAGAAGCGACTGGCCAACGCTGTGGAGGCCAAGCTACCTCGGGCCACCCACACGTACTGCACGTGGCACCTTATGCGCAACGTGCAGTCCAAGTGCCAGGGAAGGTCGGGCGCACTATTCTCGAACTTGGCGCACGTGACTACGCAGGCGGACTGGGACGCCTGCCTGGAAGAGATGCGGCACACAGTGCCAAGGGCTACGGACTACCTACTGGGTGGAAATGGAGAGCCCAGCATCCCAAAGGAGCGGTGGAGCAGGCTGTTCTGTCCGGTTGCTCGCGGTGGGCATACCACCATCAACGCCATGGAGTCTCTCAATGGCAAGCTGGTGGAACTAAGGAAAATATATCCCTACTTTTGTTTCGTGAACCTGCACGTCTTTGTCCAGCGCTTGTGGCACATTCGGCACATGATGGTACACGACGCCGAGGGCAGCGTTGCGCCGGCTCTCTACCTCAAGGTGAAGAACAACTGCGACCGCAGCAGAGAGTATTCGCTGGACCTGGATGGCGACGAGACAGGACCATGGAACAACAGCACAGCCACGCGTTGTAACGGCACTCCTCACGACGTCAACCTCACCATCAAGGACTGTTCATATGGGCGATGGCGGGAGTATGGGGTGCCGTGCCCGCACGCATGCAGCCTACTGCTGGAGAACGCGCTGAACCTCGTAGCGTATGTTGATTTCGGCTACCTGAACCTGAGCTACAAGCGGACCTACAACGCCCCGTTCCCAATGCCAAGGTGCGGCAGGTGAAACCGGCAGAGCCTAAGTGGCAGCAGCCATGCCCAAGTCACGGGCGCGGGCGGCCAGCCACCGTGCGCTTGGACCGGTACGCGAAGATGAAAAAAGAGCGCATTTGTGCCCACTGTGGAAAGCAGGGCCATGTCCGGCGGGCATGCCCTAACATGGAGGCCCCAAGCCCCGAGCAGATGGCGGTCGCACGCGTCTCCGAGCTAGACGCTGAGCGTCGCATGCGGGCCTCCTGCCGGACTAACGTGGACGCCATGGGATACTCAGGGGATGAGGCGGATGATGCACCCCCTGCCGAAGAGGGGGCTGAGTCAGAGGAGGAGGAGGAGGAGGACGATGATGATGAGGAGGAGGAGCATAAGGAGGGGGAGGACGAGGAGGGGGGGGAAGAGGAAGAGGAGGAGGGGGGGAGGGGAGGCAGGAGGTCGTCGACCCTGTGTCTGTGTCCACTGACGAGGAAGGGGTCGACCACCATGATGTCGAGGATCGTGAGGAGGCATGGATGGCCTTCCATGCTGAAGTGGACAACATCAACCGCTCCTTTGGCCTTTGGTGAGTCTTGGTGAGCTTGTTTTCATTGCCAGTACTTTATTTCAACTCTGTCTTGAACTTCATTCATGATTTCTAACACTATTTTCATTCCATGTGTGTGCTTTGCAGAGATGAACAACGTGCAGTACTTGAAGAGGAGGTGCATGCCAGATCACATGTGGCCCGTGATTGCACTCGTGCACTAGATTAGCTATCAGTTGTGGTGTGGTTGGGTTAGTACTTTTGATGAACTCCTCTGGACAAAGAGTTACAATTCCCAGTGCCTGACCTCGTGTACTCCTCCCTCCCCATATTGCAGTGAGCCCACATTCCTTTTCTGCTGGAATAATGCACAACGAATAACAACAAATTGGCCGCTTGCTTTGTTCAACTGTGCATCTGTTGTTGTATAATTTTACAATGTTTTTACCTGAAGCAGGTGAAGCGGTGTACATATAGACTGTCTGCACGTTCATTTCATTCTCTTTGTGACAATTGTTTCAAGGAACCAGAAACATGAGTTCATGTGACCAACAAGACTTGACCGTCATCTTCCTCATGGGAGTTGGTGCGACATTGATGTGTCAGAGATAGTATTCCTATTTGTGGCCGCCAACAACAACAAGATATGTAGGCGTGTGCCATTGTACAGTGACACACAACGACGCATGTCAATTGGATGCGTACACGAGTGAAGCAGAGGCAGAGGAGAGTTATGGGGAAGATGTCTTCGATGAGGGAGGAAACAAAAACATCGACTGTGTTAATGCCGATGAGGACATATTCTTTGATGCAATGGGATGTCAAGGACGGCAGGGATGTGCATGCGACTTGTGCCACTGGCTCTGGTTGTGCAGTGTCCTAGATCCAAAGTGGTTAGATCCGGAGTGGATTGGGTAGTACTTCCTGCATTATTACTTGCATGCCCAAAATTGTTAGTGAAAGCGTTCAACTATGCCCATACTTGGGCCATGAACATTGCTACCATGCCCAGACTATGCACATGAATAAGACTGTGGTGCCCATAGTGGTCCAAGAAATAATAGTGAAGTGCCCATAGATGTCAATGTCATATTAGTTTTGTGCCCGGTAATGCGACGAACATAAACACAACATGTCCATTTTTGGCAGAGAAATAATTCCCGGATACCCAGAATTGTGCAATGAATACATCCCGGATGCCCATACATGTCAATGAAATAATACTCGCATACACTGAAATGACAATGCAATGAACCTCGGCAGCCCATATATGTCACCGAGATAATACTCACATACCCATAATTGTCAATGAAATAAACCTCTGAAGGCCGTACTTGCCACTGACGTATTACTCGCATACCCTGAATTGTGAACACAATAAACCTCGGATGCCCATTGTTGTCACTAAGATAATACTCGCATACCCAGAAATGTCAGACAAATAAACCTCTGATGCCCATACATGTCAGTTAAATAATACTCGCATACCCTGGATTGTCATTGCAATAAAACTCGGATGCCCGTACTTTCATCAACGAATGCCCGCTATGGACTCGTTGGCTCCATGTCCACGGCTCCCATGGCTCGGGACAGTTGGACGGCCTGCTACTGGGCATGGGCACTCCCAAGTTCCAAGCCATGTGCTCCGGAGTCACGGGAGCTCGGGCCCATGGTGGTTCTTCATATCCCAACTCTCGGTGATGTGCTACATTGCGGTCCCACCGCTCCTTCAATGCGACCCATGCCCGATGTGCCGCCACAGGATCCGCAACGGGAGTACCCCATCCCTGATGTGCCGGGCCATTCGGACGGACGTCGTTGTCCATGTCCAGCAAACGTGTGAGTCAAAGTTCGACAGTAGGAGTAAACTTAGCGCAGTGTTCTATCGGGGAAGCACCTTAAATGCACACTATAGTACCGGTTCATCGTGCGAACCGGTAGAACAAGCGGTTGACTTCATGTACCTGTTCGTGTGACCCTGAGTGTACGTCGGCACATGCCACCCACGTTGGGTGAAGGTGCGCACGGCGTCGACAAATTCCACCGTGGACAATATGTCATTTCCGGTGGCCACGTACAAAAGGCGAGCATTCATTGGCGAAACACATTTCCTCTTCTGAGCAAAACGCTGACGTCGGCTCCAGCCATACGATATCGGTCGACATGCATGGCTCAGTCTTGTGCGTATTTCGCGCCGCCGAACGATAAAGGACAAAACAAAGCTGAGGCTACCAAGCCAGGCTGGCAACATGCGAGGTTTCTTTAAGACATGCAAGTCCATCACGACTGAATACCTCGAGCAAATAGTGGGTATAGTTGACATAAAATTCGGTTTCGTCTCGCACAAAGAAAACTATGGACACCGCTGATATTTCGATTCCGGCTATGGACACCGCATGCGTCTCGGTTTCGACTTTGGACACCGCGGTCGGCTCGCTTTCGACTATGGACACCGCGGATCTATCGACCGAAATGATGGACTCCGGATTAATTATGCCCAAACAGTTTACATGCATGGCTCCTTCAAAGAACACGCCACACAACGGTAAACGACGAAACGAACCACAGGCTGTCAAGACAGCCTGTCAACATGCGACGTTAGTTTAGGACATGCAGGTCGTTCACGACTGACTACTTCGAGCGAATAGTGGACACAATTGTCATGTTATTCCAATTTGCAGCAAACATTGGTCAACCATGGGCACCGTTGTCATTTTGCTATCGACTATAGACACCGCTGACATATCGTTTCCGACTATGGACAGGATAGCGCTTTCTTTTCGCTTTCGACTATGGACACCGCTGATCTATCGACCCAAACAATGGGCACCGCTGTATTTGCGCTCAAAATCCTTTCATTTGTCGTCGCAACAGTGGAGACATCTTCATCTTGCGTTTATTCTTCGTGGAATAAAATCATGACCAACATCCTAATATGCTCCTTTTTTAAAGCCAAACAAACCCGTTTTGTATAACCTGATGAAAGAGGACTCTGTCCTTTCTTCCAACATGTTGAACCCATTACATATTGCTTCCTCCTCTGTCCATAATCACACGACCTAACTAAATTTATCTTCCAACCCTACCAACAAGTTTTCCTCGGGAAACCGTATGATCAAGTGAAAGAATAACCAGGCCCAGGTTGATTCAACATTCATTCTAACCCTTCCGTTGAACTGGAGAAAAGCATTGGGCAGACACCAACCCTTGCCCAACCCAAAAATATCTGCAAAAATACCATACACCTTGAATAAACAAAGAACCTTTCATCCCTTATCTATTCTTGGTGACCAGGCACAAGAAGGCCATAACCTTCTTTGAATCCTTTGACATTTATGTCCTTTTCCTCCAATTTAAATTCCAATTTCCTCATTAGAAGTTGAACTTCTTGCCTTTGTCTTTCCTTTGGTTTTGGCCTCCAGTGGAAAACTGTCACATGTATCCGTTGCCCTCTCATTCCAAAATTATGGGCCGGATGTGACACCAGGTTTTGTCTTCGAGCTGACCTAGCCCCTCCTCGCCTTAGTCTGTTACGACGAGGGGCCAGAAAAAGCTCTTCATTGCCCGTTGGAAGGAAACAATAGATACCCACCATGTCCAAATTTTAAGCTGTCGTGCCCGCGGTTGCTCAAATTGGAACCGGATACCCAGACCACTTTCAAAATGGAATCACGTATCCGGTGCCCGCCTTATTAAAGACAGCATATCCAAGTCCGGCACTTTTGACACGGCAAACCACAATACTTGAATTTAATCACCGCATACCCACAATGAATACCGCCTTATAGTACACATTTGACAAACGCGACCTAGTCTTCGTCCGCACGCACATGTGAAAGACTGTTTGTCTTACGCGTCCGTAAAATTCACCTGGCATTTCGGTTACTTGGAGTACATTCCATGACGACAATGTCGCTAACCCCGCTGACCATCGCCATTGGTCGGAACATCGACAACTGTCGACCGCTCGAACGCGCGGTACATCGGTCACCGCCACGCACATCACGCATTGCGGCGAACCTTTGCTGACTGCGTGAAAGGACTCCAGTTCATCGTACAAACCCACCGCTGTCCCCGGTGAGTTTGCGATTGTTCGCGCAACTTGCGCGATAGGACCAGACTTGTCGACGAGTGACATGGACCCGATGTCCGTAGACCGCCCATTACCTCCGATGCTCGGTTGGGGAGACATCGAACACAGTCGACGCGGTCCATGGGGCGTGGACATTCCGTACCCATCCAAACCAACATGCAACGAGGCCGAGGCTGCCTGGCGCCAGGTGAAGGTTCAGTGGGACGACATGTATGACCATGCACCGCCGAGTCCGCACACCATGTGTTGGATTATGGGTGTGCGGGCCCCAACTAGCCGGCCAGTGTATGCTCAAAGTGATTGGCAGCCGTGGGTGCAGACGCATCCAATGACAAAGTCCCGTATGTGACCACATGGTCACTTCTTCATTAAACGTCACATCTTATTCATGAGATACCCATTTTTTACATGCGTTCTGACGGGCATCCTGTACTCCTCCAGTCGAAACATGCACTGCAAGCGAAGTAAGTTTTTTGGGTACATTATGCCACTTGTGTCTATTTTTGCACATGGTACCCATGATTGTCATCGAAGCATGATGAAGATAAAGTGCTAGAGAACAATCCAGTAAACATGGCTATAAAAACTAGTACAATATATGCGTTGTCCGACCATACATCGGGATGGCGAAGTCCCGTATGTGACCACATGGTGATATGTCCATTTAACTTCACATTTTATTCATGGGATACCCTTTTTTGACATGAGATGTTTGGGTACATTATGCCACTTGTGTCTATTTTTACCACCTGGTACCCAACATTCTCGTCGAAGCATGATGAAGATAAAGTGCTAGAGAACACTGCAGTGAACATGGCTTTAAAAACTAGTACAATATCTGTGTTGTCCGACCATACATCGGGATGTCAATGGTTCTTAAACAGGCATGTACTGCCCAGGAATCCCACTAACTAACCAGTTCTGGAAGGAGGGTGGCAGAGAAGAAATCCATGCCATGACCTCACAAGCAGGGCACAGATGGCCTACATGACATCCTGGTATAGGAATGCCATAGGCTCGTGCATAGCATGGATCGTCCATAACTTCATCCAAAGCGTCGTAGAAGACATCAGCGGGCGGATCAATGACTTCCCCATTGGAGTCTGCCTCCACTATGCTGTCTTCCATGACTTGGCCTTTGTGGCATGGGCACATGTACATCTTCATGATGTGTGTCGGCTTGTTGGTTGCCCATATCCTTGTAATGAAGCAAGTTGCACTAATCCCAACTACCAATCCAATAACAAACGAGAGCTCTGACTCTGATGAGCAGTCCATGGCAAACAAGTCGTTGGTGTATTGTTCAATTTCATGAAAGAGAATGAGCATTATGCCCCTGGACTTCTTTCTGTACAGCGGCGTGGGCACGTAGACGTAAATTTCCGGAGAAAATTAGATTTTACATCCAAAGTCATCATCACAGTCGTTCAATTTGTGTACACGCGCTGAGAAGCAAGCAGCTGACATGAAAACTCTAACAGAGCCTGAGGGCCCTACTGTGGTTGGCCACATGTTATCTGGCCCGCCATCTTCACTTCGTGGCACTTATGCTGACCTTGGCCAGGGGGCAGACATTACATTGGGCTTCTTCAGATTGCACACCCCTGTTCTGCACACCATGGAGACAGCACACAGACGGGTGTAAGACAACAAGTGAATGAACTGAGACAATGAAGGCCAGGAATAATGGGGGATGGGAACGTACTTCTCAAACACCCTCGTCTTCCTCCTCATCGTAGTAGTCTTCTGGGACATCATCCCATCCGCCATGTGGCATGCCCTGTGTGGCAATCTCTCTGTGAGTGGAGTCAAAGTGTTTTCGTCTGTGCCTCATATCGTCCTCCTCGCTGATCCACCAGTACGGTTATGGCGCCTCTGGTTTGGAGTCTTCATGGGTTCTTTTGCAAAGTTGCAGTGATGTGCCGGGTCACCCACTTCACGGTCTTCGCCGGATCTCCACGACAGGTACCAGCTCCTGGGATACAGTGGTGCCCGTCCTTCCATTCAGAAACTTTGACCAATCCACTTTGAGTGCAAACGTGGACGCGCAAAATCCACGGGAAGTCCTTGTCTCTAAACTGCGAACAACGCGCCGTGAATCTAGTGGGCTTGTTGCGCAACCACCGCACAGTCATGCGGTTCTTGATGAGGTAGTCGTCCACGGCCCGACGACACTCCCCCATGTCCTAAAACTCCATGCCTCCAGGGAAAGCGCCATCGACCTTGGTACGTTTTGGAGCTTGCTTTCCCGGCTCATCGTCCGACGACACTGCAATTGAACACAAAAGCACAATCAGACCGGGCAAAAACTGTGTAAAAGGACGTCAACCCGCGAACAAAGCACGACAGGCCACGGGACGAGCTAGTGCAGGGTGTTTTACCCTGTAGTGGTTCGTCCCCTGAACGGCCTAGCCTCAGCTTAGGCACGGGGGTCTTCTCATGCGAAGAGAGGATAATGACGACTTCTGAGTCCAATCGTGCATAAAAAATCAGGCGACGAGCAGAAGGGAGGGAGGTGAGACCTGGCTCGTCGAGAACAGGGCGTGCTAAGGCAGGCGGTGGACTCTCGAGAGTGCGGTCATGAGACTGCCCGCGGCCCCGCCTACAGGACGCGGACCATCGCAATTGTGCAGCCATAGTGTGCGAGACTGGGTACAGCATATGAATCAGGAACACTTAAACCAGGGGATACCCACAATTCAGCTCACCTGGGTGAACGACGTCCTCGGCCATCCTCGGCACCGTGCCGAGGCAGTGCACGGTGCCGGAGCGACAACGACAGAGGCGTGACGAGCGGAGATAGGTCTAACTCCTTGGCTAGGAGAGAACAGACGGGGGGGGGGGGGGGG
>SZWC01000140.1:227719-244587 GCA_023375785.1 Penium margaritaceum | reverse complement strand
CTCTCTCTCTCTTGTAGGTAGTTGAGATTGCTAAGCAAGCAAGCGAGCGAGCAAGTAGCAAGCGACGGGAGGAACCATGGATCGGGGCAAAGCTGACACTTAAGAGAGAGAGTAGCTGAAACAAGTGTATGAGTAACAAGTGAGCGAAGTGGTAAGAGCCGGTTGACCGGGCCACCCACGCGGACCACTCGACGTGGGGCCCGGACGCCACCCAGGGATCGAACCTGGCCCTGGAGCGAGCGAGCTCCAGGCGACTTCTCACACGCCGGTATAAACCGAACGTGTGGTCCCGAGGGATCAACAACCCGGTACACTACGCTAGAGACATGCAAGTATGCAAGAAACCCGTCAAACCACAAACATGCATGTCTCCAAATGTATCTCCCATTTTGGCATGTGTCATTATCACCAAACTAAGGCTCGTCATGTGGACAGTGTTGGTGCTGTGGCCACTACTCTGCAACTTGATGGTGTCACCACCACTGTGCGCCCCATGCTGCGTCACAGTCTTGCACCGGAGAGCCTCAGTCAAGATCAATCACCTGCAGTGGTGAGGTGTGTGTGTGCGTGGAGACAAGAGGGAACTTGCGTGTGTCACGACCATAACCAACACTCCCCCATGACCCACAGACGATCAGACCACACACGCATAGAACAAGGAGCATATCACAGGACTCACGTCAACCTGGGACATCACGAGAACGCAGCAAGCCAACAGCATGCACAGCCGCTTTGAACATGCCACTGCTGAGCGCTTTGGTGAGAATGTCTGCACGCTGCTGACGAGTGTCGACCCAGACAACCTGAACTTCTTCAGCAGCAATGCGCTCGCGTACAAAGTGATGCTCAATGTTGATGTGCTTTGTGCGAGAATGAGTTGTTGTGTGTGTGTGTTGTGGTGTGAGTTGTTTCCGTCCATTTGTACAGCTTACTGTGACCACTCGGCCGTGTCCATGCTCGTGCAGATCCCTGATGCGGGCCCAGCTGGCGCCGGAGCACTGACGGTTGGTGGATCCAGCCACCAGCAGCTGCCAGACGATTGCCACGACGTCCCGGGTGCTTGCTGGGGTGCTCTGCAGTTTTCTTGCAAGTGCTAGAGTTTTCTCGGTGGACTGGCTCTCGAGCCCGATTTACATGTTTTGCATTTTCCATCCACCGATCGATGCCAGACTTGTGCGTCCGGCTTGAGATTCTGCATCTCTAGGTTCAGACGGTGTTGCGTTTGGATGCCTGTGCGCAGAGTTACGGCCAAAACAGTGGTTTTGAGCCGGTTTTAGGACAAATTGACACTGCCACGTGCGTCACCCGCCGTGTGCCGCGGCAGGTATTTATGCTGTGTGCTTGTCAGTTGTCATTTCTCTCTGCATTACTAAGCTATTGGAGCTTATGAGACTTTGCGCGTCTCCCTAGCCTGATCCTTGCTGTTTCTTGCACCTGCTTGCTTGCTAGTGCGTTAGCTGACTGGACAATGTCGCCACATCAGCAGCAGCAAGGTTAGGAAGCTTCCTAGCAATTTCTCATGGTATCAGAGCAGCGAGATCCCTCTCGCTGAGCTGCGCCGCAGAGACGCAGCACAGGCAGTAGGAGTGAGAGTCACCGCCGCCGCCACATCCTGGGACCCGTCGCAGCCGACGTTGGCAGCAGCGACGTCACCACGCAATCGCCACCACCGTAGCAAGTGGAGCTGCGGCAGTGACGAGATCCAGCAGCCACGCCGGCCAGCAGCAGCAGCACCGGGTGGCAGCAGCAGCCGTGTCTGGCTGCCAGCCTGTACACAAAAAAAAAAAGGGAGTAGGAGCTCGCAGCAGCAGCTTGCGGCGGCGGCTGCGAGCAGTGGTAGCGCGTACCGGCGGCACCAGCAAGCAGCCGCGAGCAGCACCAGCAGCGCAGCAGCAGCAGCGAAGCAGCAGCAGCGCAGCAGCAACATTGCAGCTGCTGCAGCGACAGCAGCAACAGCGGCAGCAGCAACATTGCAGCAATGGCAACGGCTACAGCAGCGCAGCAGCAGAGCCGCGGCAGCAGCAGCGGCGAGCTTGCGCAGCACTGCTGCTGCACAGCAGTGTCGCGCAGCTGCGTAGAAACTGCGCAGCACTGCGCAGGCCTGGGTGGCACTGCGCAGGCCTGCGGAGCCCCTGCGCAGCCGCGAGCAGTTGGTGACGAGGTCACCCCCACCGGTCACGCGAGGTTCGCATGACCGCCCAAAAAAAAAAGAAAAAAAAACGCTGGCGTAAAAAATGCTAGCGAAAAAAAACGCCAGCGTTTTTTTCGCTAGCGTTAAAAACGCTGACGTCATCATACACTCTGCTGACGTCAGCAGTTTTGGGGTCAAAACGTCAATTTTTCCAGATGTTTCAAATCCTCGAGAAACGCTGTCAGTTTCTTGTTTGGAGTATTTTCGACGTTCTACCCCATACTAAGCGTTGCGATGGCGCCGGTCCGTGACAAGGACAAAGGACTCGTTGACCCCTCTTCCTCCTCTTCGGGCGTTATGAGTCCCCGATCGCTGTCCCGTATGATCGACGAGCTTCGTCGGTCACAGGACGAGATGCGCCGGCAGCAGCAGAGGCAGTCCGACGTATTGCAGGAGATCACAGAGTTATTGCGGGGTCGTTCGATGGCTTCACAGTAGCCACCTGGAGGATCTACTGGAGCTGCACCATCTTCTCAGCAGTCTACGCCCCACACGGCGCCGCGGCCTCAGCATCGCTCATCACAGGTGGACTCCTGGGATGAGGAGGAGATTGAGGATGACTCACGCGAGCACGAGATTCGTGTGCTTGAGGAGCGCATCCGTGAGTTATGTTTGGGGTCACAGCCTCCCACTCCGCCACCTTCTCGCTGTCAGGATCAGCCGCGTCGTTCAGCATCGTTCACCTTTGGTGGTGTTTCTCTCACTGGTGGGCTCCCCATACCCCGTCCACCGTCTCCCGAGCCTGAGATCGCCCTCCCCACGGAGCGGCGACCGAAGGACTTTGAGACACCTCCACCCCGTTACGATAGTGAGGAGGGCTTTGATTGCTGGGAGACCTTGTTTCAGGTGTGGGCCGATTCTGAGGGTGTCCGGCCCTACTACCACAGCCAGTACCAGACCCGCGACGCTCACCAGGTCCAGACAGCAGCGAGAGCGATGCGGGGTCTCCTCTACGCCATGCCGCGGGAGACTGTGGTCGACTTCCGACCCTTTCTTGGTGAGGCCGGGACCGGGACTGGAGCAGATCCACGTCAGGGGTGGGAGTTGGCCCTGACACTTCTCGCTGCGGAGACCCATGCCACGAGGGCGGCCCGACTACGTGAGTTTCACTCCCTCCGTGAGGGTCCCACGGAGCTTGTAGCTGACTACTGGAGGCGCGCGATGCGCCTTTACACGCGCCTTGGGACCGGTGGCGGGACGCAGTTGTGGGCACTCGACGCCATCATGATGGGGGCGCATTTGGACCACGTGAAGCTCTTTACGGGCTTCGATCGTGTGGCTCTCTCTGAGTTGTCAGAGTCACTACAGCTGCTTCCTTGGGCCCATCGCTACTTCATCCAGGCCACATCGGCTCATGAGGCTGCCATCGCCCATCAGCAGAGTCCACTTGTTGGAGCAGTGACTGCGACCCCTCCTACGCCTCTGTCCCTGCTCACCAGTCACACCTCCACCGCTTCCTCCTCCTCCTGCTCTACACGGAGCGGCCACACTCAGGGCGTTGCAGCGGCCGCACAGGGGAAGAAGGGGAAGAAGCGACGTGGGAAGGGACAGCAACAGCAGCAGCCGGCGAGTAGTGGCAGTGGACGTTCTGTCCACTGCTACAATTGTGGAGGCGCTCACCGCTACACGGAGTGTGAGCAGCCTCTTGACTGGACTCGGATCATGCGCGGCCTTCAGGCGGCGCACACGCAGCGGATTTCCTCGAGTGACAAACGGACTGGGCGCGCCGCGACCACGAGTGCAGCTGACACATCCGTTTCATCAGGCGGCAGCGGTGATGTGGACCCTCGGGATCGCACGATCGTGGAGCTTCGTCAGCTTCTGGCGCTTCGTACTCAGGGAGGTGCGAGTATGTTATCACAGCCGAGTGGTCCCGATACAACTTTTCTTACTGCGTCTGTTGCTCGTGATGATGCTTGTGGTGGAGCTGTGATGGCTTGCGATGAGGATGGACCTGACAGTACTGACTGGCTTGACGAGTCACATATTCGTGTTGTTCGTCGTTGTTCCGGGTCCTCTACTGAGCGTCCAGCAGAGGGAGAGTGTTCTGTGGCCCGTTGCTCAGTGTCGACGACTGGTCGTGAGCCGGGTGGCACCTGGATTATTGACTCAGGGGCCACCCATCATATGACCTGTCGTCGTAGTGACTTTGTTGTGCTCGGTCCCGTTGCGTCCGTTCGGTCTGTTCGCATAGGGTCTGGCCAGTCGTTGCCTGTACAGGGAGTTGGAGTTGTGCAGTTTGATGGTCCGTCTGGCCCCTTGTACATTTCTGACGTGCTCTTTGTCCGTGCTCTTGAGCTCAGCCTGCTCTCTGTTCGTGCATGCACCAGGATGGGTCTCACTGTTGAGCACTCTGCTGACTCTGCCACAGTGACTGCTCTTGACACACGCGCCATCGTGCTTCGTGCCTCTGTCGTTGATGACCTGTATCGTGTGTCTCNGCGAGTGTTTGTCACTGGTGTTCTCTCCCCTGAGCACCAGCGCTTGTTACATCGTCGCCTCTGCCATGTGAGCTCGGACACTGTGTCCAAGCTCATTCGCACTCAGCCAGCCCTCGGTCTTGACGCAGCTTCCTTTGAGACGCCGCCCAAGACCGAATGTCTTTTTTGTGCCCAGGATCAGATGCATCGCTGCTCTTACCCTGACTCCTCCTCCCGGGCACTGCGCCCACTAGAGTTGGTCCACTCGGACCTTCTCGGTCCTCTCCCAGTCGAGTCCCTCTCTGATCGGGGTCGATATGTTCTCACCCTGACTGATGACTTCACCCGGATGCGGTGGGTCTACAGCCTCCGCCACAAGAGCGATGCCGCATTGGCGGTCCGCCTGTGGCTTGTGATGGCTGAGCGTCAGTCTCGTCACACCCTGCACACATTCCGCTCAGATCGTGGTGGCGAGTTCTTGGGCGAGATGGATGCCTACTTTGCCGAGCACGGTATCTTTCACCAGCTTTCCGCCCCTGCTACACCACAGCAGAACGGTGTGTCTGAGCGTTGGAACCACACCATGGAGGATGCGGTTCGCGCTATGCGGTCTGAGTGCGGTCTACAGGAGTCCTTTGCCTTTGAGGGCTTCTCCTACATGACGTGGGTCTGGAACCGCTTGCCGCATGGTCCACTCCCAGACCATGTCACACCGTACGAGTTGTGGTTCGGCCATCGTGCTGATCTCCGTCTCGCTCGCGTTTGGGGGTCCCTCGCCTGTGTCTGGTACACCGAGGATCAGCAGGGGTCTAAGGTCTCACCTCGGGGACGCATGTGTACCTTCCTCGGCATCTCCGCGCGGTCGAAGGCCTAGCGTTTTTGGGACCCTGCTCGCCATCGCATTGTCGAGTCTCGCGATGCTCTCTTCTTTGAGGCTCTCACCTACCGCGACTTGTCCAGCATTCTGTCGCTGGCCGCCGACCACGTTCCTACTTGTGTGGCCTCCCGGCGGATGGGGGAGTCTAGTCCTGCGGATGGATCCGGCCGGGCCTCCTCACCTGTGGTCCGGTCTCCGGCTGCTGACGATCCGGCCATCGTGGCTGTGGGTCCAGTCGCCTCATCAGTACCCTCTGGCACACCTGATCCCGTGCCGGTGTCAGACCCCTCTGGTGCACCCGATCTCGCGCCTGTGCCGGTCCCCTGTGCCACACCTGATCCCGTACGAGCGTCAGTCCCCTCTGGCACACCTGATCCCGTGCCGGTGTCAGACCCCTCTGGTGCACCCGATCTCGCGCATGTGCCGGTCCCCTGTGCCACACCTGATCCCGTACGAGCGTCAGTCCCCTCTGGCACACCTGATCCCGTGCTGGTGTCAGACCCCTCTGGCACACCCGATCTCGTACCAGTGTCTGTCCCCTCCGTCACACCCACTCTCGTGCATGCACCCATATCCCCTACGGCTCTGGCTCAGCAGCCTTCTCCACAG
Source organism: Penium margaritaceum (assembly GCA_023375785.1). Lineage (NCBI taxonomy): Eukaryota > Viridiplantae > Streptophyta > Zygnematophyceae > Desmidiales > Peniaceae > Penium > Penium margaritaceum. The sequence goes on along the minus strand of SZWC01000140.1, from coordinate 238,490 downwards.
CCTGAGGTGAGCACTGCATCGGGCTACTCCCGCGAGCCCGGCGGTCGCCTTCGACCATTGGCCTCTAGGGCTCAGCGGACTGCTGACTCTACGTGCAGACGCCCGACTCGTAGTGTTCAGAGTGGCGAGCCTGGCATGAAGGCCCTTGGCCTGAGTGTCCAGGCAGACTACACTGAGGTGCACCCAGCATGTCCTGTCGGCCACGAGTTGGTCTCTCGAGAGTTCTTGGTCGCTTGCGATGCCGCAGCCGACCTTGTCGTGGTCAGACCGAGTCCGGAGGCGTGTGTCTTAGCCACCCGGAGCACTCCCTCGACGATGCCTGATCCAGGCACGTTGAAGGAGGCACTCTTAGCTCACGATGCAGACCTGTGGCGTGCTGCTTGTGAGGATGAGCTGAGAGCTATATGTGAGCACGGTGTCTATGAGCTTGTCGACCTCCCGCCTGGGCGGAAGGCTGTACAGGCCAAGTGGGTCTTTCGCAAGAAGGTGAAGCCTGATGGCACACTGGATCGCTACAAGGCTTGCTTGACGGCCAAGGGGTTCTTGCAGGTTGAGGGAGTAGATTTCACTGACACCTTTGCACCCGTTGGCCGCATGACCACCGCTCGCGCTCTGTCCGGGGTTGTTGCTCACCACGAATGGGAACTGCACCAGATGGACGTGAATAACGCGTTCCTCCATGGCACCTTAGAGGAGGAGATCTACATGGTCCAGCCACCTGGATTCGAGGTCGGTGACAAGGTCTGGCGCTTGCGCAAGGCCTTGTACGGCCTGAAACAGTCACCGAGGTGCTGGAACTTGGAGATCACTGGTACACTGACACGTGCCGGTTACGTACAGAGTGACGCTGACCCGTCCCTCTTTCTCAGACGGATAGCTGAGAGATTCACCGCCATTCTGGTCTACGTGGACGACCTCCTGATTGCGTCTCCTTCTATGCAGGCCGTGAAGGAGGCCAAGGCAGTTCTCCAGGCTGCCTACAGGATGAAGGACCTTGGTCCTGCAGCTGATTTTCTTGGGATGGAGATCGTGCGTGATCGTCAGCGACGGACACTCTTGTTGCATCAGGCACGTTACGCACACGTTGTGGGGGAGCGGTTCGCTGACCTCCTGGGTGCAGTTCCTACAGCCTCCACCCCCATCACACCTGACGGGCAGGATGCTCTGAAGGTGAATGACCGCGCAGACCTGGGGGAGACAGTGGACGTGACCATGTACTTGCGCCTGATTGACTCCTTGATGTACTTGGCCACTACCACACGACCCAACATTGCCTTTGCCGTCAACCTCCTTGCACAGTTCTCACAGTGTCCTCGGGTGAGAACCCTTCATGCGGCTGTGCAAGTGGTGCGGTACGTGGTGTCCACACCGTACCTCGGACTCTGCTTTCGACGGAAGTGTTCGGTGGTAGTCAACGGCTACACAGACAGTGATTGGGCGTGGAGTCTTGATGGGCGCAGTCGGACAGGTTACATGTTCCTGCTTGGTGGCACCGCTGTGTCGTGGCGTAGTGGCAAGTAGGGTTATATCGCACGTAGCTCATCAGAGGCTGAGTATGTTGCTCTGGGGGCTGGGGCTGCTGAGGCGGTGTGGCTGCAGCATCTATTTTGTGAGTTGCGTCAGTCTGTGCCTTGCATCGTTTTACGCTGTGAAAACCAGAGTGCTCTTGCCATTGCAGAGAACTCTGGTGTGTTTCATGCACGCACGAAGCACATTGTTGTTGAGCATCACTTTGTGCGTGATCTTGTGGAGTGACAGGTGATCTCCATCATCTGGGTCGGCACGGACATGCAGCGGGCTGACTTCTTGACCAAGGCACTTGCGCGTGGAAAGTTCATGGTGGCCATTCGTTCTGTCGGGCTACGCCCCTTGCCTGAGAGTGGCTGAGAGTGGGGTGTGTGAGCATGGACTGTTGAGCATCTTGTTGTGCACCTGTGTCAGTTATGCACGTGTATGGACATGCGTACCATCGGGTCATGGGGGAGTGTTGTGGTGTGAGTTGTTTCCGTCCATTTGTACAGCTTACTGTGACCACTCGGCCGTGTCCATGCTCGTGCAGATCCCTGATGCGGGCCCAGCTGGCGCCGGAGCACTGACGGTTGGTGGATCCAGCCACCAGCAGCTGCCAGACGATTGCCACGACGTCCCNATTGTCCGTCCACCGATCGATGCCGGACTTGTGCGTGTGACCAGTCGTAGCGTCCGGCTCGAGATTCTGCATCTCTAGGTTCAGACGGTGTTGCGTTTGGATGCCTGTGCGCAGAGTTACGGCCAAAACAGTGGTTTTGAGCCGGTTTTAGGACAAACTGACACTGCCGCGTGCGTCACCCGCCGTGTGCCGCGGCAGGTATTTATGCTGTGTGCTTGTCAGTTGTCATTTCTCTCTGCATTACTAAGCTATTGGAGCTTATGAGACTTTGCGCGTCTCCCTAGCCTGATCCTTGCTGTTTCTTGCACCTGCTTGCTTGCTAGTGCGTTAGCTGACTGGACAGTGTCGCCACATCAGCAGCAGCAAGGTTAGGAAGCTTCCTAGAAATTTCTCAATTGTGCTCAGCAATTGCCTTTGCACTTCGGTTGTCACAGCGCAGGGTGATGCAGCGAATGGGAACACGCAACTGCTGCAACAGGCGGGACAACCACACTCTCACACGTACCTGCACCCAGAGCCACGAACTCGGAAATTGAAAAACTATGCAGCAGGTTGGGGTAGCAGCGTTGTTGATGCAGCGTGCGGGCTTCCACACTCGTTGCTTAAGTCAGCTGCCCCCTCAGTCAGCTGCTTTAGAGTCTAAGTCTGGAAGCTCTGGGTTTGTTACTCAAAAACGCGCGCGCCAGAGTTAGCGTCAGAAAGCAGCTGAAAACTGATAGTAACTGATTAGGAATGAAGAATGAACAACAATGGGAGACCCCTCCAAGTTCTAGGCCCCCCCACTAGTGTAGAAGTTGTTACTCAACTAACCAGCCAATCAGAAAATAGCTGTGGACCTATTTTCTGGCAGGCAGGGTTTTCTCGGTGAGCCCTGCCATACGCCCGACAGCCCAAAACCCGGGCGTCGTCCGTTTTGCCTGAAAACTGGACCATACCATAATACCGACGCTGCGAACACAGTCGTGCAGTCAGAATCATCTAGAAAAATTGTATCAAAGAGTTATGGCTGCCCGAACCCGGGCAGTGCCTACGATGGTCCATGATGCCGAACAAGGCCATGCAGCATGCAACAAGGACCCTAGACAGAGCATGTCGATGCAGACGCGAAGGGACGCGCTGGACGCATGCAGACAGCAACTGCGGTGGCAGTGACCGCCGGCAGCACGACCGCCGAGGAGGCCTGCCGATGGAGCTGAGCACGTCGCCGGAGAGAGGAGGCTCCAGCGAACTGCAGGTTGACCTCGACATGCGTCGGCTCCACTGGATGACACTCCATCAGCGTCGAGTCTCGCCGTCAGTCATCTGCACGCCGATGTACACAAGCCAGGAGGACACAACAGAGCACAATGAGAGATGCGCAAAAACCAACACTCCCCCATGACTCACAGGCGTAGTGTACATGGGCGGGCAGAGAGACGATCAACATCCAGACTCCCCCAAGGTACGCAGAGACGTAGGCAGAGACAAAGAGGACGACTCACGGACGCACGCCGACTGAACTCACAGCCTTCTTGAACGAGTCCCTCTTCAGTGCCTTGGTCAGGAAGTCAGCCAGCTGTCGTACTGTCTCAACCCATACGATGCTGATGCTACCGTCATGCAACAACGAACGCACATAGTGATACTCAACATTGATGTGCTTTGTGCGTGTGTGATGCACACCGTCATTGTCGGCGATGGCCATGGCACTTTCATTGTCACAATGCAAGGTGATGGACGCGACAGACTGACGCAACTCGGACAGCAGACGACGCAACCACACACTCTCACACGCGCCTGAGCCAAGGGCCACGTACTCAGCCTCAGCAGTGCTGCGTGCAATGCACCCCTGCTTGCCACTGTCAGAAGAATGCAGACATGAGAACAGTGGTAGCAGAAGCAAGCAGAAGCATTAGGACATGCAAGTGTATGTCAGCAGAGTGACGTAAGCGAGAGCGGTTCGAGGAGTTAGTCACGGGAGTCGATAGAGGCTGAGATGCGAGGTAACCAAGGTAGACAGGTTGATGTGAGAGAGAGTGCGGACGAGGTGAGTGATAGTTGGCGGAGTATGAGAGCTGAGCGAAGGAACGAGAGTGACGGAGCGACGCGTTGAGAGTTGGCGAAGACAGAAAGGGCGATGAATGAGCAGAGCGAAGACACAGCGGCGAAGCCGCGGAACCAAGGGGGAACAGGATGTGCAGAACTGTTCTGGTTAAACTAGGAGGGAATGAACATCCTCCTTACATCAGGACAGAACAGGACAAAGCATATGCAACGGCTTCTTGTGCACTAGCCGGACGTGCTTACGGCCGGGCCGCTTATTAGGGGATTCCTCGGTAGGATGGCCGATGATAGGTCGAGGACCGTTAACGGCTAGTCAGAGGTGATGACCGAGGTGGTTCTAAGCCGGAGCTGAACCGTTATTGAGATTTTAATCTCGGGTGTGTCACTCTCTGTCAGATTCATATTCCGACACCCCCCTTGAATCTGACAGACTATCTATGTGAGTAGGTCCGTTCCATGGTAATGGAGCGTGCTAGACCCCGAGAGGAGAGGAAGTGTGACCACACGTCTCCAAGGTCCCCTGGATGTGCGTCAACAAGTGCGCTGATTTGCCTCAGCGTACGACTCAGTCCGTTGTTCTGGTGGCCCAATGTAGAGCTGATCACCAAACAGACAGTCTGTTACACCGAGATGCAGGAGAAGAACTGGGTAGAGGAACCTGTACACCTGCTCGACCCATTCCTGTGTTTGTGTCCATCCTTCATATCGCGCAAAGGCGGGCAGAGGGTCAAGTTCTTCTGCCATTGTGGGCAAAATTGGCATGTTGGTGCAGACACCTTTGAGCCAGTGACGCCACCACCCCTGATGAAGTATCCTGAGCCAAAGCATCGGGGTAGTGTGAGCTGTTCTGAAGTGATGGTGATAGGAGGGATGCACAAGGGGTCGTAGTTGATCGCATGCTGCTTCAAAGGTGATTTGTTGGATGTTCACGGAATAGTCGTCCATCGCTGGGATTTGTCTGTTGGTGTTGTACTCGACAGATCCTCGGAGTAGGTTGACGAGTCAATGTTCATGAACTGACCATCCAGCAGCGTGTGTCAGGACGGAGGCAGACCATGTGTGTACGTTGGACCCGTCTTCGGCGAGTATGTCATTTTGGGGAAAAGGTGGAGTGGCCATGACGGTGGTTGGTATGGAAGTTCGTCAGAGTCGTAAGGTGCAGGCAGTCAGTAAAGCAGTTGAGTTGAGTAGAGGATGAAGCTGATGGTAGGGAATGATAAATGGCAGGGTAGTTCCAGGGGTGAAGTTCCTTGTGTGGCGAAGTTTTCAGCGTGGACGCAGGTCGTCGCGGAACAGGCGATACGACCGGGCAGATCCTTGTCCCGAGCGGAAGCGGATGACGGCGGAGAACTGGTGAATGATGGAGTGGGCGCCGGGGCAAAACCACGTGCGCGATTTGAAGTAGGGAAGTAGGATGTGGCAAGGGGAAGTCAGGTGCCAATGCGCCGCGAGAAATCTGCTCCAGGCATGGGTGCAGGCTGCTACGGAAGCGGGCAGCTAGCTCGTGCAGATCCTAGTGCCGTTCACAGATGTTGATGGTTGCTGACGATGGACGCTGATGATGATGGAGTGGGCGCAGGGGCGAACCGCGTGCGCTGAAGAGGTTTTGGCGTGGGCGCAGATCGTCACGGAAAAGGCGATGCGACCGGGCGGATCCTTGTGCCGAGCTGAAAGCGATGCGAGGCGGAGGAAGTGAGTGATTGATAAATGGACGCAGGGGCGAGCCGCGTGCGCTGAAGGAGGGTACGGCGTGGGCGCAGGTCATCGCGGAAAAGGCGATGCGACCGGGTGGATCCTTGTGCCGATCTGAAAGCGATTTGTGGAAGCGGAGGAAGCGATTGATGGATGATTGGGCGCAGGGGGGGAACCACGTGCGCTGAAGGAGGGTTCGGCGTGGGCGCAGGTCGTCGCAGAAAAGGCGATGCGACCGGGCGGATCCTTGTGCCGAGCTGGAGGCGATTGAGGAAGCGGAGGAATTGATTTGATGAGTGGGCGCAGGGGCGGAACCTCGTACGCGATAAAGCGATGCTGATGCTGATGATGGATGGGAGGGCGGCGCAGAGGATGCTGATGATGACGAGGAGATAAATGTGGAGGCGGCGCGGATGATGCTGAAAAATGGAGAGGCAGAGATGAGGCGGGAACGGGCGGCTGATGAAGCAGAGGAAACTGGAGCGAGGAGGAGGAGGGATGATGGAGGCGAATGAAGACGAAGACCGAAGGCTGATGATGATAAAGAAGACGGGAGACAGAGAGCGACGCGAGCGGAGAGAGCAGAGGTGGGACGCGGTGCGGCAGGTGGAGCGACACAACCACTTCTTCTTGCGTTCAGGAGAGTGACGGCTTGTTCCCCAGTTGGCTCGGAAGTGGGAGCAGGAAGACTGGTGGTGTCCGATATCCTGTCAGCTGGAAGAGGTTGGTTGCGAGAGAGTCAGGCAGCGGGCAGGGACACTAGACCGCTGATGTCAGGAGAGTGACGGCTTGTTCCCCAATTGGCTCGGAAATGGGAGCAGGAAGACTGGTGGTGTCCGATATCCTGTCAGCTGGAAGAGGTTGGTTGCGAGAGAGTCAGGCAGCGGGCAGGGACACTAGACCGCTGATGTCAGGAGAGTGACGGCTTGTTCCCCAATTGGCTCGGAAATGGGAGCAGGAAGACTGGTGGTGTCCGATATCCAGACGGCGGAAGTTTTGGCTGCAGCTGCTGAAGAGGCGAGGAGGCGAAGCGAGAAGGCGGCTCGAGATGATGGGCTCAGGCAGACAGAGGATGACAGCGAGGAAGGAGCAGATGAAGCTGATGAGATGGGATGAAGGGGAAGGAGATGCTGGCGGAGGCGGATGCGATGAGGAGCAGCGGATGGCAGACTGCGAGAAGCTTCTTGGTAGTTGACGGCAGGCGGCGGCTCGAGAGTTACTTGCGGCTGATGTGGGCGACACGTCACCGGTTGTTAGCCACGGGCGCGGAAATGGGCGCAAGGCCTTCTTGGGACGACGGGGCGTTTCTTCAGCATGGAGAACTCGTCAGGCAGAGCTGCTGTTCTTAGCTGCTGGCAAAGCGGCGAGGAGCGGAACGGCGGTAGCGGCGGCTGGATAACGCGAGTCGAATAGTGAAGCAAGGATGATGGCAGAGCGATGACGCGGTTACGGGACTCCAGGCGATGTTGCCTGAAGCTCTGATACCATGTCAGAAGAATGCAGACATGAGAACAGCAATAGCAGAAGCAAGCAGAAGCATCAGGACATGCAAGTGTACGTCAGCAGAGTGACGTAAGCGAGAGCGGTTCGAGGAGTTAGTCACGGGAGTCGATAGAGGCTGAGATGCGAGGTAACCGAGGTAGACAGGTTGATGTGAGAGAGAGTGCGGACGAGGTGAGTGATAGTTGGCGGAGTATGAGAGCTGAGCGAAGGAACGAGAGTGACGGAGCGACGCGTTGAGAGTTGGCAAAGACAGAAAGGGCGATGAATGAGCAGAGCGAAGACACGGCGGCGAAGCCGCGGAACCAAGGGGGAACAGGATGTGCAGAACTGTTCTGGTTAAACTAGGAGGGAATGAACATCCTCCTTATATCAGGACAGAACAGGAAAAAGCATATGCAACGGCTTCTTGTGCACTAGCCGGACGTGCTTACGGCCGGGCCGCTTATTAGGGGATTCCTCGGTAGGATGGTCGTTGATAGGTCGAGGACCGTTAACGGCTAGTCAGAGGTGATGACCGAGGTGGTTCTAAGCCGGAGCTGAACCGTTATTGAGATTTCAATCTCGGGTGTGTCACGCTCTGTCACATTCATATTCCAACAGCCACTGCGCCAGGACACAGCTGTGCCCCCGACCAGAAAGATCCAACCAGTGCGACTCTTACCGTCTGGACTGCCGGCCCAGTCACTGTCGGTGAACCCACTGTGACGACGGATGGCTGACGGCGGAACATGAGGCCTCGCCGAGGGGTCGAGACGACATAGCGCAGTACTCGGATCGCGGCCTCAAAGTGGAGGTGACGCGGCTCCTGAGAGAACTGGGCCAGGAAGTTAACGGCGAACGTGATGTCTGGACGCGTCGTCGTCGCCAGGAACATCAGTGACCCGATGACCCGCAGATACGTGGTCACATCAACTGGCTCCCCCACAACAGCTGGGTCATGACTCTTCAACTTCACCTGGCCATCGGGTGACATGGGTGAGGATGCGCTAGGCATGAGGGGCAAGTCCTCGGCGAAGCGAGTAGACAGGGTCTACACATAGGCAGCCTGGTGGACGTGCAGGATGCCCTGAGAGCGATCATGCTCGAGCTCCATGCCCAGGAAGACTCGGGCAGACCCAAGATCCTTCATCTGGTAGGCGGCGTGCAGTAGGTCCTTGACGTGCTGGATGGCTGTCGCGTCTGGCGACGCAATGAGGAGATCGTCGACGTAGACCAGAACCGCGGCGAAGGTCTGACCTCGCGGGCTGACGAACAGTGCGGGGTCAGCGGTGCTGCGCTGGAGGCCGCCACGGAGAAGCGTACTGCTGATCTCATGGTTCCAGCACCGAGGCGACTGCTTCAGGCCATAGAGGGCCTTCCGCAGCCGTCAAAATCTCCCAGTGCCGTCGTCGAAGCCTGGGGGTTGCGTCATGTAGAGCTCCTCACCCTCCAGTGAGCCATGGAGGAATGTGTTGCTCACGTCCATCTGATGCAGCTCCCACCCGTGCTGGGTAACCAGGCTGAACAATTCCCGGCTAGTGGAGAACCGGCCAACTGGGGCGAAGATCTGGTTGTAATCGATCCCAGGGACCTAAGCAAACCCCTTTGCTGTGAAACGGGCCTTGTACTTGTCCAAGGATCCGTCGGGCTTCCACTTACGCAGAAAGACCAACTTGGCACCAATGGCCTTCCGACCTGGAGGGAGGTCGACGAGGTCATACACGTGGTGCTGTTGGATAGCGACGAGCTCCTCGGCATAGGCAGCATCCAAATGTGCGGCCTCAGGGGAGGCTCAAGCCTCGTGTAGGGTGGAAGGGTCCTCTGGGCGTGCTATGGACTGGACTGAGAGGGCGTGTGCATCACAAGCCCCAGGTGGGATGCTGCGAGTGCAGCCACAACAGCATGCCGATGCTCGTGATCAAGCATGGCGTACCCCAATGCAGAGCCCGTGTGAAGGTCTGCGATGATGGCAGAAGTAGTCAGGCCGAGAGCCTTTGTGCCAGGTTCCCCGCTCACGACCGTGGGAGTGGAGGAGACACGTGGAGCCACAGGGAGTTGAGGCGCCACGGGACGGGGAGCGACGGTCTGCGCGCTCACTGTCGACCGAGGTCGGAGGCTGCCGCCTGGGCCACGTGTGTAGCGCGGTCGGGCAGAAGATGGTGTTGAGTCCGACGGGTCGATGGAGGCGGACGGTGCTACTGGTCCGGAGGAGCCAGTAGACGCCACAGGTGCTGCTGGGCCAGAGGGGCTAGCGGACACAGCTGGTGCTGCCGGCCCAGAGGGGCGAGTGGACGCGACTGGGGCTGCTGGCCCGGAGGGGCGAGTGGATGCGACTGGGGCTGCTGGCCCGGAGGGGCCAGCGGACGCGACTGGAGCCGTCGGCCCGGAGGGGCCATCGGAAGCGACTGGGGCTACCGGCCCGGAGGGACCAGCGGACGCAACTGGGGCTGCCGGCCCGGAGGGGCGAGCGGACGCGACTGGAGCCGTCGGCCCGGAGGGGCCATCGGAAGCGACTGGGGCTGCCGGCCCAAATGGACCAGCGGACGCGACTGGGGCTGCCGGCCCGAAGTGGCCGGCGGACGCGACTAGGGCTGCCGGCCCGGAGTGGCCAGCGGACGCGACTGGGGCTGCCGGTCCGGAGGGGCCAGCGGACGCGACTGGGGATGCCAGCCCGGAGGTGCCAGTAGACGCGACTGGGGCAGCTGGCTTGGAGGGGCCAGCGGCCGCGACCGGGGCTACCGGCTCAGAGGGACGGAGTGATGTGTCACCCGGAAGCGACAGGACGGAGGACGGACTCACCACTCCCCCATGCGACGGGAGGGACACGGACGAGCCGGAGCGGATGAGGTCGCGGGGAAACAGGTCCTCAAAAAAGAGGGCATCGCGGGACTCGACGATGCAGTGTCGGGATGGGTCCCAGAAGCGCCAGGCCTTGGACTGACGAGACACGCCGAGAAAGGTGCAGGGGCGTCTGCGGGGGGCGAGCTTGCCACCTTGCTATGGGGCGGGCAGCCACACAACGGCTACGCAGCCCCAGACGCGAGCCGGGCGGAGGTCAGCACGCCAACCGCACCAGTGCTGATAGGGCGTGGGCTGGCGGGGAAGGGGACCGTGGGGAACCCGGTTCCAGACCCAGGTCATGTAGGCCATGGCCTCAAAGTAGAAGCCATCGGAGAGACCGGACTCGATCCGCATGGTGCGGACGGCGTCGGCCATGGTGCGGTTCCACCGCTCGGAGACGTCGTTCTGGGCGGGTGTGTAGGGCGCAGACGTCTCATGGCGGATACCGCGGGAGGCGAGAAAGGTCGTGGCCTCACCCAGGTACTCGCCACCGCGATCGGAGCGAAAGCGACGTAGGGGGCGGCCACACTCGCGCTCCGCGAGGACAAGCCAGTCCTGAATGGT
>SZWC01000140.1:209169-222463 GCA_023375785.1 Penium margaritaceum | reverse complement strand
GCTGGTGGCGCCGCGCTTGATGGTGAGGAGCGCGGAGAGAGGGGGTGGAGCCGATTTGCCGAGTCGACGGAGGATGTCCTCCGCCCGCTGCCAGTAGGCAGTGACCGTCTCGGCCTCCCCCATGTGCAGGGAGTTGAACTCCCGGAGCAGATGGCTGATCTCAGCGTCGCTGGACAGGCGATGGGGTCTGGTGAGGATGTGCCAGGCGGCTGCCGGGTCTGGGATGGCGCCAGCGGTGAAGTCGTCGAGGAAGGGCTCCAGGGCAAGGCGGGAAGCTGGAGGGGCGACTGGTACAAGGGCGCGGACGGCGCGACCAGCTTCATATGGTCGGCCTGGGTGGAGTCGTAAGGGAGGGTGTAGTAGGCCCACAGACCCTCACCCTACGCCCAGATCCGGAAGCTGAGCTCCCAGCTCCGGAACTGCTCGCCGGCCTGAAGCGGCGTTGGCGGTGTCTCAAAGTCCTTCTGCCTACGGCCGGTACTCAGAGTGGGGCCAAGGACGGAGGTCACTGTCTACCGTTGGCGCTGAGTCTGCTGCTGTGCTAAGTAGTACGTGGCGGCGGACACAGCGGGGCTAGCGTGCCCTGGAGGGATGAACGAAGGCAGCGCGCTGGTGGCGGTTTGGGAGGCGACTGGTTGTAGCGCCGCAAGCTGTTGTGTCAAGGAGGCGAGTTGTTGCTGAAGAGCAGCAAGTGTGTCAGGGGTGCCGCCAACGTTACCAGTGGGCTACTGCTGCTGCTGCTGCTGCTGTAGGGACGGCGGCTGCTGCTACTGCAGCGGCGGTGGCTGCTGCTGTATGGGCGGCGGCTGCTGTTGCTGCAGCGGCGGCGGCTGCTGCTATAGAGGCGGGGGCTACTGCTGCTGCAGCGGCGGTGGCTGCTACTGCTGCAGCGGCGGTGGCTGCTGCTGCTGCAGCGGCGGTGGCTGCTGTTGTATGGGCGGCGGCTGCTGCTGCTGCAGCGGCGGCGGCTGCTGCTGTAGAGGCGGTGGTTGCTGCTGTTGCACTAGCGGCGGCTGCTACTGCTGGTGCGGCGGCGGCAGCTGCTGTTGCCGTGGCGGCGGCCGTTGCTCCTGCTACGGCGGCGGCGAGTGCTGCTGCTGCTACTGCTGCTGCAGCAATCGCTGTAAGAAAGGAGGGGTAGGGGTCCCCCCATCTGAGGAGGACCCCTCCTCACCGGGACTACCAGCCATGACTTGGTTTCCCTTGTTTTTTTGGTTTTTGTCTTTGTGTTGCTGATGTCAGCAGGAGGTTGGGGGAGTAGGGAGTCTACCCACTTCTTTGGCCTGCCCCCTTTCCCCCTTTCCCCCTCTTCTCACCCCTTTTTTTGTTGATGACGTCAGCAGTGACGTCAGCACTGACGTCAGCAAAAGGGTGCTGACATCAGCAGCGGCGAATGTTGGGGTCGCCGCTGCTGCTATTGGTGCTGATGCTACTGCAGCCGCTGCTGCTACTGCTGCTGCTGTTGCTGCTGCTGCTGCTGTTGCTGCTGCTGCCGTTGCTGCTGCAGCTGCTTGCTGCTGCTGCTGCTGCTGCTATTGCGGTTGTTGTAGCTGCTATTGCTATTGCTGATGCTGCTGCACTTCCAGCTACAGCTGCTGGTGCTGCGAGCTGCAGCAGCTGCTGTGACTGCTGCTGCTATAGCAGCAAGCTGCTGCAGCTCGCTGCTGCTGCTGAGCGCTGCTGCAGCTGCTGCGTGCTACAACAGCTGCTCGCTGCAGCTGCAGGCTGCTACAGCGAGCTGCAAGGGTGGGGGATTTTTTTGTTGCCTTTATTGTTTTTTTTTCTTGTCACAGCGGGCAGCAGCCCGCTGTCTGCTGCAAGCAGCGGGCTGCTGCTCGCTGCTCGCTCGCTGCGAGCAGCGGGCAACAGCAGCCGCGGCTGGCAGCTGCCAGCTGTTGCTCGCTACTTCTGCTGCTGCAGCTGGCGGCTGCTGCAGCTCGCTGCAACAGCTGCTGCAGCCCGCTGCTGCTGCTGCACGCTGCTGTAGCTGCTGCGTGCTGCGGCTCATGCCTGCTGCTGCTGCGGGCTGCTGCAGCGGTCTGTTGCTGCGAGTTGCTACTGCTGCTGCTGCTGTTGCGATGGACCCTTGCCCTTCTTGTTCCGGCTTTTCTTCTTCTTCCCTGAGGACGATGGGGTAGCTGCGACAGGGGAGGCAACGGCCACGGAGGCAGCGACAGGGGCGGCGACGGCGAGGGATGAAAGGGCCTCTGCGCGATGGAGTTGGGACTCCTGGCGAGCTTCCTCAATGCCAAGGAAAAGCTTATATGCCCAAGGCATGAGAGTGCCCTGGGCCTCCATGGTGGTGAGTACGTCCTGAGGGTAGTGGACGAAGACGTCCGCGTATGCGCTGGTGGCGCCGCGCTTGATGGTGAGGAGCGCGGAGAGAGGGGGTGGAGCCGATTTGCCGAGTCGACGGAGGATGTCCTCCGCCCGCTGCCAGTAGGCAGTGACCGTCTCGGCCTCCCCCATGTGCAGGGAGTTGAACTCCCGGAGCAGATGGCTGATCTCAGCGTCGCTGGACAGGCGATGGGGTCTGGTGAGGACGTGCCAGGCGGCTGCCGGGTCTGGGATGGCGCCAGCGGTGAAGTCGTCGAGGAAGGGCTCCAGGGCAAGGCGGGAAGCTGGAGGGGCGACTGGTACAAGGGCGCGGACGGCGCGACCAGCTTCATATAGTTGGTCGGCCTGGGTGGAGTCGTAAGGGAGGGTGTAGTAGGCCCACAGACCCTCACCCTGCGCCCAGATCCGGAAGCTGAGCTCCCAGCTCCGGAACTGCTCGGCGGCCTGAAGCGGCGGTGGCGGTGTCTCAAAGTCCTTTTGCCTACGGCCGGCACTCAGAGTGGGGCCAAGGACGGAGGTCACTGTCTACCGTTGGCGCTGAGTCTGGTGCTGTGCTAAGTAGTACGTGGCGGCGGACACAGCGGGGCTAGCGTGCCCTGGAGGGATGAACGACGGCAGCGCGCTGGTGGCGGTTTGGGAGGCGACTGGCTGTAGCGCCACAAGCTGCTATATCAAGGCGGCGAGTTGTTGCTGAAGAGCAGCAAGTGGGTCAGGGGTGCCGCCAACGTTACCAGTGGGCTACTGCTGCTGCTACTGCTGTAGGGGCGGCGGCTGCTGCTGCTGCAGCGGTGGTGGCTACTGCTCTATGGGCGGCGGCTGCTGCTGCTGCAGCGGCGGCGGTTGCTGCTGTAGAGGCGGCGGCTGCTGCTGCTGCAGCGGCGGTGGCTGCTGCTGTATGGGCGGCGGCTGCTGCTGCTGCAGCGGCGGCGGCTGCTGCTGTAGAGGCGGTGGCTGCTGCTGCTACAGTGGCGGCGGCTGCTACTACTGGTGCGGCGGCGGCAGCTGCTGTTGCCGTGGCGGCGGCGGTTGCTCCTGTTGCGGCGGCGGCGGGTGCTGCTGCTACTACTGCTGCTGCAACAATCGCTGCAAGAAAGGAGGGGTAGGGGTTCCCCCATCTGAGGAGGACCCCTCCTCGCCGGGACTACCAGCCATGACTTGGTGTCCCTTGTTTTTTTTGTTTTTGTCTTTGTGTTGCTGATGTCAGCAGGAGGTTGGGGGAGTAGGGAGTCTACCCACTTCTTTGGCCTCCCCCCTTTCCCCCTTTCCCCCTCTTCTCACCCCTTTTTTTTTGTTGATGACATCAGCAGTGACGTCAGCACTGACGTCAGCAGAAGGGTGCTGACGTCAGCAGTGGCGAATGTTGGGGCCGCCGCTGCTGCTGTTGGTGCTGATGCTGCTGCAGCCGCTGCTGCTACTACTGCTGCTGCTGCTGCTGTTGCTACTGCTGCTGCTACTGCTGCAGCTGCCTGCTGCTACTGCTGCTGCTGTTGCGGTTGCTGTAGCTGCTGTTGCTGTTGCTGATGATGCTGCACTTGCAGCTACAGTTGCTGGTGCTGCGAGCTGCAGCAGCTGCTGTGGCTGCTGCTGCTACAGCAGCAAGCTGCTGCAGCTCGCTGCTGCTGCTTAGCGCTGCTGCAGCTGCTGCGTGCTACAGCAGTTGCTCGCTGCAGCTGCAGGCTGCTACAGCGAGCTGCGGGGGTGGGGGATTTTTTTGTTGCCTTTATTGTTTTTCTTTCTTGTCTCAGCGGGCAGCAGCCCGCTGTCTGCTGCGAGCAGCGGGCTGCTGCTTGCCTAGCAGTAGCGAGCTTCTGCTCGTTGGCAGCAGCGGGCTGCTGCTCGCTGCTCGCTCGCTGCGAGCAGCGGGCAACAGTAGCCGCGGCTGGCAGCTGCCAGCTGTTGCTCACTACTGCTGCTGCTGCAGCTGGCGGCTGCTGCAGCCCGCTACTACTGCTGCATGCTGCTGGAGCTGCTGCGTGCTGCGGCTGCTGCCTGCTGCTGCTGCGGGCGGCTGCAGCGGGCTGTTGCTACGGGCTGCTGCTGCTGCTGCACGCTGCTGCTGTTGCTGCTGCGCGCTGTTATTGCTGCTACGAGCTGCTGCTGCTGCGGGCTGCTGCTGCTGCTGCTGTGAGCTGCTGCTGCTGCGGGCTGCTGCGAGCTGCTGCTTCTGCCTGCTACTGCTGGTGGTGCCAGTCACTGTACCTGGGTGACGTTGCCGCGTGCGTCGTCGCCCACAGATGTCAGACGCCGCCTGCCGCTCACCTCCTCGCGTCACGCGTGGGGGTTTGTGCTGCCAAAAAAATTTCGGCAGCATTTCCCCTGGCTCAATGGCCGTGGGAAAAAATCTGAGGCCACCACCAGGAGGGTCAATGCTGTCGGAAAAAATCCGGCAGCATTTCCCCGGCGCTGGCGCGTATGGCGGTCCGCCGGCGTTGTCTGGCACTTGTTCGCCAGTCTTCTGCTGCTGCTGCTACGCTCTGGCTCTGATACCAAAATGGAAAAACAATGTAGCAGGTTGGGGCAGCAGCGTTGTTGATGCAGCGTGCGGGCTTCCACGCTCGTTGTTTAAGTCAGCTGCCCCCTCAGTCTGCTGCTCTAGAGTCTAAGTCTGGAAGCTCTGGGTTTGTTACTCAGAAACACGCGCGCCAGAGTTAGCGCCAGAAAGCAGCTGAAAATTGATAGTAACTGATTAGGAATGAAGAATGAACAACAATGGGAGACCCCTCCAAGTTCTAGGCCCCCCCACTAGTGTAGAAGTTGTTACTCAACTAACCAGCCAATCAGAAAATAGCTGTGGACCTATTTTCTGGCAGGCAGGGTTTTCTCGGTGAGCCCTGCCAGACGCCCGACAGCCCAAAACCCGGGCGTCGTCCGTTTTGCCTGAAAAGTGGACCATACCATAATACCGACGCTGCGAACGCAGTCGTGTGGTCAGAATCATCTAGAAAAATTTTATCAAAGAGTTATGGCTGCCCGAACCCGGGCAGTGCCTACGGTCGTCCATGATGCTGAACAAGGTCATGCAGCATGCAACAAGGACCCTAGGCAGAGCATGACGATGCAGACGCAAAGGGACGCGCTGGACGCATGCAGACAGTAACTGCGGTGGCAGTGACCGCCGGCAGCACGACCGCCGAGGAGGCCTGCCGATGGAGCTGAGCACGTCGCCGGAGAGAGGAGGCTCCAGCGAACTGCAGGTTGACCTAAGCGTGCGTCGGCTCCACCGGATGACACTCCATCAGCGTCGAGTCTCGCCGTCAGTCATCTTCACGCCGATGTACACAAGCCGGGAGGACACAATAGAGCACAATGAGAGATGCGCAAAAACCAACACTCGGCCTCACTGGAGCTTCGAGAACACAACCCTGTTTTCCACTCTTCCAAGAGACAGCAGTCCCACCGACGAGAAAGATGTAACCAGTGCGGCTACGAGCATCCGTGTCATGTGCCCAGTCACTGTCTGTGTAGCCGTCAACGACCACTGAAGGCTGGGCACGGTAGCAGAGTCCCACGCGTGCAGTGGACAACGCGTAGCGGACCACGCGCAGTGCGGCCTCAAGATGTCTCTGTCGAGGCTGCTGGGAGAACTGGGCAAGGAAGTTGACCGAGAAGGCCACGTCCGCCCGAGTGGTGGTAGCGAGATACATGAGGAAGCCGACCACACTGAGATAGTCGGTGAAATCAACAAGCTCCCCCAGCTGCACTGAGTCCAGTGACTTAAGCATGCGCTCGGTCATCGGTGTGGATGCGGTGGGGATGTCCGCAAGTAGTGAGGCAAAGCGCTCCCCCAGTGTGCGGATGTATGCAGCCTGGTGTACGTGCAGGGTTCGACGCTGGCGGTCACGCTCAAGCTCCATTCCCAGAAACACTCGTGCAGGACCTAGATCCTTCATCTTGTACGCAGATTGCAGCAGATTCTTCACTGACTGGACAGCTGCTGGACTGGGTGAGGCAATGAGCAAGTCATCAACGTAGACCAGTATGGCCACGAACGGCTCTGAGGGGGCGCTCAAGAAGAGCGCTGGATCAACCGTGCTACGACGGTAACCTCCCCGCTCAAGAGTAGAGGAGATCTCCATGTTCCAACAATGCGGCAACTGCTTGAGCCCATAGAGGGCTTTGTGCAGTCGCCAGACCTTGTTCGTGCCATCGGTGAAGCCAGGGGGCTGGATCATGTAGATTTCTTCGTCGAGCTTCCCATGTAGGAAAGCGTTGTTGATATCCATCTGCTCCAGTTCCCAGTCGTGCTGGGCGACAAGTTTCAACAGTGCTCGAGCAGTGGTGTACCTTCCGACCGGTGCAAAGGTCTCATCAAAGTCAACTCCAGGGATCTGGGAGAACCCCTTAGCCGTAAGGCGAGCCTTGTACCGGTCGACTGTTCCATCGGGCTTCAGCTTACGCCGAAGCACCCACCGTGCACAGACTGCCTTGCGGCCTGCAGGGAGATCCATGAGCTCAAAGACTCCATGTTCCTGGAGTGCAAAGAGCTCCTCCTGCATGGCCTTCTCCCAGAGGTCAGCGTCTGCTGCCTCACGAGCCTACCGGACAGTGGTGGGCTCAGGGGGAAGAGTGGGAAGGCTAGAGGCCGCGAAGCATGCGGCGACATAACCGGCGACGGCGGACTCAAGAGTAATGTGGAACTCATGGGCTACAAGAGCGTAGCCAACGGCAGAGTTGGGGTGTACAACACTCAAAAACAGGCCTAGTGCATCAAGGCCGGTGGATCGCACTGAGTGACCAGCTGTGGAGGAAGAGGCGCTGGAGCGGGTGACCCGCTGAGTGGGCTGAGAGGCATTGGTCGAGCGAACGGGAACAGACTCAGCAGGCGTCCTGGAAGAGCGAGGGCCCTCACGAGAGGGCTGAGAGGACTGGGAGGGAGGGAGAGCACGCAGTCTCCCTCCACAAGTGTAGGGCTCAGGGCCGGAGATCGGAGCCTAAGAAGTATCACCTACGGTAGTGTCCATCACCGGAGAAGATTCAGATTCAGGAGAGGAGTTGGGAGTAGAGTGGGCAGGGGACCTTGTGGGAGTGGGTGCCGAGTGCGAGGACTCGGGACTGCCATTGGACGGCGAGGACGCAGGACTGCCAGGTGAGGGCAAGGATGACACGGACTCCGATGAGGGATCTGATGTTCCCGACTCGGAAGAGGCATGGGAGGACGAGGAGGAGGAGTCCTCGTCACTGTCCGCGGGAGTGACAGCAGGGGATGCCGTGTGAGAGGGAGAGGAGGACGCTCGGAGATCGGAGGCTGGAACAGACCCACCTCTCCCAAGCCGATGAAGCGAGGAGAGAGATGAAGGAGGAGGGACATGAGACAGGTCACGAGGGAAGACATCCTCGAAGAAGAGGGTGTCATGCAACTCAATGACACGAGAGCGGTCAGGGTCCCAGAAGCGCCATGCCTTTGACATGGCAGAGACACCAAGAAAGGTGCAGAGACGAGCACGAGGGCTGAGTTTGCCGTCGCGAAAGTCCTCGGGTAACCAGAAGGCAGCCACACAGCCCCAGACACGAGCCAGACAAAGGTCAGCACAGCGGCCATACCAGCGCTCAAAGGGAGTGACGTGGCGGGGAAGAGGACCGTGGGGAACACGGTTCCACACCCAGGTCATATAGCACATCGCCTCGAAGGAGAAGACGGCGGAGAGGGAGGACTCACTGAGGAGAGTACGAACGCCGTCTGCAAGGGTGCGGTTCCAGCGTTCAGAGACACTGTTTTGTTGGGGTGTGTAGGGAGCCGAAGGTTCCATACACACCCCGTGAGACGTCAGAAAACGGGCAGTGGGACTGATGAATTCACCACCGCGATCACAGGGAAAGACCTTGAGACGGCGACCACAGGCCAGTTCAGCCTAAGGCAGCCAGGACTCCAGAGTGGGACAAACGTCACTTTTTTGCCGAAGGGCAAAGACCCAGCGCATGCGAGAAAAGTCGTCCGTGAGACAGAGGACGTACCGACAGACACCTCCAAGAGCGTCATGGGCAAGAGGTCCCATGACGTCAGCGTGCAAGAGATCAAGCGGGTGAGACATGCGGGACTCAGACGTGGAAAATGGAGAGCGATGCATTTTGCCTTGAGCACAGTCAAGGTAGTCGGGAGGGCAAGGGGCAGAGAACATGTCCGCATCAAGACCATGAGCGGGCGCGTCCTGCAGCAGACTGTCAATAGCAGCAGTGTGGATATGACAAAGGCGGCGATGGAGCAACTATGCATGTGCTGGAGTGAGAGAGCGGGCTACGTGAACAATAGTGGTCGAGGAGGGATGGGGTGCAAACGAGGGCACACGAAACAAGCGGTCACAACGAGTGCCACGCAGCAGAACACAACTAGTGGTGCGATGCAGCACAGATGCAATGCCACGGCTGGAGGAGAAGTCCATGCCCTGGTCGTCAAGTGTCGTGACAGACAGCAGACTGAGCTCAAGAGCAGGCACGTACAGAACGTCAGGGAGGAAAAGTTCCCCCCTAGGGCCAACGAAGCGGACAACCCCAACACCTTGGACAGGGAGAAGTTGGCCAGAGCCGGTGCGAACAAAGCGAACAGAGCCAACGAGACCCAGAGAAACGAACGAAGAACGACAAGAGGTCATGTGGTGGGTGGCCCCTGAATCAAGGATCCAGAAGCCACCGATCATGCGGACAGATGCAGGGTCACGACTCACGGCGGCAATGGCAGAGCGAGGAGAAAGGCGCTGGCCACAGTCGACAAGACAGCGAGGAAGACTGTACAAATGCCACTGTTCAATCCATGGAACATCGACCGGGGAACAACCCTGAACATGACCTGGGGACGGCCCACGAAGAGACGAATCAACGGCACATGCAAGCCCTCCCTCAACCGAACGCACACTCTCACCTCCCTGATCACTGAGGTGACGTTGGTGAACGGCATGGGAGAGTGCAGAGTCCAACTGGCGGTCGTCCTCAGATGGCCCGGTGATGAGGACACCAGAGGAGGGCTGAGGGCTGAGGGTGGAAGACGCCCACGGTGGAGGGGTGTAGAAGCCAGAGGGAGGTCTGAAGTAGACAGGGCCGCCAAACCCCAGGAGCCAACCCCAGGGGGCGGAAAGAAGCGGTGAGGAGAGAGTAGTGTTGTAGGCAGCAGCTGCAAGCGAGGAGGAGGAAGAGCGTGTAGAGCCACCACCAGACCCTGTGGAGGTGGAGGAGCGTGTTGAGCCGCCACCAGACCCCAAGGAGCGTGCCCCGTGTGCACGCATGGCTGAGGCAAGGCGAGCATCGTCAGGTGGGGCAGGGCACTTGGGCGCCGCATGACCGGTGGCACCGCAGTTCCAGCACGTGACAGTGCTGGTGGAGGAAGCGGGGGATGCGGCTCCATCAGAACCATGACCCTTGCCACCCTTGTCTTGCCCACCACCGCCAGAGATACCCCCACGGCCTTTACCTTTACCGCCTTCTCCACCTCGACCACCCCCTTGTGTAGCAAGAGATGCGGCAGTAGTGGTAGAGGTGGTGGTGGAGGATGAACCAGAGGCAGAGGAGGTGGAGGAAGAAGGGAGTTCGGTGGCTGCTGCTGCAACGGCGACGCGATGAATGCGTTTGTTCTGCAGTGAGCTCCACCAGTCGGTCAGACGTTGGGAGGTAAACTCCCACAATGCACCAATGCCAGGGGGTACGTCAGCGGGAACAGGGATGGCAGCCAGACGCTCAAGCTCTGTGGCCTTCACCTCGCGGAAGATGTCGCTGAGCTCCGGGATAAGACCGTTGACGATGGAGAGAACAGCTGGGAGCTGACCAGGGGCGGCCTTGCCAAGGTCGCGCAGCAGTCGCAGACTGTGAGCCCAATAGGCGTCAGCAGTCTCATCAGCATGCATGGAAAGCGTGTTGAACTGGACGGTGAGAACGCTCTGTATGGCATTCCAGTGACTGTCGTGCGCCGCTTGATTAGTGCATAAGCACCAACCGGGTCAGCGGGGGCACGGCGTGCAGTGTCAGCATTGTAAGACCCAATCTCATCAGTGAGATCGTCAGGTCCGGTGCGAATGAGGGCACGGACAACACGTGCAGACTCAGACTCGACTGGCACAAAGGGTGGAGCAGCTGAGGGATTGGGTTCATGGTAGTATTCCCAGAGCTGCCCCCCCTGTACCCAGGCACTGAAACAAACCTCCCAAGTGTAGAATGTGAGGTTGGAGGTGAAGTGGGGTGGAGCAGATTCAAAGTCAGGCTTGCGCTGCATTATGGGGCAAGTGCTTTGGCTGCAGCTGCGCCGGCGGCTGCGGCGACTACAATAGGGTCAGGGCCAGTGACGACAGATGCAGAAGCGGGTGAGGTGGAGAATGCTGCAGCAATGCCGGCAGACTGAGTGCTACGCAGTGTGGGCTGGTGACGATTAAGAACCAAGTCAGCAACGTGGACGGCGAAGGTCTCTTGGTCAGCCTGCTCAGCCCGCAGCTTCTCTTCAGCAACGCGTTGGGCAATGAGAGCTGCCTGCAGTGCATTGCGCTCACGCTGAAGTTCAGCTTGCAGGATCGTGTATTGGTCATCGTCAAGTGGCATGTTGCCAGTGACGTGACTCTGCCAAGAAAATTTCGACAGAGTTTCCCTTGTCCCAGTGGGCGTGGGAAGTGTGGGATGAGGGCGTCTGAAGTTCGCTGCAAGGCAACAACCTGGACACACAAACACGCCAATACAGGAAAGGCAGGATGGGAGAGAGGCGCCAAGAGAAACCAGGCTCACCAGGCACGGCGGTGAAGTGAGAACAGCGGTGGGAGAGCCGCAGCAGCTGAGGAGGAGACGACTGCAACAGTAGCAGATGCGGAGACAATGAGGCAGGTTACTCCTGTTAGCACTGCAGCTGACAATGTGGAGATGGCTGCAGTGGTCGAGATCAACAGCTGTATGTGGCGAGTCACTGAAGATGAAGAGGAGGGTAGGGATGAAGCCTGTGCTGTGGAGGTGTGGATGGAGTCAACTGCACTGGAGACGCTGTGGCTGCTACAACTGCTGCTGATGTGACTGCGTCTGCTGCTACGGCAATCTGAGTAACTACGTTGACAGCAGCGGCTGCCAAAGGTCCCTGATCAACTGAAGTCACAGTGTAAGTATCAATGGCTCTCCCAGCGGCTGTGCTGGCTGGTGCACGTGCTGCACGTGCAGTGGCTGCAAAAGTAGCTGCTACAGCAGTACTGGACACAAGGGCAGCCCGCAGAGCCATCAGAATATCAGGAGGCGAAGAGGACGCTGACTCTGCAGCTGATGCGGCTGGAGATGCGACATGACGCGAAGCCGGTGCCCCAGATGCTACTGCCGTAGAGGGTGAAGCTGCGCAGCGAGGATCAGCACGACGATGGTGTTGGCACGTCCTATGGGCAACGGGTGGGCTTACCGGTGAGTGAAGAGGTCTGTGATCACGCTGCGGCGCCGTAGCTGGTATGTTCTGCGCCATCGGAGAGTCGTCGGCGGCTGACTGGCAGTGGGCTGCGTAGTCCCTTGCGTCTGCCCACTCCTAGTAGTCGGTGGATTCGTAGTCCTCACCGGGGTTATATCCCGGGCTGCTCCGACGGACCCTCGACCACACCTCCCTCTCCGCACGCTTCTCGTAGTACGCGAGCTCCTCGTCGATGCGGTCACGCTCCCGCGCTGCCGTGGGTGACGTGGGGATAGGCTCGATCTCAGGCGGAGACGCCAGCGCGCCGAATACTGGGCTGCCTGGGGGTAGCCCGAGGTGCTTAGGAGTGTGTGGGACATGAATCAGCTGCTAAGGTTGGCGCTGCTGTTGCAAGGGCCGTGAGCGGAGAAACGGCTGCATGTGTGGAGCAGGGGAACGAGGGCAAGGAGACGCCGGTGCACAGGGCAGCTGAGTGCACTAGGCCGAGGCACCGCACAGAGTGTGGGTGCAACGGGTGGTGCCCTCATGTCCGTCGTGCGTGCGATGGCAGAAGCACGGTAGAAGAGGAGCGAACGATGGCTGAGAGGGGATGGTGCCGTAGGGATACTGGCGCAAGAGGCGACCGCACCTCATAGAGTGAGGGTGCGGTGTGTGCCACTGTCAAGAAGATGCACGCACGTCTCCCGGGAGAGTGGGGCAAGGTTCGACACCACCACGTGGCGGTGCCGTTGTGTGTGCGTAGGTCGAAGAAGCCAGGATAGAGCACATCGTGAGCCATGGGTGCGGAGTGAGCAACTGCACAGAGGAGCGGCTTCTGCTCCGGCCTCAAGCTGTCGTAAACGCGGGGTTGTGGCTTGCGCGGGATCACCCGCCACTTAGGAGTGGCCCGAAGAGGGTTCACGAGGTCTCAGGACTGTCACGGCGAGGAGGGGTGGTCCTCCTGCTCTGATACCAGTAGGTAGCTGAGATTGCTAAGCAAGCGAGCAAGTAGCAAGCGACGGGAGGAACCATGGATCGGGGGCAAGCTGACACTTAAGAGAGAGAGAGTAGCTGAAACAAGTGTATGAGTAACAAGTGAGCAAAGTGGTAAGAGCCGGTTGACCGGGCCACCCACGCGAACCACTCGACGTGGGGCCCGGACGCCACCCAGGGATCGAACCTGGCCATGGAGCGAGCGAGCTCCTGGTGATTTCTCACACGCCGGTATAAACTGGACGTGTGGTCCCGAGGAATTAGCAACCCAGTACACTACGCTAGAGACATGCAAGTATGCAGGAAGCCTGTCAAACCACAAACATGCATGTCTCCAAATGTATCCCCCATTTTGGCATGTATCATTATCATCAAACTAAGGCTCGTCATGAGGACAGTGTTGGTGCTGTGGCCACTACTCTGCAACTTGATGGTGTCACCACCACTGTGCGCCCCATGCTGCATCACAGTCTTGCACCGGAGAGCCTCATTCAAGATCATTCACCTGCAGTGGTGAGGTGTATGTGTGCGTGGAGAGAAGAGGGCACTTGCGTGTGTCACGACCATAACCAACATCTCTCTCTCTCTCTCTCTCTCTCTCTCTCTCTCTCTCTCTCTCCCTCCCTCCCTCCCTCCCTC
>SZWC01000140.1:185241-202803 GCA_023375785.1 Penium margaritaceum | reverse complement strand
TTTGGGGGGGGGGGGTTGGTCGCTATGTCCTCTGTCTCACCGATGACTTTTCCCGCATGCGCTGGGTCTTTGCTCTTCGGCAAAAGAGTGATTTATGTTCTACACTTGAGTCATGCCTGCCTCAGGCCAAACTGGCCTGTGGTCGCCGACTAAAGGTCTTTCGCTGTGATCATGGTGGGGAGTTCATGGGTCCTACTGCCCACTTTTTTATGTCCCGTGGGGTGTGTATGGAACCTTCGGCTCCGTACACGCCCCAGCACAACGGCGTCTCTGAACGTTGGAACCACACCCTTCCTGACGGTGTCCACACTCTCCTCAGTAAGTCCTCTCTCCCTTACGTCTTTTCTTTCAAGGCTATATCCTACATGACCTGGGTGTGGAACCATGTTCCCCACGGTCCCCTCCCTCGTCATGTCACCCCTTTTGAGTGCGCGTACGACCGTCGTGCTGACCTCCACCTTGCTCGCGTCTGGGGTTGCGTCGCTACCGTCTGGCTGCCCAAGGACTCTCGCAAAGGCAAACTGAGTCCTCGCGCTCGTCTTTGCACTTTCCTTGGTGTCTCGGCCATGTCCAAGGCATGGCGCTTCTGGGACTCTGACTGCTCTCGCGTCATTGAATCCCATGACGCGATCTTCTTTGAGGATGTCTTCCCTTGTGACCTGTCCCGTGTCCCTCCTCTTTATTCTCTCTCCTCACTCCGTCGGCTTGGGGAGGGTGTTTCTGTCCTAGCCTCTGATCTCTGTGCGTCATCCTCTCCCTCTCACACGGCATCCCCTGCTGTCCCCACCATGGATAGTGAAGACAAGGACTCTCCCTCCTCGGAGTCCTCATCTTCCCATGCTCCTTCTGAGTCGGCGGCATCACAGCCCTCCTCAGATCCCGTGTCATCCCAGCCATCCTCTGACAGTCCCGAGTCCTCTCACCCGACACCCGCTCCTATGCAGTCCCCTATCCATTCTACTCCCAGCTCACCAACTGAATCTGAGCTGCCTCCGGTGGTTGACGCCACTAGAGGTGAACCACCTCCGGCTCCGATCAGGACCTCCGGTCCTGATCCCTACACGCGTGGGGGAGACTGCGCGCTCTTCCCCCCTCTCAGTCCTCTCAGTTTTCCCGTGGGCGCTCCAGCTCCTCTGGAACGCCTACTAATTCTGTCTCTGTTGGTCCGTCCAAAGCCTCTCAGTCCACTCAGCGAGTCACGCGCTCTAGTGCCTCGTCCTCCACAGCTGACCCCTCGGTGCGTCCCACTGGCCTTGATGCACTTGGTCTGTCTGTGAGTGTCGTGCATCCCAACTCCGCAGTAGGCTACGCTATCGTAGCCCATGAGTTCCATAGTGCTCTTGAGTCCTCCATCACCGGGTACGTTGCTGCGTGCTTCGCGGCCTCTGGCCTTCCTACTATCCCTCCTGTCCGACAGGCTCGTGAGGCAGTTGATGCTGACCTGTGGGAGAAGGCCAAGCGGGAGGAGCTCACAGCTCTCCAGGAACATGGGGTCTTTGAGCTCGTGGACCTCCCCGCAGGCCGCAAGGCAGTCTCTGTCCGGTGGGTGCTTTGGCGTAAGCTGAAGCCCGATAGAAGAGTCGACCGGTACAAGGCTCGCCTCACGGCTAAGGGCTTCTCTTAGATCCCTGGGATTGACTTTGATGGGACCTTTGCACCGGTCGGGAGGTACACCACTGCCCGAGCATTGTTGAGTCTCGTCGCCCAGCACGACTAGGAACCGAAGTAGATGGACGTCAACAACGCTTTCCTACATGGGAAGCTCGACGAGGAGATCTACATGATCCAGCCACCGGGCTTCACCAATGGCACAAACAAGGTCTGGCGAGTGTGCAAAGCCCTCTATGGGATCATGTAGTCACCGCGCTGTTGGAACATGGATATCTCCTCCACCCTTGAGCGGGGAGGTTACTGTCACAGCACGATTGATCCAGCACTCTTCTTGAGTGCCCCCTCAGAGCCATTTGTGGCCATCTTGGTCTATGTCGATGATCTGCTCATTGCCTCACCCAGTCCTGCCGATGTCCAGTCAGTGAAGAACCTACTGCAGTCTGCGTACAAGATGAAGGACCTAGGTCCTCCACGGGTGTTCCTGGGCATTGAGCTTGAGCGTGACCACCAACGTCGCACTCTGCACGTGCACCAGGTTGCATACATCCGCATACTGGGGGAGCGCTTCGCCCCCCTGCTTGCTGACATCCCCACCACATCCACACCGGTGACTCCAGCAGGCCAGCGCCTGCTGAAGTCACTTGACTCAGCTCAGCTGGGGGAGATTGTTGGTGTCACCGACTACCTCAGTGTGGTCGGCTCCCTCATGTACCTTGCTACCACCACACAGGCGGATGTGGCCTTCTTGGTCAACTTCCTTGTCCAGTTCTCCCAACAGCCTCGCCAGAAACATCTTGAGGCGGCATTGCATGTTGTCCGATTTGTGCTGTCTAATGCACGCATGGGACTATGCTATCGTTCACAGTCCTCCGTGGTGGTAGACGGATACGCAGACAGTGATTGGACGCATGATACGGATGCTCATAACCGCATTGGCTACATCTTTCTCGTCGGTGGGACTGCTATCTCTTGGAAGAGTGGAAAATAGGGCTATGTTGCTCGAAGCTCTAGTGAGGCAGAGTACGTGGCACTTGGTGCAGGTACGTGTGAGAGTGTGTGGCTGTCCCGTCTGTTGCAGAAGTTGTGTATTCCCATCCCCTGCATCACTATGCGCTGTGACACCCAAAGTGCAAAGGCAATAGCTGTGCACGATGGCATGCATCATTCTCGCACAACGCACATCAACATTCAGCACCACTTTGTACGTGATCACATTGCTACTGGAGAAGTTCAGGTTGTCTGGGTCAACACCCGTCAGCAGCGTGCAAACTTTCTTACCAAAGCCCTGAGCAGTGGCATGTTCAAAGTGGTTGTGCATGCTGTTGGCCTGCTCCGCTCTCGTGATGCCCCTGGTTGACATGTTTCATGTACGTCTCGTTGTTCTGTGACGTGCTCCCTTTTTGTGTGCGTGTGTGGACTGTTCGTCTGTGGGTCATGGGGGAGTGTTAGTTATGGTTATGACACACACAAGTGCCCTCTTGTCTGTACTCACACAGAATCATCATCACTACAGGTGATTAAACTGGACTGAGGCTTTTCGGTGCAAGACTGTGACGCATCATGGGGAGCACAGTGGTGGTGCCACCATCAAGCAGCTGAGTGGTGGCCACAGAACCAACGCCATCCCTGTGGCGAGCCTTAGTTTAGTGATGACTCTACATGCCAAAATGGGGGATACATTTTGTAGGATTGCATGCATGTGTTTTGGTTATATTCTTACACACCTGCATGCTCCTAGAGTGCTGAACCGGGTTGCTGATCCCTCGAGACCGCGCGTCCGGTTTATACCAGCATGTGAGAAAACCGCCTGGAGCTCGCTCGCTCCAGGGTCGGGTTCGATCCTTGGGTGGCGTCCGGGCCCCACGTCGAGTGGCTCACGTGGGTGGCCCGGTTAACCGGCACTTACCACTTCGCTCACCTGTTACTCACTTACTAGTCTCTCATTCACTCTTGTGCAAAAGTGAGCTTGTCCCCGATCCATGGTGTCACCCCGTCGCTCACTTGCTTGCTTGCTTATCCTGCAGCCACAGCTACCTACACACGCCAAGAACAAGTAAGGGCAGTATCACTACAAAAACATTTCCTGGCAAAGGGAAACACCATGGAGAAAACTTAATTTCGCATGTGAGGACATGTCGGCTGAGGCTGATGTTGTAGAAGTAGCTAGACTAACACAACACCCCCCCTGTTGGTGTATGGGCTTTGAGCTATCATGTAGCCTTGTTTAGGGAGAGCCTCCTAGTTTGAGCTGATGGTTCTCCAGTGGCTACATTACTCCTTCTGTTACATGCATGGTGCATGCTAGCAGCTCAGTTTACCCATACGTGTTTAGTAGAGTTTTCTCAGTGGTCGAGACCCAGGTACTTTGTAGTTTGTGCCAGTACACCGGGAGACCCCATAGAAGTTCACTGCATATTCTCTTACTGGTGATGCACTCTTTCCATGGTCGAGACCCGGGTACCTAGTGGTCTGTACCGGTACCTTGGGAGACCCAGCACTGATTGGTCTAGACTTTTTGGCCCCTTGTCAGATGCGTGTAGTTTGCATGTGGCTGAGACCCGGACGCCCGATTACATGTTCCGGCGTCTCGGGAGGCCTAAACTTGTCTCGCCTAGCTAGTCGGTGATGCTACTGTATCACCGTAGATTTTGGATATGTTTGGGGTATATTGCATATTTTCCTGTCGGTCGAGACCCGGGCACCCGGTTGACTGTTCCAGTGCCTCATGAGACCTCCATTCTTGCTTTCATGCTGTATGACATGCATATTCCCCATTCGTGCCTTTTGGTGCGACCGGGATGACGGGGCCTAGTGGGCTAGCCGCCAGTTTCCAGTACATAAGCCCTCAGCAGGGTTCATTGTACTTTCTCCTTGATTCTCAATTCAGACGTTCTAGAGTTTGCCAAAATTTGGCGCTGTGTTTCTCCCGCTCACCACCAGAGCTCGTGTCTCATCCAGCATGGGCCTGCATGCCCTAGACTCATTTTAGCATGGTATCAGAGCACAGGAGGGTCGTGTGAGCAGCAAAGTAGCAGAACAAGTCTAAAAAGTAGTGGAGGTGCGCCATGTGGCACCACGCAGTTTTTAGGTTTATTGGACATTCAAAGGTCATCGGGTGCTGCCGCAGCTGCTGTTTGGGCAACAGAACCGGCAGCATCACAGGTGGCAGCCGCTGCTGCACAGCAACGGAGCAGCCACAACTCAACGACTCGTGGAGGAGTGTGAGTGTTCAACATGCATGCAGGGCTGCAGCAGCCAACTGCAAGTAGCGTGCAAGCAAAAAGTAGCGGCGGCAGCCTACAAGCAGCTCGCCAGCAGCCTCCAAGCAGCGTGCCAATGCAGCGTGGCAGCTGCGAGCAATCTGCTTTGCAGTTTTAGTAGCTGTGCACCAGTAGCAAGCAACACCTAGCTGCAAAGTGTAGGTGACACAACTCAGATGCGTAGTTGGCTGTACACAGCAAGCAGCATGCAAGTAGCACGCAATAGCAAAGAGCATCAGTCGCAGCTGCATCTCGCTGGCAGCGCTACGCAGCAGCAGCAGCGTGCATTGCACATTGTTAGCAGCAGTAGCAGCAACAGCTCTCCGCAGCTTGCGCGCCTAGCAGCAGAAGCAACAGCAGCGTTTCGCAACCCGCTGCGCATCCAGCGTGCAACCCACTGCTTTTAGCCAACAGCAGCACCAGATCCTGCCATCGTCGTCGCCGTCGCGTCTATCGCCTCTTACTGCAGCAGCCACGCACTGCCACTAGCAGCGCAGTATCGTGGCAGCAGCAGCGCGGGTGCAGTTCGCGCTGCCACTACTGACGCCCGGCGGCGACGTCGTTTCACCGGCAGCTCGCACCAACCCGGCCGGCGAATTTCACCCACGAATTTCACGTGGGTGCGAAGACACCATCGCCTCGTGCGGGTGGTGTCCTCTTTGGACTGCACCGGCCAGAGTCGAGCCGGCCGTCTCACCCAAGAAAAAAAAAAACCGAAGTGGAAACTGCCCTACAGGCTTGATTGCCCCGGGGCATTCTAGAAATCTTCTACAGAACAACAAATATTCAGTTTTTCTCTTCTCTTACGACAACCAAAAAAAGGGAACAGGAGCCTTCCTTACTATCCTTGCTTTTATTTTCTTTTCTTCTAACCTTATTTTTGCTCAAGCACATCTCATGTGCATAACACCTGTAGTTTCCGGGTTAACCAAACCCTTGGCTCTTGTCCATAGGTCTCCTCATCACGTAGAGACTGAACTAGCTCCTCTCACCCTCCCACACTCTTCTCCTCAATACTTACACCACAAAGGATTAGCCGGTAGATTACCCCATCACATCTTACCATCCCTTCGAAACAATGTTCCCCTGGCCCCTACCTCAGACACGCGACTTCTACATCGCCTATTGAGAGTGTTCTACACTCTCACCATCTTCCTTCATGACCCTCAGACCCACTTAGGCTGCAGCCGGGGTTACCTCCACGTGATTTCCAGGGCCATGTGCTCCCATTGCTTGCATCTACACCGCCGAGAGCCAGCGTACCTTACGCTCCCTCTCATCACCAGCTGCCTCCGAGCGTAGTGCTTCTACCACCGCATGGTGGTGCTGGTCCGTCACTCCTGTGGTCGGTTGCTACACCGCCAGGAGAGAGCGTTCCCTTCATTCCGCCATGTCACCAGCCTACCGGCACACTGACCCGGCATCTGGCACCACCCTCTCCTGGATACCCTGGCCAGCTTCCTCTATGGTTTGCTTCTACTCCGCCCCGAGCCGGCGCTTCACACGCCCAGGCGTGTCATCAGCCTGACGGCTTGGTGCCCGGACCACCTCCACCCTCTGGTCAGTCTTCTCCGTGGTCCATCTCGTCACCACCGAGACAGGGCGTTCTTCATACTCATTGGCATCATCCGCCGCCTTCAGAGGTCGATGTCTGGCTACCAGCACCACCTTTTGTTGATGCTGTCCTCCAGCCGCTCCCGTGGTCGGTTTCTACACTGCCGGGACACGGCATTCTCCATCCTTACCACCATGACTCGCAAAGGATTTGTCACCTTCCTCCATGGCAGGATCCAGCTTTTTGTGGGTTTGCCTGCCACTTCTGTGGCGATGGACACCACGGTTGGCGCCAGTGTCACATACGCCCCAGTGGGTGGCATCCACCCTGGCTCCAGCCTCGTGAGTTTCCTCACACTCCACAGCAGACGGATCTACCTCCTTCGTCCGTTCCCCACACTAGCGCTCTGGCTATTCTGTACACCATGCTCCAGAGTCTGCGACTGATGATGCAGCAGGTCAGGGACCACCTGTTCTCCCTTATGGTTGATTCTTCTTGTTCCGCGTCGTCCTCATCTTCCTCATCTTCTTCTGAAGGACCTTCTCCCCACTGCACTCAACCTCTCTTCTCAGTCCGCGGCTATTCTCTCCATCCTACGCTCTACTGGTGTCATGCCCCCTTCCAGTCAGCCTCCTCCTCGACGACGCCGTCGTCGCCCAGCGCGTCCTGTTTGTCTCGTCTCTGGCAAGTCCACATCTCCACCGGCTTCTGTCGTTGCACCGGTTGAGGGGGGGTGTGTGCATCCGTCCACTTCGACTTCGACTACGCCAGTGAGCACCGACGATGGAGCAGGAGCACCTAAAACTGCATCTGTTCAAGCAGGTCCATTAGTAGCAGCATCAGCCACACAGTCTATATCCACACTTCCCGCATTCTCTACGGTACGAGCTGCGTCAGCTGGTACAACTGCATTTGCTGCACGAGCTATCCCACCTGTTGCATCGCCTGCAGCATCGTCCTCTCTAGCCTCTACAGCTTCAGCATCAGGAGTAGCATCAGACATATTCACACAGTCTACATCCGAGCTTTCCGCATCCTTTACAGTACCAGTTGCATCAGCTGGTACAACTGCATTAGTCCTCTCTACACGAACAGCATCAGTCCTCTCTACACCAGCAGCATCACCTGCTCCATCTACTTCTTCACCAGCAGCCGTAGCATCGACATCATCTACTGCATCCACAACTTCATTGGCAATAGCCTCTCCTACAGCACCTGCTTCGCTTACAGTACCAATTGCATCAGCTGTGACATCTGCACCTCCGGTATCAGCTGCCCTATCTGCTGCATCCGATGCATTGCTTGCATTGACGTCATCTGCAGCATCTTCAAATTTTGCAGCATCAGCGTCATCTGGACTCTTGACTTCGTCCTCAGTGTTAATCTCATCAGCTACATTGACCCCACTAGCTGCATCGATGCCTTTGGTAGCTGTAGGTACTACGGCGGCGCCTGTGATGGGTGCATCTACTACATCCTCAGTACCGACGGCACCAGCTGTATGTGGTTCCTCTGCAACGCTTTCATCTTCCACACTAGCCCTGCTAGCCACGTTAGCTGCACTGGCCACATTGTCTCCACCAGGTGCACCAGCTTTATCACCGGGGTCGACGTCTTCATCAGGATCCTCTGCATGGGCGGTGTCGGCACCTTCAGGATTATCATCTGCTCTAGATGTTGCATCAGCTCCATCTTCTCCCTCAGCGCTAGCACCTACGTCCTTTGTAGCATCACCTGTTGGGACATTAGCTACATCTACTGCATCGACATCATCTACAGCACCTCCAGCATTAGTTTCATCTGCTACATCGGCAGTACCAGCTTCATCAGCAGCACCAGCTACATCATCAACACCAGCTGCATCAGCACCACCAGCTTCACCGTCAGCATCAGTTGCATCGGCAGCATCTACTGTATCGACAGCATCTACTGCATCAGCAACATCGGCTACATCTGCAGCATCAACTGCATCGGCAGAATCATCCCCACTGTCAACATCAGCTGCATCGACAGCAGCAGCCACATCGGCAACCTCAGCTACATCGACCGCATCAGTTGTGTCTGTTGTCCCCTCAGTTGTCAACAATCTTGCAGCAGTTGATAGAGACACCTTTCTGACGTGTGAGATCTTGGGTAGGGCACTTGAGTCTTCCACACCTATGGTTGTGACTACAGGATCGGTTCCCTTCACCAGTTCGACAGCACTTAGTCAAATATGTCCGAGATGTCGAGCTGAGGAGGACGAGATGTGCTCCCATATCAGTGCGCAAGAGACTTATGTCGCTACCATTCGAGAGATGTTGTCCGGCGATGCCCCTCCACCACAGGATGCTCCCGGTGACATCTTCACTGGGTACATGGGGAGGAGCGATTACATACAGATGTCTAGAGAGTGTGAGCTGAGGGATGCAGAGGGGTGGTTGCGTGCACTACAGGATGTGCTGGTCGACATGCCCAGATGGTTCTGAGTCCAGTTCCATAGCACACTCGGGCATCAACTCATATGGTGGGGATCCTGAGGTAGTGAGCAGTGACGACATCCCGGACAGCCTTGGACAGCCTTCAGCTCACCCCCATCCTCCCTCTCTGTACCTAGTCCATTCCTCTTCACTTCAGAGCCGTTCACGCCTCCTTCCACCGAGATTGTCCCTCGTCCACGTTCTTCAAGTGAGCCTCTGTCACAGTCCCTGGACACTTTGAGACATGTTGCTTTAGGAGGCACGGTACCCGTAGTCACTCAGCTTCGGGCAGCAGAGGTGGAGGTGGTCGTGTTCCGTAGAGTGGTTGAATCCTTGTCCACCACCTACAGTGAGGAGGTGGCAGTGCTCGACGATGTAGATTTTGAGCTTCGCACAGTCACTCCGGAGGGTCATGTCGATCTGCCCCTTCGTGCCTCTCGTCTCCAGGGTGAGTTGGTTAGAGTGCAGGAGTACCTGCGCTCGTTGGAGTGTGCAGTTCCTACATCGCCTGCAGTGACGAGCTCCACACACACAGATCTGGCTTCGTCTCCACCCTCCACCCGAGGACCCTCCAACACCATCCTCTCCACCTGTACTACTTCGTAGTCTGCTCGTTGGGACCTCTGGCACCCCCCAGATGTGGGGGGATCAGCCTCTCTCTCCTCTCTCAGCCATGGAGCATTTGGCAGCGTCTTCTCCACTCCTACACCCTCTGAGTCTGATGAGAGTGATACCCAGGATCCTGCTAGTTGGGATCTCTGGCAGCTTCCATGTGGTGAGTGACAGACGTTAGGCAGGGCATGAGCGACTTGTGCACTTGGTAGCCATTGTAGCTTCATCCTCATCTCTCTGATGACGTATTCACATCTCCTGCTACTATCAGGTGTGATCATTGTTGGATTGTTCTTCCCAGGATCGTTTGGGCAAGGATGAGATGCAGTGTTATCTATAGGCAATAGGTTCATAACCTTCTGCATGCAGGGGGAGCAGATCCATCCTAGCACATTGGTGTTGGCGTTCATGTTCTCAGCACTCTCTCATCGTGGGGGAGTATTTGTATCTTCTCAGCTGGTACCTTGTCGACAGCTCTTGCAGCCCAGGGGGAGTGTTGGTGTATGGGCTTTGAGTTATCATGTAGCCTTGTTTAGGGAGAGCCTCCTAGTTTGAGCTGATGGTTCTCCAGTGGCTACATTACTCCTTCTGTGACGTGTATGGTGCATGCTAGCAGCTCACTTTACCCATACATGTTTAGTAGAGTTTTCTCGGTGGTCGAGACCCGGGTTCTTCGTGGTTTGTGCCAGTACACCAGGATACCCCATAGAAGTTCACTGCACAGTGTCTGACTGGTGATACACTCTTTCCATGGTCGAGACCCGGGTACCTGGTAGTCTGTACCAGTACCTCGGGAGACCCGGCACTCATTGGTCTAGTCTTGTTGGCCCCTTGTCAGATGCGTGTAGTTTGCATGTGGCTGAGACTTGGACGCCCGGTTACATGTTCCGGCGTCTCGGGAGGCCTAAACTTGTCTCGCCTAGCTAGTTGGTGATGCCAGTGTATCACCGTAGATTTTGGATACGTTTGGGGTATATCACACATTTTCCTGTCGGTCGAGACCCGGGAACCCGATTGACTGTTCCGGTGCCTCGGGAGACCTCCATTCTTGCTTTCATGCTCTATGACATGCATATTCCCCGTTCGTGCCTTCTGCCCCCCCTCCCCACCCCCCATGACCCGCAGACGACAGTCACTGTTAGTGATTGTGGTTCAGTTTGTGCCCTCACTATGTGCCACATCCGGGTGCCGTCCGTGGGGAACCGCACCACGCCTGGATATCTAACGTTCTGCCCACAGTTTGTGGAACACGTGAAACATAAAACGGTGTGTAGAGATGGCGGATTTCCACAGTTTGCGAGTGATTTGTCCGTGAGAGAAGAAATAACGGCCTAATTGCGCGATACCCACAGTTTCGGCCTCCGACTTTTCACACGGTACTCACTGTACACAGAAGATACGTGCAGTACCCACTTTTCCCGAAGCGCCTGGGATCATGCATGCCGTACCCACTGTTGCAAACAAATTCACACTACACCGGTTCCGCGTGAATTTGTTTGTCAACTGTGGGTATCCGGTGTTTTTAATTTCAAGTTTCAATGATTTCAGAGACCATTTCTACATCGCACCAATTCATGCCCGACTCAAATGCATCTCCGGTGTCTTAAACGGAAGGTAAACTTACGACGGAAGTAATATGTGTTCGAACCAACCCTTATCCCCTACTTCATTGGCCGGTTTAAAATGGGGGTTTCAACTTTCGAACGTTCGCCGAAAGCTCGACGAGCATCACATGCGAGAACAAGCGTCGCGCAGCTCCTTTCCCGAACATGCAGCGAGCGTGCCGTGATGTTGCGTTACGCGGGCCATGCCGTCGCTGTGGACAACATGCGAACGGGCTCTAATCGTAGCAGGTTTCGAGGCCGCGATATGTTGCCAGGTGGACGTTGTCGTCCACATGGCAACGACGCTAGCTGGCGGATACTTCGAGGTATAGCGACATGGTGCTAACGTTGTGATGTCGAAGCTGTCGTGCCTCCCCTCGTCTAGGAATACTATTTCTTGTAACCTCCTCTGACGTCTTCACACCGCATGCATGGGACGCGACGGTTGTCGGCATGGAAAGTCGGCCAACCGCCATGTCATGGGGACGTTCTCTCTTGTCCTCCGCAGGGGTCCTGACTGTTCAGCCATTGTTGATGTGTAGTCGTCATGTTCTTCCAATGTCGCCGCTTCGTCGCCGCGGGCTTCTGTCTCTGGGATGGCCCTCCTCCTCCGCGCTAACAACTGGTGGATTTTCCAAGTGTAGATGGTGGGTAGGATGCATATTAGGACGCATGTCGCACACTGTTATACCCACTGTTGGCCACCATGGCCGCCACTTTGTACGCCAGTGGAGGCGACTACCCGTCCGACGAGGACGACGACCCACCCGAGGTCCTCGTGTCCCAGTACCACCCGGAGTCATCTTTCCTTTTTACTGAGTGGGAGGAACACGAGTGGCACTGTCACGTCAATGTCGTGGAGCGCATGACTCCTCGCTCCCCAGACCGTGTTGAAGAGCGCACGATGCGACTTGGAGGCAGTCAACGTGTCCGTCCGTTTCGTGGTTACCGTGCGGGTGGGTTGAACCCACTTTCTTTCTAGACATGGCGTCGTCGCCGACGGGGTTGGACCTCCTGCTTGGTCGAAGTACGCTCACCGCAAGCCATCTCACACCAACATGTCTTCTGCCTGTTTCCTTGACACGTGACTCACATGTCTCTGTGCACGTCCGCTGTGCAGGGTCGTCTGACGAGGACACCCCGCCGCCCCCGCCGGACAACACTGTGAAAGATGTTGAAGTCGCTACTGGACGTGTGCGAAAACGCAAAGGAAGATGCACGGATTTCCCAGGCGGGCGTGCCTTTCGCAACATGGAAGCCTATCGCGAAGCTGTCCAAGACTACGCAGTGGCAGCCAAGGCTGAAAGTACACCGGCACAGGGTCAGATCACATGTGGCCCACAACACTGGATGTGCGGTGGAGGATGCACAAGGCATGTGTGCCATGATGGCTAGTCTCACCCTGCGCAAGGCAGAGGTGGAGGAGGCGAGATATCAAGTGGCCAACCCCTGCACGGGCATGTGTGCCTCCCCCTTTGGGGAAGTCTTCTATGATGCATGCCTAGAGTTCACTGAAGGTGCAGAGTGCCCTGCTTGTGAAGTCATCTGTTATGTGCACGGCCTACCCGTGCACGTTCAATTGTGGATCAGTACATGTGACCTAGGGCCACTGCTGTTCTGGGCTTGATGTTCACGATGATGCACTCAATTTCGTTTAACCATTCCACTCACCCTAATGTTTGCTTCAAATGATGACTAATGACAACAACAGAACCTTTGTCATTAAAAGTACAGACATTTGCCAATCCTTACACCAGCATGATAGTGATGATTGCTTTTCCCCGTTGTGTTATGCGCTGCAAATCCGTGTGATCTCCGACTTACCTAGACAATGAAGGTACTTAGTGATGGAGTCTAGTGGTGGCTGACATGCAGTGTAGAAATTAAATGTATGCCATGACCACTTCCTGTACATACTTGTCCCGAAATGCGTTTAAGACATACTGTGTACGATTACAGTGAATTATATTCATCTTGCCCACTATGTTCTCCGGCGTCCTAAGAGGTCTCCTAACGGCAGAAAACATTGGATTACGTTCCATATGTCCACTATGTGTGACCTAGTTCTGAGCAGACATACATTCAAAAGAGTTGAAGACAGATGGTTATGTGGCAAAAACGAATTGTGGAAGTTGGGGAACGTTCACGATAATGTGGTCTAAACAGAACCACAGCAACCAGCGACAATATCAAGCCCAAGGCATCCATGGATCAGGGGTGTAAGGTGGACGTGCACATGGCATGCGTTCATTCAAAATCCAGCACATGGTCTCTGGTCCAGATGGGTCGTTCACCCAACTAGGTTGCTCCTCCCTTGCAATGAACGTGTCCCAGCGAGTCTTGATCCTAACCCAGGCCTCCTTCACTTGCTGGGGAGTGAGCTGTGGCCTGGTGGGTACGGTACGTTCGCCACCCCAAGCACCAACTTCATCCCAGCGTGTGGCGTGGTTGGTTTGGTAGATCCTACACACCGTGTCCCAAGTGTACACACGGTCGGTCCAGAACCGCGTACGCACGTCCATAACGTCTGTGGGCTCGCTGTCGTCATGTCCACATAGCGGGCGACCCATGTTGTGTGATGTGTACAACAGCGTGAATGGAGATGGCTTATGGTGATTGCCAGCCCCGTATTTGTATGTGGTATACGTGCGGTTGCATCCGCACGGACAGTTAGCCTCGGATGATATCCATGGCTCCCATGCATCTGGGCCGTTCAATGGTCTAACACTGGGCAAAGGACAGTCGAGGGTCTGTGCCATGGCTTCAGGTGTCGCAGCCCATGTCGTCTGTCGCGGATGGCGGCCATGTACATTGCGCTTACGTGCCTCTCTGCGGTCCCATGCATCCCTGATTGCGACCCATGCTCGGTGGGCAACAAAGGGGTCCACATAATATCCAGTATTCCACCCGCGGCCATTCCCGCCAGTCGTGCGAGCGTCTAAAGACATGACGAGAGTTTGCGATGATGAACCATACAACCTACGTCGTAATATGGGCGCGGGACAGGACGCCCGCCGTTCTGAACAGGACGGGCAGCCGTCCCGACGCGGACTGTAACCCTGAACACTGCCCCTTCTTTGACCGGCAACTTGCCGGTTCAACAATGTTTAAAACAAATTATGGTGTGAGGTTTGCGAGGTAATGTACATTGCACTTGATGGGCGGTGCTCGCGTTAGGCGAGTCAGCGGTGCACGATCATTGGAGGACGAGCAGTGTCACGGTTGCACTGGACCAATGTTGGTCCACGAAGACGAAGACGCCAAGTCAGACAGGAATCTGAAAATCGTGTGGTGCACTTGGCGTGGCGACTGCCACGCTGTCATTGGTGTGCGAGGCTACATTGGGGTCCTGTTTCAATGCTGTTGTCCTCTGCCGTCCCGTGTGGAAAGTGGGTATGCGGAGTATTAGTTCGTCCTCCATACGATTTTTGGCTCGGTGGACGTCCGAAGTATTTCTTTTTAACAGTGGCTACCGGAAGTATTTTACACAGTTTGTGGACGTTATACACATTTTCCTGCAAAAGTGGCCCTCCCATACTTTTTGTGCGAAAAGTAGGTACGACGTTCTTTAGTGTACCCAAGAAATAAACTGCTGCCTTAATGGTCAAATACAATGATTATGTTAGTGGAACAGAAGAGACACTACTGTATTGCTTTCAAAATGCATTGAGCTGTGGAGTGCGCAAGATTTAGTCGTGACACTTGTTGTTCGTGACACATTCCCCCCTCTCGACCATGGCTTTCAACCAGATTCATTGGCTGAACACGACATCAGCTGTGTCTTGATTCACTTTGGTGAAGCAGAAGAACCTATTGAGGTGGACCCCACTCCAATAACCTGATCTTCTTCAATGTCCCAACACATCGACGAAATTGTGCATGTTGAAGGTGAAGGACATGTTACACAAGACCTGTCCAGGTACACAGAGCCCTTTCAAAACCTCAGAAGGCCGCAC
The DNA here is from genome assembly GCA_023375785.1 of Penium margaritaceum. NCBI lineage: Eukaryota > Viridiplantae > Streptophyta > Zygnematophyceae > Desmidiales > Peniaceae > Penium > Penium margaritaceum. The sequence goes on along the minus strand of SZWC01000140.1, from coordinate 187,746 downwards.
CCCTTCCTCCTCCATCCGGCTCTTCAGTGACAGTTTCTTGTTTGTGAGCAAAGACTGCACCACGGTCAAAGTACTACACCATGACTGCCAAGGGTCAGAAACTCTTCACCGCCTTTACAAGAGGCACAGGGTCTTTTCATTCAGGAATGAAAATGTCTGTTGACACGCGACTGTGGGGAGGACGCCTTCATCCTGTGCTCCACCAGAGGTGGTGCGCCCCAAACACGGCCATTTGCAAATGGCCATGTGCCATGATGACTGCCGGAGCCCAGCGGCAAGTAGGGCAAGCGAGACGTCTGCGCGACGTGATCGTACCTGCACATTCTGACGCACAAGGATGACGGGGGATTCAGCCCCACTCTCCTTAGCCCTTGTCAGACGTGCTGCCAGCTCCAAGCAACAAACCCACGTGCTCGCTCTCCTCTTCCCGCCCCGCACTCTGCGAACCTCCGCCCGTTTGAAGTGCTTCCTCCCCTCCGCCAACCGCAGCTGCACCAGCACCACCACCACCAGCAGCGATAGCAGCACCAGTGGTCGGCGACGCAGGTCGGTTCGAGGTGGAGAGCCAGGTGCAGTGGACAGCCTGCGACTCCTCGTACGTCGCAACTTGGTTGGGCCGCAGCGCGAGGAATATGAGCGAGGCCACGTACAGCAGCACGAGCAAAAGCAGCAGCAGCGGCAGCACCACGCCGTGCGTCCATTGCCGCAGCACGTCGATCACAAAGTAGCAGTTCACAGCGATGACGAGGAAGCCGACGACCCACGTCACCGCCGTCACCTGCACAGCAACGGAGCAAGGAGAGGGGACACTCGCCAACCTGCCTGAGGACACCAATGGCAGACGTGGCGCAAGAGGGGGCGACCGGGGGGGGGGGGGGGGGGGGGGGGGGGGGCATGCCCCCTGCTTGGGGTCAAGCACATGAGCAGTCCGGTCATTTCAAATGAAGGATGCTACTTTTATAAAGATACCAATCCTGACCTGGCTTCTGGACGAAAAACAATTCCAGTAGGTGGAAAGGGCCTGTTGCTCAGGGTCCGATGCAGGCAAGACTTCCGCACCAAGTTGGGTACGTCACCATCCGTCGCATGCGGTGCGAGACTTGCACGCAGCACCCACAAACCAATCGTGTCGGGGCCCAGCACGCGAGTCGCGCCTGGGGTCAGGCCCATGACAAGGCGGCCTGGCCCGCAGTGCTCTTTCACACAGCCACAGTTTGGACCCACCTATTCACCTAGGTACACAGAAACTGGTCCGGAGTTTGTTCGAAGAGTCAATGCAGTGCGACAAACGAAAGGAGAGAGGAGCCACCGCAGTGCGGTCAGCTTGCATTGCCAGTGGGAAGAAAAACAGCAACAGCAGAGAGTAGAGGGAAGCAGCGATGGCAGCAGCAGCAGCTGCTGCTGCTGCAGCTGCAGCAGCCGAGAACATCCCGAGAAAGCAAAAGGGAGGGAGGCGCGTGCCACTCACAGTCACTGTGTTGGCAAACGGTCCCATTTTCTGCGACGCGGACGTGAACTTGAGGAGGGGAATCAGAGCGTACGGCAGTCCAAATGAGAGAACCATCTGCAGATCCACCAAAACCCCTCCACACCACGCAGCCGTCTGATTAGCGCACCCAGGCAGGCTGACAACCAACCATCACCCATCCTCCATTCATGAGTTTTGCATTGCATTCCTTGACCGTTCGATTTCCATCCATTAGATTATCTGATACCCTACTGATCGTTAAATTCGATTTTTTGAAATTTACCAATTTGGTGATCGTTAAATTCGTTCAGATTTTGACCGGGTAGAATTATTTTGGTGATCAGTTTAAATTCCTCGAAACGCTGCCCCTGCTCATGAAATTCGGCAAGAGCACGTGGTCAGGTCCTCGACGTGGCTGATGTTTGAATTTGAAAGTTCAAAAGCTGGTCGCGCCACCACGTGTCGCGTCGACGCGCTCTGAATCTGACAGCCGAGCGCTGGGACCGGTGCTCGGTTGTCAGATTTGCGACTGCGGATCTGACAAAAAGTCCTAAACGACGAGGGTGAATCTGATCTCGCATCCAAATCCCCCTTTGTATCCAACAACGACGACAACAAACAAAGACCATGAAGTAAATAGACACCAAAATGTACCCGTTAAATTCGACGAAAGAACCTGAATTATTTTGGTGATTCAAATAAATTCGTTGAAAAAACAAATTCGTTGAAAGACGGCCAACAAAATAATCTTTAATATCGAATTTAACGATCAGTAGGGTACTTCAGTTTGCTTCCCATGCTTTGAGAGGTTACTCTCCCAAAACCCCCACAACTCAACTCAACCCCTCTACCGGAAATTCGCCGACTTCTTGTTCAGGTCCTCCCGCGCGACGACTACTCCCGGCAACTCACACTGCCGTTTGACAACGCGAGGTTCCGACTTGTGTGTGTCTGTGTCTGTGTGTGTGTGTGTGTGTGTGTGTGTGTGTGTGTGTGTGTGTGTGTGTGTGTGTGTGTGTGTGTGTGTGTGTGTGTGT
>SZWC01000140.1:151680-172289 GCA_023375785.1 Penium margaritaceum | reverse complement strand
GCTCACTGACACACAAAAAAGAAGTTTCTGATTTCGGCGAGGCACTCGGACTTCACCGTATTCCAAAATTGTCCTCCGCGAGGACCTTGCCAGCTCCTGTGACAAGAGCACGGGACGGAGAGCGTCAGGGAACCAGCATGGCTTGCCGATGATACCTCTGAAGTGGTCCGCGCATTCTTCCTGCCCAGTGTCTAGGCCATGCAGTCACCTCGCCTCCGCTTGGGCAGACCAGGACGACAAAGCCTTGAAAATGACGAGTAAGCGACCGTGAGTCCCCTAAGAGGGAGGGACTGACTGCAGGGGCCAAGTGATCGGACAATCGAAAATCCTTTCACCCGGAGAGGGTGTCCGGGGTGCGCTGGGGAGGTCGGATGAAGTGACCGAATGACGGCTCCATCCAGTCATCGCCCGAATCGTGGCCAATAGCCACGATGGTCACTGGCCATCATTGTTGTGCAGGACGACATTGGACATTCATCCAGAGGTGTGGACGTTATCCTCTGAGATAGCCGGACGCATACAGTCTGCTTTGTCCCAACTGTAGATGGTGGCCTACATTGTCTGAGGTCTCGGCGGACGGCGTTTAGTCCGCCCCAGGAGATTTCGTTTTCGAAGACGTCATTCAGCGGTCTCCAGTCGTGGCCAAGCATGGACAAGTGAGTGCGACACTGCCGGTAGCTCTTGCCACCGTGGCGAAAGTTGGTAGGAATGTCGGAGGAGCTGTTCTGTTCCGTTGTTGGTAAGTCGTGAAATATCTCGCGACCATGCCGTTCCACGCGAGAATGATCGCCGTCGACGTTAACGACGATGACATTCCGGCGTGAGTTGCAATGGTCGTGAAACGTTCACGATCACGCGTTTCACGACTTACCAGACACGACAGGAGTTGCACCACAATGGGATCGACCACACGACAGATCACCCAATGAGGCGACATCACATTCGACAAAACGGTTCCTAGTAACCAAGAAGAAGTGAGAGCTTAACCTTTGGACGATGTCGATCAAATTCGAACGTAGAACCGGAATATTTCTTCTTTCGGGACTGCTGGCCGATGACCTGCGAAACAAGGCAGACTTCTCCTAAGACCTGACAAAAAGAAACTTCGCATTTCAGCGACAATACCGGTATTGGGTAGGTTTGACGAGATCATGTTCAAAAAATCTGGTTGAATTTTTACGTTTTAGGACTGACCACCTGTTGGATCCGTAGGTCAATATGGCTAAGGTTAAACTCCTTCTTTGCAAGAACGCCCTTCCTCCGCCTTGCAAGCCTTGCTGGCCTTGCTGAAATATTATAGTATCCTATTAATGAAATGGATATCATGGTATTCTATATCATCAAGCACGTATTTCTTCAACCCAGCCTGGAAATGCGCACATTAAACTAATCACGAAAACGTAGGATTGACTTCCCTATTAGCTTCAAAGATGATGGACAACCTCGCTCATAGATTAGAAGCCACCTAACCGTCCAGATCCGCCGAAACCATGTACCATCACGATCAAATAGGAGCTTTCGGTTGCTTAAGTTTAATAGGGGTTTGACCTCTGAAGGTCTTAAAAAGCACGGCGAGCGTGCATCGGAATCTTTAAACACGTAATGATAGTTTGTGTTGTTAAGGTGAAGGCACCGACATGAGTTTTTTTTTCATGTTTTGAAAACAATAAATGTACGAAACATGTTTGTGTGCCAAATGATCGAGTTTTAACTCTTCGGTTGCTATTGATCAATTCCAATTCACAAGTCAATAAACATCTTGAGGTGATATAGGATGCAAATCTTGCTGGCATGGATTGTCACAGACCTTGTACAGACCTTCCTTGCAAATATCACAAAGCTCTCCACTGAGAATTTGTGGTACTTGTGGATGATGTACATGTCATGCATCAACGACGCATGACATGTAGCAAAAGAGATAAAAGGGATAAGGCGCATGGCTCCTTCTCCCTTTTCTCCATGTGGCGGATAGTTTTTGGGAGAAAGGAGAGGAACATGGTGCCCTCTCCCCCTCCTCCCAAGCGGAGATGGGGTTCCGGAGAGAGGAGAGGAGCGTAGCTCCCTCCTCCCTACTTCATGACGGAGATGACGCTAGAGAGGGAAGAGAGGAACATGGCTCCCCCCTTTCTCATCCTCTGAATGGTACAAGGAAGTAATGAGAGTAAAGCAGCTTCCTCTCCCACTCTCCTGCGCCGTCCTGCCCCTCCCTTCCCCATGGTACGGATGGCGCTAGAGAGGGAGGAGAGGAGCATGGCTCCCTCTCCCCCTACTCCACTACACAATTTGTCATAGGGAGAGAGGGATGTTGCTCCCTATTCCCTTCTCTCCCTCTTTCATAACGCGGACGGTGCCAGGGAGGGAGGATAGGAGTGTGGCTCCTCCCTCCTAACCTGTGTTATGTTCAATGTCATAGGAAAGAGGAAAGAGATGGAACCAACAGTGCCTATTGGTAAGCCAACGAAAGGAGGCAGGTGAATCCCTCTCCCCTTTCAATGGCTCAGAAGGAGACTGTGGACAATGAGAGAGCATACCTCCCCCTCCCTTTATGAGAAATTTCCTCCATCCACACCCCCTCATCCATGGCGTAGATTTGTTGGAGGAGGTGGGAACGAGCTAGTCGTTTTTCTCCGATATGCTTCAGATAGAATGATTGCTCGACCTCGCGAGGATTTTTTGTGAGGAGCACACTTGATGGTGGAATGCTTATGTGATTTATGGTTTGCAGATTTATCGGTTACATGACAGTGATCTTCCATTTTCTGTTCCATCTTGGACCTAAAGCTACACCAAGGAGAAGAAGATGGTTTCTCTGTTTGAACACGGTTTTTCACTGCCGTAAGTAGCGCCACGGAGCTCATTCTGGGCTCTCATGTATTCTTAGGAATTCTATAATGTTCATGAAGATAACATTTTTAGCATAGGGATCTTTGTGACGTTGGCACCAATCTCACAGGCGTAGTCACAGTGGTGAACTAAGAGCTTGGTTAAACTTCTGACACGAGTGCCGATTACACTAAATGCACGTACCGCAATGATGGAAATCTTTATCAAAGTTCTGTTCATAGAAGAGATAAAAGTCCCTTTTGTACTTGGGATACTAATGACAATACCGTAATTGCACTGCTTGCATTAGTGCTGAAATAGCCAAGTCCGAACTAGCAATTAAACAGTGAGTGCAGAATACACCAGTGATGTGAGTGTCAAAGGCACCAATGCTACAATAGTTTAGAGTTTCATGTCAAGAGTGTCCTCTATACCATCGATAGAAGTGCCAAATGCAAATGCCAAATAGTAGTAATGTTACAAGTTCCAATGGCGGTTCGACTTGAGTGTTGATTGCACCATAGATAAAAATGCCAGAAAAAGAAAATTTGTGTGGGTTTTGGCTTAATTAGATTATGAGAGTATTAGCGTATGAGTGCCAACTTCAACCAACACACATGTGACGGAGGCAATCTCCAAACGAAGACTGATCACACTAGTGCAACAAGTTTTAATTGCACTTGGAATATTACCAACAGAAAAGGCAATCGTTACATTAGTGCGAGTGTGTAACAGACCATGGTCACGAGTTGTTAAAACTACCAACGAGAGTTTCGGATGAAACACTGACATGAGTAGCAAATGCACCATTGTTGCGAGCACCGATTGCACGGTTGTTATGAGTTGCAGGCTGCTCTTTTTTCATGGGTGTCGAATGCACCACTGATGCGAGTGTTGAAAGCACCATGGGCAGAATCTGGTCACGTCAATGTAAGTGACACGACACATGGCATAGGTGCCCATTACACTGATGACATGGGCGTTCAGTTGCTACGACTAGCTTAATTCACATCACATCATCAAAATTCCCACCAAGTAGCTTAACGAACATTTAATAACCATGTTAGTCACCGACTGTGCCAAATACTTCATCTCGATTTTTTGAGTTTGTTACTCTCACACTCATTGCACGTGTCATTGTTCGTTGAATCAACTAATAGTACCATGCCAACAGAAAATACTAATTAAGGAAATGTTGACACTTGTGAACTAGTATGCATGAATCGTCTTGGATCTGGGCAATAACGGTGGACGGATTCCACCAGACCCATCACCGGTATGTGTAGAGATGCCAAGCCGGCCACGCACTAGGTTCTACAGCATGCACAACTTGCATGATGGGTTACAGAAGAACTTGTCACATGTGACCCATTGCAAGACCACGCATGTGGCCGTTTGTCACGTTTATGGACCACGCGCACTTCATGGCACAAACACATTGTCTACCGGTCGTTGATGATGCTCAGAACCACGGATATGGAGATGTTGAACCATGTGTTAAGCCTATGGAGGTATGCAACCCACACAATGGTATATTGGCCACGTGCACGACATGTATTGGAAACAGGTCAACTAATCGCTGATCGGTCACGTCATTAAAGTGGAAAAGGACGCTTGAATGACTAAGTGTCACACAAATATTTTGACATCATGAAAATCAAATAATATCAAGAATTCCTTTAGAACACGATGGTGCCACTACCAAATCAGACAAGGTTTTTGCTGGATGTATGGATTTTGCTTTAAGAGTAGCATGCCAAATTGCCATTGCACTATTGCACGCAAAGGAAACGTGATTGTTTCAAGAGTGAGCACATGGACAAGCCATGTTATGGCTATGCCATGTGAAAGTAATTACACAAATAATATGTATAAGAATTCTGATTTTCATCCTAGACAGATGACATCATGATACGTGCTTGATGACATACACCTTACGACTCAGTGAGTGATGGACATAAATCATGGTACTGTAGCGTGGCAGTGCCACGCCGACCGGTCGAAGGAGCCACGTGGCTCGAGCGGGGTCACCTGGGACTGTGGGCGGTTGGACAGGATGGCTTGAGGGTCGGAGACCCTCAAGCACCGCGGTTTTGGCCTTGTCAGCCAAGGATCCTGTCCAATTCGTTACAGGTACCAAGTGGTAGCAATGATAGAAAGATACGAGAATGTTCAGAAGGTAATATCTTCATTCCGTTAATCATTCAAGAAGTCAACAATTTATGGACATCGACAAATGGAAGTGCTTAATCTGATGTCAGTGGCATCAGTTCATCCATTAATCCAAGAGTTTTCCAATCCGATAGAAAGGAAACAATACCCTTTTCTACGGTATAATTATAGGACTGTATGACAAATTCATAGCTTGCCACAACCCAACTACAACATACTTGGGATACTACCATAGTTTACGAATCAGAGTGAATGCTGAAAGCAACCAAAAGTGACAATCATGTTGTCCGCAACTATTGATGCAGAACGAATCATTGTCAACCTTGAGGAATGTCACCCCTTGTTGAGACAAATTTAGTCAATCTCATATCTTGAGACGTCAAATAAATGATACACCTCTGATGTATTTCTTACTCACAATGAGATGTGTGGATGGAAACCAGACATGCCATGAAATGACATGGTACCAGTCATGCCATGCTGCTAATAAAATAGAGCAAAGAACCGACGTTGTTAGAAAAATCAGTCTTTGTCAAAGTTCACACACGAAACTCCTTCATGATAACTTTGACTGCCTATATGAGACAAGAGTATTTCTTTCTGAGATGGATCTTTAACCATGAATGGATACCTCATTTGATTTCAATGTAGTTGAACCAAACGCAGATGAACTGGAAGGTCACGAAGAGACATTTGAAATCCCTTCCTTCTGGAGATGTTTCAGTTGATGTACATGGCCAATGAATTTTTGGATGTCACTGCCGTGCCATCTACTTGTTTATTAGATATCTTATAGCAAAGCGATACCCTATACAAGTGCTTGGTGTAAAACAAGTTGAAATACCCCACTAAGTGGAAGAACCAAATGTGTATACAATAGACATGAAAGCAGCATAACATATTGCGACTTGGCAATGATGTTCCACGATGTAATCTTAAAAATAAAATGTCTTGAGATACTCGTTCAAAAGAAGATGCAAGATTCCTATCGATCCATAGAAGTCACCAACAAGGATTTAAAAATGAAAAAATCTATTGGTTAAATTTTTGAATGGATCCCTGGTATGCGTTATGCAAAAATAGTAAAGGTGTAAAACCGGTCTTTCTACTCATTGGATCACTAAATGTAAGTTGTAAGTATTTACTTTACAGTTTAACTTACAATTATATCAAATTCACACACAAAGGGTGCTCCTCCAACATGTAACACATAGATTGTCATCATGGTTATTGCATTAAGTAAACACAAAATCATGAAAATTTTACTTGCGGATAAGATCCACAGACGTTGAGATCGGTTATCTTGGTAACCTAGTAAAAGCAACATGCTTTTGACATGGACGTCAGCGGTAGCCATTGGTACCCATTTGACGCAGGGATAAGCAGATTATGATTGAGACCAAGATCATCTAGGTAAGAGTATAGTCTTGTCCAATGACGAACGTTGACGGTAGTTACGGGTGCCAGACGACCAATTCCACCTCCTTCAAAGACAAATACAGTCTGTTTAAAGGAGAACAAGTGTGCTGTGCAATTATGTCTTATGCCATTGGTCCCTGTTGCGATTAAGGTGAAGTTAACATGCATGTTGCATGGACATAGTGGAGCTTGGTTGAGTTCAGCCAACTAACACACGGGTGCTGAAAGAGGTCTGGTGGCCCAATACATGGTTATGAACACGTGTTTTTTGACCATGAGGATTGATTCTTACATTCTTGATTACATTTGCTGACAATTTTGTGGGGAGATATCACCTTGTCAGCAACCCCTGATCCCCTGAGGAATCCGGATCCTGCCCACGAATTTACATCCCCCTCAAGCTCCACGGTTACGATCCGTGTGCAGCGTTAGAGATGGCCAGTCACTCGGCCACTTAGGACTATACTTTGTGAGGGCTTCCGTTTTCATCCCACACTTAGTCGTAAAATACTCTAGAGATGTTACATGTGAGGCTCTGGCTTGTAGAAGGAGGACACATAGCCTCTCACATTCAAGATCATCCATAAACATCTCATGCTTGTGCCAAGGCATTTTTTTCCTTGAGAACCACACTTGTAGGAGAGCTTGACAAACATTCGCCCGTGGATGCCACATCAGTGACATGCAAGAGGCAATAGTACTTGCCTTTTGAAATGTAAGTATGAAAAACCATTCCCAAAACCAAGGGAGTTAAATCACCTCACGATGACCCTCTACATCAATGGAGTGTGACTTAACTAGACCTTTGTCAAGTGAGTTATCCATCCATAGATGAAAACTCAGCTTCATCAAAACCCCTCTTGCCTTGATGTACCTACAGAAGCTTTGTCAAAGACCATTACCAGATATTGTTTTATTTAACAAACAACAATTCTACTGTGGTTTATATTTTCAAATTGACATGGCACAGCTGGTACCACACCATTTCTTGGCATGATTGGAATCCATCAACACAAATTCTTGGGAGTACGATGTACATCACAAGTGTACAGTGTCAGAGTTTTCTCGAGTCGTGATATTTAACGAATCATCCCACATATTGAGGTGAGGAACTTTGTTCCTCAAGGTTGTAAACAACACCTTTTACAACAGTTGTTGGGTACAAGACACTTGTTACACGTATTTGGTGCAAACGTTGTATTTGAATTGCAACAAAACAGTCCAACCAAAGATGTAGGTGCCAAATTTTGGTTAGCATAAAATGTTTTTTGAGTCATTATTTGTCTTCGAGGTTGTAGCCATTGACCGTAACTTCAAGAACATGTCCATGAGATCGTAATAGCTCTGTGTAGTTTTACTAGTTGAAGAAGGCATCACCCTTTCCTCCTTTAAAAGAAGATATTACAAAATGAGACGAGGAACCCAGGTCACTATTGTCGGTTCAAGCACCCTTGTTTGCTATTGTCCACAACATGTTTACTCATTAAGTGAATATATACAAACATCCTTGCATTCCTTGAGTTCCTTTTGTGTTTTTCATCTCGTCAATCAACTGATACACTGGAAAGTATCCTTCTTGTTTTTGACCACCATTATGTGTGGTGCCTAAATTCCTTGGAGGCACTGAAAAGCATATTTGCCTTTTGATATATGCATGCATAGTCAACTAGAGATAGTTCTTAGTGGCACCATGCTTTTTTTCTTTGGCCTTATCAATGCATACCTTGATATGAAATCACATTTCCATGTTTGATACCATTGTTGTATCAATTAATGATGAATCACGTGGCAATGAACAATCCATTTGATCATCTCTATATTCATCAATCCGTGGCTGCTACAACATGTCATAATTGACCACAACTTTATTCCCCCATAAGCCATGGTGATTGAGACTATGTTTCTGATAAGTACAAGTATGTTCCTCAAACGGCAAATCGTGTCTTACTTCTGGGCGGTTTTGTACCATAATAAACGTACACCATGACTCGTAATGATGGCACAAAATCTGTGCTTTTATCATGTTTCCTAGTGTACACATGGCATGGTTTCATTAGACAAAACTATAGGACGGCGTGGGGATCATGTGAAAAGAACGGAGGGTACAAAGGGGTTGACAGTCCCGCATCATGGGAGACTCGAACCTTTCTTTCTTTTGGCCCCTCTTTCCTCCCAAAACACTGTCATGATTCATAATTAGAGCAAGAAGGTAGCAAAATTAACCATTTTCCAATTGTATACAGGGAATTGACCATATATTTGCAGAATTTCCAGTAGATTTGATTTATCCAGTAACCACTCTTCAACAACGCCAAATCCACCACTTTCGCACTTTTATGTCTGATATATCCACGGGTCGTGAAAAAGCCAAGAGGTATCAACAAAAAACCACAAGAAAACCACGTCAACTCACTATAAAGTGCAGCTTTGAAAGTGCTGATGTCGTCATTGTACTTGAACAATCACACAGCCCTATTTTGAGGTGTTTGTGATTGTTCGAGGGAGGGGTTCCCCAGGGGTGCCCGCACAAGAAATAAAACTCTTAACCCCAAATGTAATTTGGGGTTGGGTTTGTAAGCAGTTTGCATGTACAAGAAGAAGGGTTTGCGTGCCGATGAAAAAAGAAGAAAAACCGGTCGTTGGTCGATTACAATCTCGCAAGGGAGCAAGAATCACGATCGAGCAACTCTCGCTCCATCGAGGAGGGTCGCATGACCCCCCCGCCATGTTTAATCAGCAACGCATGTCGTTGCTCGAGCATGGCGAGCAGGCTAGATACCATGTTTCTAGTGGTGGATATGGCAGACATAAAACCCTGCTCGTGGATATGGGAGGGTAAACCCTTTGGGCGCGTGGATATTCTAACTACTTTGCCCAATTATATTGCTATGTCGATGTACATGCATATGTATGCATATGTATGTGCATATGTGTATGGTTATGTATATGTGTATGTATATGTATCTGTGTATGTACATCTACATGTGTATGTATATGTGTACGTGTATGTATATGTAGCGTGCGGACCATTTTTAGGGTTAAAAATGGTCTCTAAATGTATTCCCCGCATTTCGGGGACTCGATGCGAACGTGTCGAGGAGTCAGCGTCCGGAAAATATCTTCGGGCTAGAGTCCAGCTCGACTCTAGCCTGGAAAATATCCCTGTGGTCGGAATCAAGGCAAGAGGAGTGCCGCGATGGAGATTCCACCGCGTCACTCCTCACTCACTCATAGGATGCTGCTAGGGTCCTATTCCACGTGGCATTGCCACGTGGAATGATTAGGCTTAGGATGCATGTTTTACATCCGTGCCCTATGACGACCCCGTCCGTTTCGCCGTGACGCGTCTCACCCAAAATGGCCGAGGCGGCCAGTCACTCGGCCTCCTTGGACTACACTTTCTGAGGGCTTACCTCCGTTTTGAAAGTTAGTCGCAAAACAACCCCCGGCTGTTACATTGGCATCAGAGCCAGACTTCCGCAAACCTTCTGATTTCAGCTCCGTCGGGCCTTTCGATTTTTGTTGAAACGATCGCTGTCCGTCGATCGAGCCTCTGCATCGAGAGAACGATGGACGTTTCACAAAATGACGTCGGATGGACGGAGGCCCTCTGGAGTGCGAGGGCTTGTAGGGGCGACACCTCTGAGAGTGAACGCTGCCCGACGAGGGCATCGAGCCGAGCGCTCGTTTTTGACGAGCCGACAGCTCGACTTGAAGAACAAAAAAAAAGGGCCTTTTGTCGCTCTTCTGCAAAACGCTCCCCGAGCGAGGATCCCCGGCCGAACGCCGATTCCGTCCCTGTCGGCGGAGAGAGCCGAGCTGCGAACGTCGAGAGCCGCCGTGAGCGCCGAGAGCGCCTAAGGGGGCATGTACGTAGGGAGAGCCACGGGGGCAGACCCCCCCCCCCCTTCTTCACCCGCGCATTAGGGGAGAGAGGGGCGGCCCTCAGATCGCCCTCTCTCCCTCGCCTCTGAGGCACGGACGGCGCCAGAAGTGGAGAGGGGGTGATGCCCCCTTCTCCCTCGCCTCTCGGGCGCCGACGGCGCCAGAGAGGGAGAGGGGATGATTCCCCCCTCTCCCTCGCCTCTCAGGCACCGACTGCGCCAGAGAGGGAGAGGGGGTGATGCTCCCCCCTCTCCCTCTCCTCTCAGGCGACGACGGCGCCAGAGAGGGAGAGAGGGGGAGATGCTCCCCTCTTCCTCGCCTCTCAGGCGCCGACAGCGTCAGAGAGGGAGAGGGGATGATGCCCCCCCTCTCCCTCGCCTCTCAGGCGCCGTTTGCGCCAGAGAGGGAGAGGGGGTGACGCCCCCCCCCCTCTCCCTCTCTTCTCAGGCGATGACGGCGCCAGAGAGGGAGAGAGGGGGAGATGCTCCCCTCTTCCTCGCCTCTCAGGCACCGACGGCGCCAGAGGAGGAGGGGGTGATGCCCGGCGATCCCCCTCGCCTCTCAGGCGCCGACAGCACCACAGAGGGAGAAGGGAGCAATGCTTCCCTCTCCCTCTCCTCTCAGGCGCCGACGGCGCGAGGGGGGTGTGACGTCCCTCCCCCCATCCTTCTTGTCCTCTCTTGAGGGGGCAGGTCCAAGGGGGAGGAAAGGGTGCGTTCTTCCCCCTCCCCCCTCTCTCATACGGGCCGACGGCCCAAGGGTGAGGAGAAGGGATGACCTCCCCTCTCCCCCTCGCGTTGGCCGACAGCCAACGGAAGGAGGAGGAAGCTTTCTCCCTCCTCCCACCTCCGTCTGGGGGAATTGGGAATGCAGACGCAGTCTTCGCAAAGTGTTAGAACATCAAATGTTGCATGATGTGACGTGCGCAAGTAGCGCAGCCGGTTGTGGATGACCAGAGTGGCAGGAGGTTCGGAATTCGATCCTGTGGGAAACGTTTTTCCTTTCCAAAATTCCCCCTATTTATGGACCCGGCGGGTTCCATACACATAATGGAGGATGGATTCCTCGCACGTCGTCCAATTTGGATGCCGTAAAAAATTTTTGGAGGCTCACGCTGAGCTCCAAATTATGGAGTACAGGTTTGTTTTCTTTTCTACACTCAAATTTTTACACCCGCCCGTAACATGGGTTGTTTCCCCACTTCAACCCATGGTTTGACCAAGTTGGTCTTGGGTTCCATCCTACAAGCAGTCAAAAGCTCTGAATGAGCTAAAACATTTTTTTTTGGGCATTTCACCTAAATGCCGCCCGATCGGCGGAGCGAGCGTAGAGCTCGGCCTGACATGCCAAAGGCTCTGTTGGACGAGCCGATAGCTCGACGTAAAAAAAACAAAATGTTGTAATGGGAGAGATTTAGCACCGACTGTGCCTAAATTACGCAGGCAACCTCAAAGTTTGAGGATTCCGGGAAGGGTGAACCACTAGTGGTTCAAGGTGATTTACACCGGGCTGGAAAACCATGACGGTGAAGTACGTCGAGACGAATTCACAATTCTAAGAACAAGAGGCACTGTAAGTGTCGCTTCCACCTGTTGAATCACCTACCCGAGGTAACCCCAAATGAGTGTCGATTGCACAAAACAAGTGCCGCTCGCACTATCACGAAAGTCGGTTGCACCAACGATACAATGTAAATTGCATCGGGGACACGAGTGACGATTGTACGTTGATGCACGTATCGACTGCACCACTGACGTGAGTGCCGATTGCACTTCCGATACAAACACAAATCGTACTATTGACGAGAGTACTTTCGACGCAAGTGCCGATTGCACTACCGTCGTGCCGATTGCACAATCTGAGTGCGTGCCTGTTGGCCTGAGGGTGAGTGTGCACCCTGGAGGGTCCCTAACAATGGCTGGTTCACACCACCAACTGTTTTTGGAGAGACTGAAACTGTGGAGGCAACTGGTTCCAAGGATGGCAAAATCTGGTCAGAGAGTGAGGCAATAGTTTTGGCCTCAACTGACTGGGAATGAACTCTTGATCAAGGCTCACAAGCAGTCACATTTCATAGCCACTGATCTAAGCTTTCCAGAACACCAAAGCATGCCAGATTTGAAGCTTCCTAGCAGATTCTATGGCTTCTAGAGTGGCCCTTGGTAGGCTGTCCTTTTCCCACCTAGGAAGGCATCCCTTCCCTCCTCTAGAAGCTTCTGCCCCTTCCTAGATTCCTCAGTTTGCTTCTAGTAGGAGGGAAGGTGTCCAGAAGACCAAGACACCTCTAGATGCCTTGTAGGACAAGTCACCCCTTCTAGAAGGTGTGCCACCTTCCTGGACCCTCACCTGGCCTTCTAGAAACTTAAAGAGGAACTCTAGAGGTTGAGCTAGCTTCCTGGCATCTATTTTCCACCTCCCTTGAGGCAGGGCAGAATTTCATCTTGTGGGACTTGAACCCGGGCCCCTGCCTCTAGAGGTGGACACCATTAACCACTAAGCCACTAAGGCTTGTCTTTTTGGTGTTCCTTTTTGGAGTCACTCCTGCCATGGTGAGGAGCATCATTCCAACAATCTCCCCCTTGCGCATCACCCATGGCAGTCGTCCATGCTCAACCTATAACTGAGGAGACTTTCTCCTCATGGGAGGCGAGCTTACATTTTATTGCTCCCTCCCACTCAGCCCCATCCTTCTTGTGCAGTGCCTCCTTGAGGCTCCTCTTGCGCGAACCCAGTCCAAATGCCCTTGTCGGCATCATATCTTTTTGTCCTTCTTCGCACACGNAGTGCTCCTTGGTAGGCTGTCCTTTTCCCACCTAGGAAGGCATCCCTTCCCTCCTCTAGAAGCTTCTGCCCCTTCCTAGATTCCTCAGCTTGCTTCTAGTAGGAGGGAAGGTGTCCAGAAGACCAAGACACCTCTAGATGCCTTGTAGGACAAGTCACCCCTTCTAGAAGGTGTGCCACCTTCCTGGACCCTCACCTGGCCTTCTAGAAACTTAAAGAGGAACTCTAGAGGTTGAGCTAGCTTCCTGGCATCTATTTTCCACCTCCCTTGAGGCAGGGCATAATTTCATCTTGTGGGACTTGAACCCAGGCCCCTGCCTCTAGAGGTGGACACCATTAACCACTAAGCCACTAAGGCTTGTCTTTTTGGTGTTCCTTTTTGGAGTCACTCCTGCCATGGTGAGGAGCATCATTCCAACAATCTCCCCCTTGCGCATCACCCATGGCAGTCGTCCATGCTCAACCTATAACTGAGGAGACTTTCTCCTCATGGGAGGCGAGCTTACATTTTATTGCTCCCTCCCACTCAGCCCCATCCTTCTTGTGCAGTGCCACCTTCACGCTCCTCTTGCGTGAAGAAGACTTGTGCGAACCCTGTCCAGATGCCCTTGTCGGCATCGTACCTTTTCATCCTTCTTCGCACATGGTTGCTCGTTCGGGGCTGTTGAGGCGGTTGTTGTTGTTGCTGTCCCCTTTTGGCACCATCCTCTCCAAGCGCCTGCTCCCCCTCTCTTGGAGACCTTGGAGACATCTGTTGACTCCCCACCTCCACGTCCATCTCCGGTGCTTCGGATTCTTCATCTGAACTGGCCGGAACAAATTCTGCCGGTCGCCCATCCCTCGGACGATCCTCTCCGGCTGGTGCTACTGCGAGGACGTCACCCTCATTCACGCCCTCCGGCGTCTCCCCCTCAAGGAGTGGCATCCACTCCTCCCTCTTGGAGAGACCTGCCTCCTTGTCTGTCCAACGGCTTTTCTCGTCGAACGTGACGTCGCGACTCCGCACAATCTGCTGCCTCCTTGGGTCAAAGAGCCGGTACGCCTTGCTTCCGCTCTCATATCCAAGGAAAACACACCGGCGGGTACGCGGGTCCAGCTTGCTCCGTCCCTCACGTGCCTGCACCATTGCATGTGCAACACAACCAAATGTGCGGAGGTGACCCACCGCCGGCTTCCTCCCGCTCCACACCTCTTGTGGCGTCTTCCACGCATTGCTATCCTTGTCCTTCAGTGGCTTGGTCGGCATGAGATTCATGATGTACGCTGCTGTCCTTGCCGCCTCCGCCCAATACCGTTGTGCAAGGCCGGCGTCGCTCAACATGGATCACACCATGTTAAGGATTGTGCGATTCGCTCTCTCTGCGATGCCATTCTGTTGTGGGGAGTGTGGAGTTGTTTTCTGCCACTCAATCCCCTTGCTCTTCATCCACCCAAGGCACCCTGCATATTCACCGCCGTTGTCACTCCGGAACGCCTTCACCTTCAACTCTGTTTGCCGCTCCACATCAGCCACAAACTCTTGCATGCATGCAAGGACCTCGCTCTTCCGCTTCATTGGGTAGAGGTAGAGTTTCCGGCTGTGGTCATCGATGAAGGTGAGGAAGTAGCGAGCTCCGCCGATGGAGCTCTCAAGCGGTCCACACACATCTGTGTGTACCACGGCCAGTTTGCCGATGCACGCGTCCCCTTGGCGACAAACGGCTGCCGAGTTGATTTGCCAATGATGCATGGCTCACACACGGTCTCCTTGGTTCCATCAAGGCCTCTGATTTAGAGACCCCGCACCACTTCCCTCTTAGCCATCTCCTTCACTGTCGATGGAGAAATGTGGCAGAGTCGGCGGTGCCATAGGTCCAGGTCTCCTCCATCCTTCGTTGCAAGATTGGCGGCGTTGGACCTCGCCCGGCTGCTGAGGATCTTCGCACGTAGCAGGTACAAGTCGTCCTCCCTCTTGGCACGCGCAATCACCTCACCTTTGCCCTCTTTGCGGATGACGGCCTCCTTCTTTATGAAGAGCACCTCAAGTCCTTTGTCGGTAAGGCGGCTGACGGAGAGCAGGTTTGCCCCAAAGTTGGGCATATGCAGCACATCGTAGATTGTGCTCGTGACAGGTTTGCCATCCACAATTGACTCAATGCGGACGTTACCCTCACCGGCGGCCACCTCTGTTTTTCCATTGGCCACCGTCATGCATCTCTCCGAGGCGCCGTAGGTGACAAATGCCGCCCTGTTGCATTGCGTGTGGCGGCCTGATCCGGAGTCGATGACGGCAACTCCCGGATCCTTCAAGTTGGTGGAGTTGTACGCCATAAGGGCGTGCTCATCTTTCTTCCCGCCCCGCTGCGACCGGTCTGTTTTCTTCTTGGGACAGTTGCGCGCGTAGTGGCCCTCCTTGCCGTAGTTGAAGCACTCCCCCTTCTTGTCACCCTTCTTGGTGCCCTGTTTGGCACCCTTCCACTTGTCGCCTCGGCCTCCACTTTGAGGATGAACCGTGTAAGCTGAACTTGATGCCGCTGCACTCTCTCGACCGCCACGTCGCATCCACTCATTGCGCACGTACTCAGCAACCTTCGGGTACTTCAGCTCGTCGGAAGGCCAGCCACCAAGGACTGTGATCATGGGACTCCAACTGTCCGGCAAGGCCAGAAGGAGGATCGTAGCTTGCAACTGAGAGTCGACCTCCCAACCCGTGGCCACGCACTCCGCTGCGAGCGACTCAATCTGCTGCATGATCTCCATGATGTTGTCGCCTTCGTTGGCTCAGAGGGTGACGAGCCGTTTGAAGATGAAGAGCTGATTGGCAAGGTTTCTTGACTGGTAGATGGAGCAGAGTTTTGACCATGCGTCTGCGGCCAAGGTGCATCCTTGGATGTGCCCAAGTTGTGGTGGGCATAACGCGGACACAAGGAGCGCCAACGCCTTTTTGTTACGCTTCTTGTATGCCTCCTTCACCTCAGCCGTTGCAGTCTCCGGCGGAGCAGTCTCATCACCTTTTACGAGCTCAAGCAGTCCCTTGTCGTCAAGGAAGATCTCAAACTGCCACCTCCACAAGGCAAAGCCTGTCCCATCAAACTTAAGGACAGCGCGGCTGCTCTCTTGCTCGCTGGTCGCCATGTCTTGCTGTTGGAAGCGTGAAATCAAGCTGGCTTTGAACCCCTTAGAGGCGTGGGCCCATAACCCTTTGTTGCCCTGAGGGTGAGTGTGTACCCTGGAGGGTCCCTAACAATGGCTGGTTCACACCACCAACTGTTTTTGGAGAGACTGAAACTGTGGAGGCAACTGGTTCCAAGGATGGCAAAATCTGGTCAGAGAGTGAGGCAATAGTTTTGGCCTCAATTTACTGGGAATGAACTCTTGATCAAGGCTCACAAGCAGTGGCATTTTATAGCCACTGATCTAAGCTTTCCAGAACACCAAAGCATGCCAGATTTGAAGCTTCCTAGCAGATTCTATGGCTTCTAGAGTGGCCCTTGGTAGGTTGTCCTTTTCCCACCTAGGAAGGCATCCCTCCTCTAGAAGCTTCTGCCCCTTCCTAGATTCCTCAGCTTGCTTCTAGTAGGAGGGAAGGTGTCTAGAAGACCAAGACACCTCTAGATGCCTTGTAGGACAAGTCACCCCTTCTAGAAGGTGTGCCACCTTCCTGGACCCTCACCTGGCCTTCTAGAATCTTAAAGAGGAACTCTAGAGGTTGAGCTAGCTTCCTGGCATCTATTTCTCACCTCCCTTGAGGCAGGGCAAAATTTCATCTTGTGGAACTTGAACCCGGGCCCCTGCCTCTAGAGGTGGACACCATTAACCACTAAGCCACTAAGGCTTGTCTTTTTGGTGTTCCTTTTTGGACTCACTCCTGCCATGGTGAGGAGCATCATTCCAACAGTGCCGATCGCACCACGAACGGCGTACCGGTATTTGGTTATGCAATTTCTGAAGAAATAATTTGCGCAGATACCGATCGCCAAAATCAAAGGAGTGTCGGTCATACAAATGGCGCTAGTGTCGATTACACTATTGCCATGAGTGCCGACTGCACTTTTATCGTGGGTGCCGAATGCACCACTGACGCAAGTGCTGAAGGAATTGTTGGCTTCAGTGTCGATTACACAAAAAAACGGTGGAACCCAATGCACTGTCGACGCCAGTGGCGGATGTACGTATGACAGAATGTGCTGGCAGCCGAACGCACACCATAATGGTCACAAGCTTACATAAGCTTGACATGTATGATGTGCCATAGGGCATACTTACATGTCGCTTAACTCCACCGAACGAAAGCATACAGTTTATGCTCGGGTGTGGGTCTACGTGCAAGTGCACCAATGGCATTACTTTAAGTGCCTGGACATTGAAGGCCGTCTCGACGAATTCGAGAATGGTCATAAAGTCAAACTCCTTGTTTTAAGGAATTGATGCTCATGATCAAACACATCATACATGGGTGTGATAACAAAAAAACTGATGCCCGGATGGCATGGTGGACAGATGAGCCTCATGGGCACCGAATGTGACCATCACGTGAACCATCTTCGTGGTTCGGTTCCTCAAACACTCAGCAAATATGTCACGGTTTGGCACTCCTGCCGACAGCAGTATGGCCGAAACACTTCCGGAGGAAGATTTGAGACATTGCCGAACGAGTGGACCTCATTTGTTACAAGGTCAAATGCAAATACGGACGATTTCTGTATTACTCGTTCTTGAAAGCCCAGCCGGCTATGCACTAGATTCTACAACATGCACGACTTGCATAATAGGGTAAATCACAACATGTGACCGATGACCCGTGGATCATCATGCATAGGACTGTGATATTCGGGCACGACATGCTTGATTCGAGACGACAATAGTTGTGTCGGCTGAGGAGCCCATATAGACATCATGGCCACGACACCGTCAACTAGATGTTGAAGACTTTAAGAGCCACATTGAGGGACGAAGTGATACATCGTTCGGATGAACGAAGGTATACGATTCATGCCAACCTACCAGAGTTGTTTCTAGAACGTGCACGACATGCACGTGAAAATCGCTCGTGGATCATTGATGCCTCGATTACGGCATCAAGATAGAGAGCAACCGACGACTTCAGCTATAACTTGTGGACGGACAATGGTGTCATCATCCGACCGAACAAGTTGTTTGGTGGGTGAGTGGCTATTGCGAACGTGATCATTTGACGACTCGACACATGGTCAATCCACATCATGGCGACACCATGAATGGTGAATGCACGAAACTTATACGTCACCACGTTGATTTGGACCTCAGAAAGGCCAAACCAGGACTTTCGTATACCGAGTGTGTGCTAAACAGATCTTAAACGGTCTCCCAAAGAGGCACGACATGCCCTAAGGACTCGACGGTTTCGAGTCCTGCACCGGTGTACATCCGTAATCATCCGAGTTATTGTACACAATCAGCCATGGCAGATGCGGCCATCGGGCCACGGTTGGCCACAACAAATGTGACAAGCACAAGATTGGTTATTGTGTCCGTACGAATGGAGAAACCATTCACACCTTATCACTCAAAAAGTGATCGGTAGAATTATGGTACCCGACCGGTATCAATGATATGAATTATGGTATCCGAATGGTACCAACGATGCAAATCGTGGCACCCGACCGGTACCAACGATACGAGGCATGGTACCCGAACGGTACCAATGATCGAAAGGTCCACGACTTTGTATCAACATCCACGTCCAAAAGCCAAGGACAACGGATATGCTCCTATGAAGGACGACCTTCAAACAGGACCGTGGATGCCTCATTGAGGAGCAAGTGCCCTTCTATGTTGACATCTACGACTTGATACATCACAGTGTGATTGTCGAAGATAACACACAACGCATCTTGGCGTCTAACGTGTACGACCGAATGTCGAACACAAAGAAAACACGAGTTCCGAAGGCGACACCTCCAGGCCGTATTCACTCGACAAGTGAATATTTCGCGGCCACTGGCTGGCATGAGTGCGTGGACCGATGTCTGTGACATGATTTCTTTCTCCTGTTTGGCGAAAGTCTCATAACTCTGAGGTCTCAGTGGCGCATGGGCGATGCCCATTTTGACTGCCAGGTTTTCAAGGTACTATGACGATTTCATAGCTTCCTTTAAACCAACTACGACCTAGTTGGCTCCAGTCATGGGCCATGAGTTGCACCTCATGCTCATGACCGTGGAGACAACAGCTCAGCCAAAAGCTACATGCCAGTCGCATGTTGGTACTTTTACCTCGTTGGTCCGACTGGCCACGGAACGAGTCATCTTTCACTTTGGGACGAACCAAAACGATCAGAGTGTCGTACCCAAATGTGAAAAAGTGACTTGGACAAAACCTAACGACTTCTGATGATGCACCATGTGTGTGGTGTAACTTGTGGTCTAACGAAGTCATGCAGATGGATTTCGATCATGCCGACAGCATGAGGTGGCACCGATAGTGCCTCTGCGATCTACCAACATGGTTCAGATTCTACATTCTGAATCCAAGATGATCTCCGTCAGAGATCATGAATGGAAATTTCTAAGGCCATCCAAATGTCTCTTTGACGGGCGCTACCCTCAAATGGATGACTCTTTCAATTACGGACTAGTTGAATCACACCCCATGGACCTGGAAGGTCATGACAAAGCATTTCAGATGCCCATGTCATTTGGGAAGGTCCACTTTCTATTCACTGCCGAACGCAGTAAAGGTTCTTCGGGATGTCACTATTGGAACATTCACTGACGAACTGAACTGAGGACGGTATCCTCTTAACATGGCTAGTCGTAAGGCTCCTCAACCAAGTGATGTGGTTGTGGGAGTGCCGGTTGCACTCGACAAAGTTGTACTAATGCATAACGATTTTATGCAACTTGGCAAACAATCTCTGAGACGGCGTCTCAGGAATTGTTGTCCATGTACGACCTTGCCTACCCAGGTCCGTGTGTGGCCCTGTCTTGCATGTCGTTTGCATTCCAAGACCAAACAAAATTGAACCGACAGTTCAGTTTATGGGATCACAGGATGTGATCTACAAGTGTTCACTCGCAAAGCCATGGATTTGTCACCCGACAGGTGGACATAAGCACGACCATGGTTAAAAATCATAGTTCACCCGCTCGGTGGCCATGATGTGATGAACACTTAGTTCGTGGAAGGTTTTTTACGAAACCGAGATCGGTGTATCTCGAATCACCTGATTGAAAGCCGACCCGCTTTCGAAAGGGACATGAGCGGCAACCTATGGTATCCATTTCAGAAAGAAATGAGGAGATGATGAAAAATCATCTAGGTCGGAGCATTGTCGTGTCTGATGACAAAATGCGAGAACTGTGCTTGCCAGACGACCATTGCCGCCTCCTTCAAAGATGAGCGCAATCTTTGAAAAGGAGAACTAGTGTGCTCAGCACCCATTTCTTAGGCCCTTGGTGCCTCCCAAACCTAAGATCAAGCAGACATGCGAGTCGCATGGGCTTAGTGGAGTTTGGTTGAGTTCAGCCAACCAACCCACAGGTGCCGAAAAAGGGTCCGAATGACCTACG
>SZWC01000140.1:108257-129620 GCA_023375785.1 Penium margaritaceum | reverse complement strand
GGCAGGCCTCCTCGGCAGTCGTGCTGCCGGCGGTCATTGACACCGCATTGGCTGCGTGCATGCGTCCAGCGCGTCCCATTGCGTCTGCATCGTCATGCACTGCCTAGGGTCCCAGTTGCATGTTGCATGGCCCTGTTTGGCAGCAGAAACCGTTGTGGGCACTATCTGGGTTTAGGCTGCCATAACTCCTCGCTACAATTTTTCTAGCAGATTCTGACCGCACGGCTGCGTTCGCAGCGGCGGTATTATGGTATGGTCCAATTTTCAGGCAAAACGGACGACGCCCGGGTTTTGGGCTGTCGGCTGCCTGGCAGGCCTCACCGAGAAAACCTGCCAGCCTGAACTGAGCTATTTTCTGATTGGTTGTTGAACTGAGTAACAAGCTCTACAGAGCTGGGGGGGGGCCTAGAACTTGGAGGGGTCTCCCATTGTTGTTTATTGTTCATTCCTAATCAGTCATTGTCAGTTTTCAGCTGCTTTCTGGCGCTAACTCTGGCGCGCGCGTTTCTGAGTAACAAAACCCATAGCTTCCAGACTTAGACTCTAGAGCAGCAGACTGAGGGGGCAGCTGACCTAAGCAACGAGCGTGGAAGCCCGCACGCTGCATCAACAACGCTGCTGCCCCAACACGCTGCACAGTTTCTTTCTTGGTATCAGAGCCCTCACAGCCTTCTTGAACGAGTGAGCGAGAGTGAGCTAGCAGGCGAGAGGAAGCAGGCAACAGGCAGGCGCGAGCCAGCAGGCAAGCTGCTGCTATCGCGGACAAACTGCACAAATGTTGCAGCTGCTGCTACTGCCAGCCGTCGCCGTCACTAAAAATGCTGCTGCTGCTGCTGCGCACTGCACATTACACGCTATTGCTGCTGCATTGCGCTGTCAGTGTGATGCAGCTGCGACTGCCACTACAGCACGGCTACTAAGAGGCTGCGAAGTTCGCGGGTGCCATGTCATGCCGGCGAGCTCCAGTCTGGCTGCGGCTGTTTGCTGAAGTGTGTTGCGGGCTGCTTGCTTGCTGCTTGCTGCTTGCTGCTTGCTGCACCAAGCTCCTAAGTCTGCTGCGGCCCTGCTGTTTGTGCCGGCTGCTTGCACGCTGCCTGCATGCTTCTTGTGCCGGCTGCACGCCCGCTGCTGGCACACGGGTTACCGTGTTCACTTACAGCACACATGGTCCACCCGAGGAAAAGGATAGGGTGGCTGCTACCGGTGGGTGCTGTGTGCTTCTGCCACCTAAACAGGAGCCGCGGCAGCACCCGGCAGTCTTAAAATCAACTCGAACCTAAAAACTGATTGGAAGACTTCCTTGATGTGGTAGTAGGCACGTTTGCTGATGCCGTTGGCACGTTTGTCGTTTTCACGCTCTCATGCCTACGTGGCGCCACGTGGCGCACCTCTGCTGCGTTTTCCAGTCTACTCTGTTGCTCTGCTGCTCACACGGCCCCCCTGTACTCTGATACCATGCTAAAATAGGTCTAGGGCATGCAGGCCCATGCTGAGTGAGACATGAGCTCTGGTGGTGAGCGGGAGAAACACAACGCCAAGATTTGGCTAAGTCTGGAACGACTGAATTAAGAATCAAGGAGTAAGTACAATGAGCTCTACACTGAACTTTTGTACTGGGGACTGGCGGCTAGCCCACCAGGCCCCGTCATCCCCGCCGCACCAAAAGGCACGGACGGGGAGTACACATGTCCCAAAACATGAAACTACAAACTGGAGGTCTCTCTAGGCACCGGAACATGCAACCGTGTGCCTGGGCCTCGACCGACAAGAAGATATCAAGTATACCCCAAACACAACCAGAATAAACGGTGACACACTAGCATCACGATCTAGCCAAGCTAGGCAAGTTTAGGCCTCCCGAGACGCCGGAACACGTAGCCGGACGTCCGGGTCTCAGCCACTCACAGACTACACATGTCTGTCAAAAGGTCCCTGAGACTAGACCAATCAGTGCAGGGTCTCCCGAGGTACCGGCACAAACCATCGTGTACCCGGGTCTCGACCACAGAGAGAGTGTACAACCTATCAGAGGCAGTATCAGTCAATCTTTGTGGGTCTCCCAAAGCACTGGCAGAAACCACCAAGTGCCCGGGACTCGCCCACCGAGAAAACTCTACTAGACACATGTGTGGAAACTGGGCTGCTAGAATGCACCATTCACGTCACAGAAGGAGTAATGTAGCCATTAGAGAACCATCAGCTTAAACTAGGAGACTCTCCCTAAACAAGGCTACATGATAGCTCAAAGCCCATACACCAACACTCCCCCTGGGCTGCAAGAGCTGTCGACAAGGTACCAGCTGAGAAGATACTGACGCTCCCCCGTGATGAGAGTCCTGAGAGCATGAACGCCAACACCAATGTGCTAGGAAGCATCTGCTTCCCCTGCATGCAGAAAGCTGTGAACCTATCGCCTGAAGATAACACTGCATCTCCTCCTGGCTCAAACGATCCTGGGAAGAACAATCCAATAATGGACACACCTGACAGTAGCTGGAGATGTGAGTACGAGTCTCATCAGAGAGATGAGGATGAGGCTACAATGACTAACATGTGCACAACTCTCTCACGAACTATCTAACGCCTGTCACTCACCACATGGAAGCTGCCAGAGATCCCAGCTAGCAGGATCCTGGGTGTCACTCTCATCAGACTCAGAGGGTGCAGGAGTGGAGAAGACGCTGCCGAATGCTCCATGGCAGGGCGAGGAGAGAGAGGCTGACCCCCCCACATCTGAGAGGTGCCAGCGGTCCCAACTAGCAGACACCAAAGTAGTACAGGTGGAGAGGATGGTGTTGGAAGATCCTGGAGTGGACAGTGGAGACGGAGCTGGAGCTGTGTGTGTGAAACTAACTCCTGCAGTCGATACAGGAACTGTACACTCCAATATGCGTAGGTGCTCCTGTGCTGCAATCAACTCACCCTGGAGAAGAGAGGCGCACTCACGCATCTCGGCATGATCCTCCTGAGTCACTATGCGAAGCTCAAACTCAACATCCTCAAGCACTGCCATCATCTCACTGTACGTGGTGGACAAGGATTCAACCACTCTCCGGAGTACCATCACCTCCATCTTTGCCGCTCGAAGCTGAGTGGCTGCAGGTGGTGTGCCTCCTGAAGCAAAATGTCTCAAGGTGTCCAAGGACTGAGACAAAGGGCCAGCTGACGGACGCGGATGCTGGACAACCTGTGAGGTAGGAGGCGTGTAAGACTCAGAGGTGGAGAGAGATGATCCAGGTGTAAAGGAGAAGGATGTGGGTGAGCTCAAGGATGTCACAAGGCTGTCTGATGTGTCGTCGTTGCTCACTACATCAGGATCCCCATCCTGTGAGGTGCTGTCTGAGTGTGCTACGGAACTGGACTCGGAACCATCTGGGCTGTGTCCGCTACAACCCTCAGCAAGTATATCGGCTAACGTATCCTGTAGTGCACGCAACCACCCCTCTGCATCCCTCAGCTCACACTCTCTAGACATCTGGATGTAATCGCTCCTCCCATATCTCCAATGAAGGTGTAACCTGGAGCATCCTCCGGTGGAGGGATGTCGCCGCACAATATCGCTCGAACGGTAGCGACGTACGTCTCCTGTGCACTGATCTGGGAACGAATCTCATCCTCCTCAGCAAGGCATCTCAGAGAGGAATGACTAGGTGCTGCCGACCTGGTGAAAGGCACTAACTCTGCAGTCACTACCAGAGGTGGGCAAGCCTCTGACGCCCGTCCCCAGATGTCTCTATCAGCTGCTGCATGATCACTGACCAATGAGGGACAAATCAACACGGCTGATGCTATCGATGCAGCTGAAGCTGCCGATGTGGTTGCTACTGACGATGTAGCTGATGCTGCCAGTGGAGATGATGCTGCCGATGCAGCTGATGATGCAGATGCTGCCGGTGCTACCGATGCTGCCCGTGCTGCCGATGCTGCCGGTGCTGCCGATGCTGCCGGTGCAGCTGATGATGTAGATGCTGCCGGTGCTGCAGATGAAGCTGGTGCTGCCGATGTAGCGGACAGAACGGATGCTGGAGGTGCTGTAGATGATGTCGATATGGTAGATGTAGCTGACGTCCCAACATGTGATGCTGAAGAGGATGTAGGTGCTATCGTTGTGGCAGAAGCTGAAGCAGATGCAACAGCCGGAGCTGATGATGATCCTGAAGGTGCCGACACCGCCCATGTAGAGGAACCTGATGAAGGCGTCGATCCAAATGATAGAGCTGGTGCACCTGGTGGAGACGATGTGGTCAGTGCAGCCACCGTGGCTAGCAGGGCTGGTGTGGAAGATGAAAGCTCTGCAGAGGCATCAGATACAGCTGGTGCTGTCGGCACTGAGGATGCAACAGATGCGGCTATCGCTGACGTTGCTGAAGTACCTGACACTGACAGAGGTGTCGACGTAGCTGGTGAAGATGAAGCGGAGGCAGAAGCTGGTGCCGCTGGAGCAGCCGTCACAGCTGAGGCAGCCGGTGCTGTAAGCGAAGGAGATGCTGTAGCAGAGACGGATGTCGATGAAGCTGTAGATGCAGCAGATGACGCCGATGCTGCGGCTGCTGGTGAAGAAGTAGATGGAGTAGGTGGTGCTGCTGGTGCAGCTGCCACAGCCGATGCAACTGGTACTGTAGAGGATGCGGAAAGCGTGGATGTGGACTGTGCGGTCCTAGGTGCTCCTACTCCATCCTCGATGCTCATTGGCGTAATCGACGGCGAAGTGGACGGATGCACACACCCCCCCTCAACCGGTGTAACGACAGAAGCCGGTGGAGATGAAGACGTGCCAGGGACGAGACGAGCAGAATGCGCCGGGCGACGACGACGTCGGCGAGCAAGAGGCTGACTGGGAGGGGGTATGACACCAGTGGAGCGCAGGATGGAGAGGATAGCTGCAGACTGAGATGAAAGGTCCGGTGCAGCTGGAGAAGGTCCCTCAGAGGAGGAGGAAGAAGATGAGGACGACGCGGAGCAGGAAGAATCATCCTGATGGGAAAAGAGGTGGTCTCAGACCTGCTGCATCATCTGCCGCAGACTCTGGAGCTCGGTGTATAGGACGGCCAGAGCGCCGGTGTGAGGAACGGACGAATAAGGGAGGTCAGGCTGCTGTGGAGCATGAGGAAAATCACGAGGCTGGAGCCATGGTGGATGCCACCCACTAGGACGCAAGTGGCACTGGCGCCAACCATGGCGTCCATCGCCACAGAAGTGGCAGGCAAAACCACGAAGAGCTGGATACTGCCGTGGAGGAAGATGACCAGTCCTCTCAGAGGAACGGTGGTGAGCATGGAGACTGCTGAGTCCCGGCGGTGTAGAGACCGACCATGGGAGCGGCTGGAGATCAGCATCACTAAGAGGTGGTAATGGCCGCCACACCTCAACCCCTGACGACAGAGGATGATGCGGATGGGCGTGAAGAACGCCCTGACTCGGCGGTGACGAGAAGGACCATGGAGAAGGCTGACCAGAAGGTGGAGGTGGTCCGGACAACAAGCCGTCAGGCTGATGACACGCGGAGGCGTGGAGAGATCCGGGTCCGGTCGGAGCAGAAGGCACCCATAGAGGAGGCTGGCCAGGGTACCCAGGAGAGGATGGTGCCAAATGTCGGGTCAGTGTGCCGGTAGGCAGGTGACAGGACGGAGCGATGGGAACGCTGTGTCCTGGCGGTGTAGAAACTGACCACAAGAGAGGCGGACCAATACCACCATGAGGTAGCGGTGCCAGTGGTAGAAGCACTGCGCCCGGAGGCAGCTGGTGATGAGAGGGAACGTAAGGTACGCTGGCTCCCGGCGGTGTGGATGCAAGCAACGGGAGCACATGGCCCGAAAAATCACGTGGAGGTGACCCCGGCTGCTGCCTCAGTGGGTCTGAGGATCGCGGAGGATGGTGGTGAGAGTGTGGAACACTCTCTATAGGCGATGAACAAGTCACGTGTGTGAGGTAGGGGCCAGGAGATGGCCCCGTCCAAGGGAACATCGTGCCGACAGGGACGGTGTGGTAACTCACGTTGGACGTACTGTGGCTAACAAAAAAAAGAAACAACAAAAAGAAACTGGATGGGAAAATCCCTGCGTCAAAAGAGGAAAACGTAAAATGAAACATAATAGAAAAACATAAAAGGAGACGTAAAGAAAATGATAAAAGGAAACAATGAAAAGAAAACGTAAAAGGAAAAACAAATTTTTGTCTGACAGAAAAGGTTACATAAATACCCCCGGGGCGATTGAGTACCTGGGTTGTCTCGATCGCCACTGTGTGGCTTTAAAGTTTTTTTTTGTTAGGTAGTGGCCGAGTCAGGTCCGGCTTGAAGAAAAAAAAGGAAAAAGTTGCCCGGCAACCACCCACGGTCCCACGGTGTTTTCGCACCCACGCGGAGTCGTGGGTGACTTTCGCCACTGCGAGGTGCGGGAGGCGACGGACCGATGCTGATGACGTCAACCCAACTGCAAGAGAGAGAGAGAGCGGGTCCGTGGGAGCGAGAGGGAGCCAGCAGGGGAGCGAGAGCCAGCGAGAGAGCAAGAGCCAGCGAGAGAGCGAGAGCAAGCGAGAGAGCGAGAGCCAGCGAGAGACGGAGGGAGCCAGCGAGAGACAGCAAGAGCTAGCGAGAGACAGAGAGGGCTAGAGAGAGCCAGAGAGAGAGAGAGTTCGTGGGGAGCGAGAGTGAGCTAGCAGGCGAGAGGAATCAGGCAACAGGCAGGCACGAGCCAGCAGGCAAGCTGCTGCTATCGCGGACAAACTGCACAAATGTTGCAGCTGCTGCTACTGCCAGCCGTCGCCGTCACTAAAAATGCTGCTGCTGCTGCTGCGCACTGCACATTGCACGCTATTGCTGCTGCATTGCGCTGTCAGTGTGATGCAGCTGCGACTGCCACTACAGCACGACTACTAAGAGGCTGCGAAGTTCGCGGGTGCCATGTCATGCCGGCGAGCTCCAGTCTGGCTGCGGCTGTTTGCTGAAGTGTGTTGCGGGCTGCTTGCTTGCTGCTTGCTGCTTGCTGCTTGCTGCTTGCTGCACCAAGCTCCTAAGTCTGCTGCGGCCCTGCTGTTTGTGCCGGCTGCTTGCACGCTGCCTGCATGCTTCTTGTGCCGGCTGCACGCCCGCTGCTGGCACACGGGTTACCGTGTTCACTTACAGCACACATGGTCCACCCGAGGAAAAGGATAGGGTGGCTGCTACCGGTGGGTGCTGTGTGCTTCTGCCACCTAAACAGGAGCCGCGGCAGCACCCGGCAGTCTTAAAATCAACTCGAACCTAAAAACTGATTGGAAGACTTCCTTGATGTGGTANAAATAGGTCTAGGGCATGCAGGCCCATGCTGAGTGAGACATGAGCTCTGGTGGTGAGCGGGAGAAACACAACGCCAAGATTTGGCTAAGTCTGGAACGACTGAATTAAGAATCAAGGAGTAAGTACAATGAGCTCTACACTGAACTTTTGTACTGGGGACTGGCGGCTAGCCCACCAGGCCCCGTCATCCCCGCCGCACCAAAAGGCACGGACGGGGAGTACACATGTCCCAAAACATGAAACTACAAACTGGAGGTCTCTCTAGGCACCGGAACATGCAACCGTGTGCCTGGGCCTCGACCGACAAGAAGATATCAAGTATACCCCAAACACAACCAGAATAAACGGTGACACACTAGCATCACGATCTAGCCAAGCTAGGCAAGTTTAGGCCTCCCGAGACGCCGGAACACGTAGCCGGACGTCCGGGTCTCAGCCACTCGCAGATTACACATGTCTGTCAAAAGGTCCCTGAGACTAGACCAATCAGTGCAGGGTCTCCCGAGGTACCGGCACAAACCACCGTGTACCCGGGTGTCGACCACAGAGAGAGTGTACAACCTATCAGAGGCAATATCAGTCAATCTTTGTGGGTCTCCCAAAACACTGGCAGAAACCACCAAGTGCCCGGGACTCGCCCACCGAGAAAACTCTACTAGACACATGTGTGGAAACTGGGCTGCTAGAATGCACCATTCACGTCACAGAAGGAGTAATGTAGCCATTAGAGAACCATCAGCTTAAACTAGGAGACTCTACCTAAACAAGGCTACATGATAGCTCAAAGCCCATACACCAACATGAAGCAAGCCTGCATGTTAGTGGCGTAAAGTCCAGAGGTCACCAGGACTGACATAACAACACCCCCCATGATTTGTTGATGCTAGATGCCATGACCGCGCACAGGGCATACGCGCGTGACAATGACCAATAAGCAGCCACAAGAAGCCACAACAATAGAACCAAAGCCACAGAGACAGAATGTACGTGATAGAGTGGAAGGAAATAGATACACGTCAACCAGAATCGGCACGAAGTGACTGAAGTCCGATAGCACCGGGATCGGAAACTACGTGATTGGTGAGGTAGTTAGCACCAAATTAGGCGCACATCAACGAACAAAGTGATGTTTGATGTTGATGCGCTTTGTTCGAGTGTGATGCATGCCATCGTGTTCTGTAATGTAGAGTGTGCTTTTGTTATTGTAGTGAAGCGTGATGCAGCGGATGGACTGGCGTAGTTGCTGCATGAGAGGACACAACCAAATGCTATCACAGACACCGGCCTCAGGCCGAGGCCGGCGACATACTCGGCTGAGGCCGAGTATCTCGCTCCCAAAGCGACATACTCGGCTGAGGCCGAGTATCTCGCTCCCAAAGCGACATACTCGGCCTCAGTCGAGCTGCGTGCGACCTTAACTTGCTTCCCCCTCTTCCAAGAAACCCCGGTGTCGCTGATGAGGAAGATGTATCCTGACTTGCTGCGCGTGTCACGATCTTGGGCCGCACCGCTGTTTGTGTATCCATCAACAACGAAAGAGGGCTATGCACGAAAGCACAAGACCAAGCTGGGTGTGGACACGACGTAGCGGACGATGTTGGTTTTCGTGCATCTCTCATTGTACTCTATTGTGTTCTCCCCGCTTGTGTACATCGGCGTGCAGATGACTGACGGCGATACTCGACGCTGTTGGAGTGTCGTTCGGTGGAGCCGACGCACGCTGAGGCCTACTCACAGTTCGCTCGAGCCTCCTCCCTCCGGTGACGCGCTCAGCTCCATTGATAGGCCTCCTCGGCGGCCAGGCCGCCGGCGGTCACTGCTACTGCAGATGTTGTCTACATGCACCCAGCGCCGTTCCTGGCTGTGCCATTGCGTCTGCAACATCATGCTCTGCCTAAGGTCCATGTCTCCTGCTGTGTGACACTGTTTGGCATCATTGACTGTCGTAGGCACTGCCTGGGTTCGGGCAGCCATAACTCTTTGTTGCTATTTTTCTAGCTGATTTTGACCACACGACTGCGTTTGCAGCGTCGGTATTATGGTATGGTCCAATCTTCAGGCAAAACGGACGACGCCCGGGTTTTGGGCTGTCGGGCGTTTGGCAGAGCTCACCGACAAAACCCTGCCTGCCAGAAAAGAAGTAAAGGACTATTTTCTGATTGGCTGGTTAGCTGAGTAACAATTTCTACACTAGTGGAGGGGGTGCTAGAACTTGGAGGAATCTCCCATTGTTGCTGATTCTACATTCCTAATCAGTTACTTTCAGTTTCCAGCTGCTTTCTGGCGCTAACATTGGCGCGCGCATTTCGGAGTAACAAACCCAAAGCTTCCAGACTTAGACTCTAGAGCACCAGACTGAGGGGGCAGTAGAATTAAGCAACGAGCGTGGAAGCCCGCACGCTGCATGAACAACGATGCTGCCCCAACTTGCTGCCTAGCGTTTCCTTTTTGGTATCGAAGCCAGAGCGTAGCAGCAGCAAGAGAAGACTGACGTACAGGTGCCAGACAACGCCGGCGGACCTCCATACGCGCAAGTGCAGGGGAAATGCTGCCGGATTTTGTCTAGCAGCATTGACCCGCCTGTTGGCGGTGTCAGAATATTTCCCAGAGCCACTGGGCCAGGGGAATTGCTGCCAGAATTTTTTCGGCAGCACTGATCTCCACGCTTGACGCGAGGAGGTGAGCGACAGGCCACGTCAGGCGCTTGTTGGCGACGATGCACGTGGCGACCTCATTCAGGTATGGCTGACAGAAGTAGCCCGTAGCAGCAGCAGGAGCTTGCAGCAGCAGCAAGCAGTGGTAGCAGCAATCAGCAGCAGATGTACGTAGCAGCAACCGACAGCAGCAGCAGCTTGCAGCAGCTCGCAGCAGCTCGCAGCTGTAGTAGTCCGCAGCAGCAGTTGCAGCAGCAAGCAGTAGCCGATAGTAGCAGCAGCTCGCAGCAGCTCGCAGCAGTAGCAGCTGGCTGCAGTAGCAACACTAGCAGCGGCTGCCGCGGCAGCTAGCAGCAGTAGCAGCCATAGCTACCCGCAGCCCGCTGCCCGTTACTCGCAGCGAGCTACTAGCAGCAAGCTTGCTGCTCGCAGTGAGCTGCTGGCAGCGAGCTTGCTACTCACAGCGAGCTGCGAGCAGGGAGCAGCGAGCAGCGAGCTCGCTGCTCGCGGCTCGTTGCTCGCAGCGAGCAGGGAGCTCATTGTGACGAGCGAAAAGAGAAAAAAAACACAAAAAACTTTCCCCAGCTAGTAGTAGCAGCAGTAGTAGCAGTAGCAGCAACAGCAACATCAATAGCAGTAGAAGCAGCAGCAGCAGCAGTAGAAACAATAGCAATAGCGGCTACAGTTGCGTAGCAACGGCTCCATCAACGACCGCTGCTGACATCAGTGGCCATCCGCTGACGACTTCAGCGGCCGTCCGTTGACGTCACTGTCGACGTCACTACTGACGTCATCAACAACACAAAAAAAACAAAGTAGTAGCCCTGCACATACCGTAGTAGCATCTATTGACGTTAGCCATCCTAGGCTGATGTCACTGCTGACATCAGCAGTAGAAAAAAGAAAACAAACAAAGGAAGAGGGGCACCATAACTCACTATGGCTAACAACCCGTTTGCGGAGGGGTCCTCCTCTGTTGGGGGGACCCCCAGCCCCCCTTTCCTGTAGCAGCTGGAGCAACAGTAGCAGCAGTAGAAGCAACAGCAGCAGTAGCAGTAGCAACAGCAACAGCAATAGCAGCAGCAGCATCAGCAGCAGTAGCAACAAGATTAACAGCAGCAACAGCAGCAGGAGTAGTAGCAGCAGCAGCAGCAGCCCTCTGGCGTCGTTGGCGGCAACCCTGACTCCCTGGCTGCTATTCAGCAATAGCTCGCCGCCTTGACGCAGTAGCTTGCAACACAACAGCCATTGGCCTCCCAGACTGCCACCAGTGCGCTGCCACCATTCATTCCTCCTAGGCACGCCAACCTCACTGTGTCCGCTGCCACGCATTACCTGGCGTAGTAGTAGACTCAGCGCCAATGGCAGACGGTGACCTCCGTCCTTGGCCCCACTCTGGCCGCCGACCGCAGGTAGAAGGAATTTGAGACGCCACCCCTGTCGCTTCAGGCCGGCGAGCAGTTCCGAAGCTGGGAGCTCAGCTTCCGGATCTGGGTGCAGGGTGGGGGCCTGTGGACATACTACACCCTCCCGTATGACCCCACCCATGCCGACCAGTTGTATGACGCTGGTTGCGCCGTACGTGCCCTCGTCCCCGTCGCCCCTCCGGCTTCCCGCCTGGCCCTAGAGCCTTTCCTCGGCGACTTCACCGCTGGTGCCACCCCAGACCCTGCAGCTGCGTGGCACGTCCTCACTCGTCCCCATCGCTCGCGAGGCTGAGACCAGCCGTCTACTACGAGAGTTCAACTCCCCGCACATGGGGGAGACCGAGACAGTCACTGCCTATTGGCAGCGCTCTTCACATTAATGGTGAAGAGCACGGCCAGAGGGGGTGGGACAAAGGTATCGAGGCCACGAAGGATGTCCTCCGCCCGCTGTAGTCCGCATATACGACGGTGCCACCGTCGTATATGCGGACGTCTTCGTTCTCATTCCCAAGACGTCCTCTCTACCATGGCAGCCCAGGGCACCCTCATGCCTTGGGCATACGAACTCTTCCTCCGGATTGAGGAAGCTCGTCTGGAGTCCCGACTCTAGCGCACGGAGGTTCTCACCTCCACTGTAGTTGCCTCCGTGGCCGTCACTTCCCCCGCCGCCGCTACCTCCTCTAGCTCCTCGTCACTGGGGAAGAAGAAGTGTCGGAACAAGAAGGGCAAGGGTCAGCAGCAGTAGCAGCAGCCGTCGACCGGGTCCAGCGGTGGTGGCTTGGTCTGCCAAAATTGTGGCCAGCCCGGGCACGGGTGGTACACGTGCCCTCTATCGACGGACGAGGCGCGCGTCATCGCCACCATGCGTCGCCAGCGGGAGCATCGTCTTGCCTCTGCCGCCGTAGCTGTTGCCGGCGCTAACGCCTCGGCCTCGTCCAACAGCTCTACCACTCCGACAGCTCCACCTGTCCAGCCGACGCTAGCTCCGCAGTAGCACCATCCGCAGCCGTCGGCGCCTCCGTTTCCTTCACCCGCAGAGCCGTCCTCCTACCTGGGCTCTGGTGCCGTCACTCCGCACTCTGCCACACTCCCGGGCCGTCCTCCGACGAGCATCACTTGGAGCAGTTCATTGCGCTCTAGCTCGGCCTACCTCGCCTTCCCCCCCAGGGAAGTGCGAGTTGTGTCACCTCCTGCTCTCCTGTCCAGCCATGCATGACTGAGACTGAGCTACGGTCGTGTCCCGAATCCTCGTCTGTCTCGTCGTCTTCCGTGGTCTCCTCTACCCCCTTGAGTGATGACATTGCGTGGCTTGACGATTGGCAATCTTGGTTTGCGCCCCCTTCCACCGTGTCCGTGCCTCTTGCTTCCTGCTATGTGACCGTTAGCAATCTAGCGACTCCGGTCCAGGACCCTGCTGAAACCTGGATCATCGACTCCGGGGCCACGCATCATTTGACGGCCTCCCGCGAGGCCCTTGGTATGCTCGGTCCTCTTGGTGATGTCTCCAGAATCCGGACGGGCTCGAGACAGGTGTTGCTTGTCCGCGGCGTCGGCGTCGTTCGTTTCCGTGGTCCTGCCGGTGATTTTTTTCTTACCGATGTCCTCTTCGTCCCTGATCTCGAGCTCAGCCTCCTGTTCGTTACTTCCCTTGACCGCATGAGCATGGATGTTGTGCACTCGTGTGGTGTTGGCACTTCGTAGTTGCGTCAGTCTGGTCTTGTTGTCCTGCACGCCACCGCACGTGACAACCTGTGGCATATACCCTGTTTGTCCTCCTCTCCTTCCGTCCCCTCCCTGTCGGCCGCCATAGGTCATGTGTTTGTCCCTAGCATGCTGTCTCCTCAGCACACCCACCTCTTGCACCGCCGCCTTTGCCACGTCCACTCTGCTGTCGTTGATAGCATGCTCCGCACCCAGCCGGCCAAGGGCCTCGACCCGGAGACTTTCTCTCTTCCGTGTCCCACAGAGTGCATTGATTGCGCTCAGGGCAAGATGCACTGGTCCACATACCACCTGTCTTCCTGATGGCTTCTACTTTGAAGCCATGGACTACATGACATGGGTGTGGAACCGGATGCCCCACGGTCCCCTTCCCCGCCAGTCCACACCGTACCAGCATTGGTGCGGCCAGCGCGCTGACCTCCGCCCGGCTCGCGTCTGGGGTTGCATGGCCATTGTGTGGCTGCTTGCCCCGCAGCAGGGCAGCTAACTCGCCCTGCACCTTCCTTGGTATCTCTCGTCAGTCCAAGGCCTGGCGCTTCCGGGATCCATCGCGGTACTGCATCGTCGAGTTATGCAATGCCGTCTTCTTCGAGGACCTGTTTCCCCGTGACTTCATTTGCTCTGGCTCGTCCATGTCCCTCCTGTCGTGTGGGGGAGTGGTGAGTCCGTCCTCCATCTTGCCGCTTCCGGGTGATACATTACTTTGTCCCTCTGAGCCGGTAGGCTCGGTCGCATCCTCTGGCCCCTTCGGGCCGACAGCCCCAGTTGCGTCTGCTGGCCCCTCCGAGCCAGGAGCCTCGGTGGCGCCCATTGGCCCCTCCGGGTTGGTAGCCCCAGTCACGTCCACTGGCCCCTCCGGGCCGACAGCTCCAGTCGCGTCCATTAGCCCCTCCAAGCCAGCAGCCTTGGTGGCGCCCATTGGCCCCTCTGGGACGGCAGCCCCAGTCGCGTCCACTGGCCCCTCCGGGCCTTCAGCCCCAGTTGCACCCGCTGGCCCCTCCGAGCCAGCAGCCCCGGTCTTGCCCACTGGCCCCTCCACGCCGACGGCCCTAGTCGCACCCGCTAACCCTTCCGGGCCAATAGCCCCAATCGCGTCCGCTGGCCCCTTCGGGCCAGTAGCCTCAGTCGCGCCCACTGGCCCCCTCGGGCTAGCAGCCCCGTCTGCCTCCGTTGGCCCGTCGGACTGAGTGCCATCTCCTGCCCTATCGCGCTACACACGTGGCCCAGGCAACAGCCTCCGACGTAGTCCATTGGTGAGCGCACAGACCGACGCATCGCGCTCCATGGCGCCTCGACCCCCTGTGGCTCCACGTGTCTCCTCCACTCCCACGGTCGTGGATGGGGATCCTGGCACCAGCGTCCTCGGCCTGACCACTTCGGCCATCATTGTAGACCTTCACCTGGGCTCCGCACTAGGCTACGTCATGCTTCATCACGAGCATTGACACGCTGTCTCGGCTTCACTCACGCGCATCTTACCTGAAGCTCGAGATGCACACGCTCTCTCAGTCCGCTCCACAGCGCGCTCGGAGGACCCAGCCACCCTGCGCGAGGCACGAGGCTGTCCTGAGGCCTGACACTGGGACGCTGCCTGCGCAGATGAGCTCGCTGCTATCCAACTGCACCATGTATACGACCTCGTCGACCTTCCTCCAGGTCGGAAGGCCGTCGGTGCCAAGTGGGTCCTTCGGCACAAGTGGAAGCCCGACCTGTCCTTGGACAACTACAAGGCCCGTCTCACAGCCAAGGTATTTTCCCAGATCCCATAGGGCCGATACAACCAGATCTTTGCCCCTGTTGGCCGGTTCTCCAATAGCCGGGCGCTCTTCAGCCTGGTTGCTCAGCATGGGTGGGAGCTGCATCAGATGGACGTGAGCAACGCTTTTCTCCATGGCTCACAGGAGGGTGAGGAGCTCTACATGGTGCAACTCCTAGGCTTCGACGACGGCAGTGGGAGAGTCTGGCGACTGCGGAAGGCCCTCTATGGCCTGAAGCAGTCGCCTCGTTGCTGGAACTAGGAGATCAGCAGCACGTTTCTTCGTGGTGGCCTCCAGAGCAACACCGTTGACACCATACTGTTTTTCAGTCCGCGAGGCCAGACTTTTGTTGCTGTTCTGGTTTACGGTGACGATGTCCTCATCGCGTTGCTAGACATGGCTGCCATCCAACGTATGAAGGACTTGGTACATGCCGCCTACCAGATGAAGGATCTCAGATCTGCCCGAGTCTTCCTGGGCATGGAGATCGAGCATGATCGCTCCTAGGGCGTCCTGCACATCCACTAGGCTGCCTATGTGCAGACTCTGTCCACCCGCTTTGCTGAGGACCTGCCACTCATGCCGAGCGCATCTTCACCCATGTCACCTGATGGCCAAGTGAAGCTGAAGAGGCCTGACCCAGCTATTGTGGGGGAGCTAGTTGACGTGACCACGTATTTGCGAGTCATCGGGTCTCTGATGTTCCTGGCGACGACGGCGCGCCCGGACATTACGTTCGCCGTCAACCTCCTGGCCCAGTTTTCTCAAGAGCCACGTCACCTCCACTTCAAGGCCACAAACTGAGTACTGCGCTATGTTGTCTCGACACCTTGGCGAGATCTCATGTTCTGCCGCCAGCCGTTTGTTATCGCGGTAGGCTACACCGATTGTGACTTGGCCGGTAGTCCGGACGGTAAGAGTCATACGTGTTGGATCTTTCTGATTGGCGGCACAGCTGTATCTTGGCATAGTGGCAAGCAGGGGTGCATTGCACACAACATTGCTGAGGCTGAGTATGTGGCCATTAGCTCAGGCGCGTGTGATAGTGTGTGGTTGCGTCGTCTGTTGTCCGAGTTGCGTCAGTCTGTTGCATCCTTCATGTTTCATTATGACAATGAGAGTACCATGGCCATCGTCGACAATGACGCTGTGCATCACACATGCACAAAGCACATCAACGTTGAGTATCACTATGTGCGTTCGTTGTTGCATGACGACAGTATCAGCATCATGTGGGTTGAGACAGCACGGTAGCTGACTGACTTCTTGACCAAGGCACTAAAGCGCGACTCGTTCAAGAAGGTTGTGAG
This sequence comes from Penium margaritaceum, assembly GCA_023375785.1. Taxonomy (NCBI): domain Eukaryota; kingdom Viridiplantae; phylum Streptophyta; class Zygnematophyceae; order Desmidiales; family Peniaceae; genus Penium; species Penium margaritaceum. Next base: position 113,474 of record SZWC01000140.1, on the reverse strand, counting down.
TTCGGTTGGTGTGCGTCCGTGAGTGACTCTCGTTGTCCCTGCCTGCGTCACTGCGTGCCCTGGGGTAGTCTGGTTCTTATCTGTGTCTCTGCCTGCACATGTGCACTACGCCTGTGAGTCATGGGGGAGTTTTGGTTTTCGTTCATCTCTCATTGTACTCTGCTGTGTCCTCTTGGTTTGTGTACAGCGGCGTGCAGATGACTGACGGCGAGACTCAACGCTGCTGGAGTGTCGTTTGGTGGAGCCGACGCACGCTGAGGCCTACTCATAGTTCGCTGGAGCCTCCTCCCTCCGGCGAAGCACTCAGCTCCATCGGTAGGCCTCCTCGGCGGTCGGGCCGCCGGCGGTCAATGCTATTGCAGATGCTGTCTACATACACCCAACGCAGTTCGTGGTTATGCCATTGCGTCTACAGCATCATGCTCTGCCTAGGGTCCATATCTCTTGCTCTGTGGCACTGTTTGGCATCATTGACTATTGTAGGCACTGCCTGGGTTCGGACAGCCATAACTCTTTGCTGCTATTTTTCTAGCTAATTCTGACCGCACGACTGCGTTTGCAGCGTTGGTATTATGGTGTGGTCCAGTTTTCAAGCAAACCGAATGACACCCGGGTTTTGGGCTGTCGGGCGTCTGGCAGGGCTCACTGAGAAAACCGTGCCTGCGAGAAAATAGGTCTAGGACTATTTTCTGATTGGCTGGTTAGCTGAGTAATTAGTTCTACACTAGTAGGGGGGGGGAGCTAGAACTTGGAGGGGTCTCCCATTGTTGCTCATTCTTCATTCATAATCAGTTAGCTTTCAGTTTCTAGCTGCTTTCTGGCGCTAACACTGGCGCGCACATTTTTGAGTAACAAATCCAGAGCTCCTGGACTTAGACTCTATAGCAGCAGACTGAGGGGGAAGCAGACTTAAGCAACGAGCGTGGAAGCCCATACGCTGCATCAACAACACTGCTGCCCCAACTTGCTACCTAACGTTTCCTTTTGACGACACGCAACGCTGCCTCGAGATGGAGGCGGCGTGGGCACTGGGAGGGAGAAGCTGCCATGAAGCTTCTCAGACTTGTTGTTATGAATGTGCCAATACTGTTTAGTCAATTGGCTCACTAGCAAGCAAGCATGTGCAAGAAACATCAAGGGTAAGGGTAGGGAGATGCGCAAAGTCTCATAAGCTGAAATAGCTTAGCAATGTAGAGAGAGATGACAATTGACAAGCACAGAGCATAAACACCTGTCACGGCACATAGCGGGTGATGCACGCGATAGTATCAGTGTCGTGGTTGTGGGTTACACAGCAGCCACGTCTGTGGTATATGTGTGAAGAAGCCAAAGCATTTAAGGAATTGGCTTGTTTGTTATGTGAGTTGCTGCCACACTTCCGAGTGGGGCTTGTGTGTACGGGATATTGTCGATGAGATGGAAACTGCAATAAGGGAACTTGCCTAGAATATTTTGGTAGCATTCTGCCTCCGGCATTGCCAAAGTAATATGTGGTATGAGCCCTAAGCTCAAGGCCTCCTCGTTGCCAGGATCTGCGTGTCCCCACCCAGCTCAACCTAGATCTGTGGAGATGATGCTCCTGTGTGCTATATAGTGGAATGCGAGGATGTAGTCTCTCAACTGCTTTGATACCATGACGGAATGGAGAAACACTCCTTTAATAATATTCTGTGTAAGAGTAGGTTGTAAGGGACGCGGCGTGATAGATGACGTTGAGAATGGTGGAGTGATGACAAATATCTGGTTGAAAGATAGAGATTTGGTTAAAAAATGAGCGAGAGGGAGAGATATCCCCTCCGCCCTCGGACCAACAAGTTTGCCTGCAAGCTGTGCAAATGCAACGGCTGGTCTATGGAGGAAAATATCTACCATTACCCAAACAATAACAGAAAGGATTTTGACAACAGTACGAGTCATGCTTTTCGTCGAAGGACATACCGAAAGAAGTAGCGGAAGCAGAAAAACAAGCTCTACAGAGCTATATGGGCAAAGAGCAAGCAACAACGTTGCCAAGAAAAGTGGCCCTTGAGAGCTCACCTCCAAGAAAATTCCTATGTGCACATAGGGATGTGTAGGATGAAGATCAGACCGTCAAAGGTTCCGTTGACAAGTGTAGCCTGCGTACATGTGAGTGGTGTCAAGTTCAGAGGTCCCCAGGATTGACATTACAACACTTCTTAGTGTGGTGATAATGGTAACTAGCGGGGCAACAAGAGAGTGGGAGGGAGGGAACGATGGCATGGACCAAAGTATTGTTATGTCAATTGCAATTGTTCCAAAGTACATAGAGTTATGGAATATGCGACGAGTGTGGTTACATCCTGACTCGACACACGCCATGGCTAAAAACATTGTGGTGCAAAGCTGGTGGGAAATGAGAAATGGAATGGGATAAGGCATACACAAGTCACACACAAGTCATAGCCATGTGGAGGGTGTGTGGAGGGTGTGTGTAAATGTCAACCTTAGTTTGTGGAGATCCACGAGTCACTAACGAATAAGGTGAAGGATGACGGGTAGGAGACTAAGAGAGAGAGAGAGCGAGCAACGAGCTCCCTCTTGCTTGAGGCTCTCCCTTGTCAATTGTGGGACTCGAATCAGTTCCCAATAATATCCACAGTGCGTAAGCAAGTTACCACAACCAACGAAACCGAGATCCAGGCATAAACTCAGATAAGACTAATCCTGACACTAAAGCCTTAAGCTTACAAACAACTTGCTTCTGAACATGTGAACCACGAAGGGCATGAATCCTTGTGACACCAATCAAAATACGCTCGTAAAAATACTCTTTCATTGAACGATGTGGGTATTGCCCATTATTGCCTCTCTCGAGGTTGAGTGTCTTACAACAGGTCTCGTCCATGTTCATTCACCTGCATAAGTGTAAATGAAGTGTGCAACAAGGATAGGGGTGACTCTGTGTCTTTTTTTACTATATGTGTGATGCATGCCATTATGGTCAGATATAGCCTTGGTGCTCTGGCTGTCATAGTGTAATGTGATGGATAGGATGGGGAAGCACAACTATTGCAACAAGTGTTACAACCAGATACTCATATGCTCATGCACTAAGAGCAACGTACTCTTCCTCGCAAGAGGTACGTGCCATAGAGCCCTACTTACCGCTTTTCCATGACACAACAGTTCCGCCACCAAGGAAGATATAGCTAGTGCAACTGTGGACGACTGCGTCATTGGTGCAGTCGCTATAAGTGTAACCATCAACACTACTGACGGCCGTGCATGATAGCAAAGACAATTCCAAGAAATAGACAGGGCGTACTTAACAACGTGCAAAGCAACCTCCATGTGTTGTGCCCGAGGGCATTGTCAGAGCTGTGTAAGAAATTTCCCTGCAAAGGCAACTACTGCCTTGGTCATTGTCGTTAGGTACATGAGAGACCTGATCACTCACATGTAGTTCATTACATCAACCACCTTCTCTAGCTTCTCCACACCACATGTCTTCAACATGGTGATCCACCTAGTCTTCCACATTAGCAAGCTCAAGCACTACCGGGAACCCAACACGTACTTCCCCGGTCGAGACGTTGCTGCTCCACCTCCTATCCAAGTGGACGGGAGTACAAAGTACATGAATGAAGTTATCCACGGATATGGATGACGTAGAAAAATGTCAGAGTATCTAGTCAAGTGGCACGACTGCAACGTCACACATAATTGCTGAGAGCCCTATGATAATGTCTAAGATGCCAATCATCTGATGAACTGTCACTTTGGGCGTCATCCGCCTTTCTCAACATGTTCACACATGCGTCGAGACGAGCGTTACGATTTGTATGTTAATCGGCCGAGGGATTTATGCCCTAACCTCAAGTGTTCTAGTTATGAAGGTTGTGACATATTTGACCACTTTCCCAAAAGCGTCGAGAGAAGTGTCACAAAACGTATTGATGTTTCGATATTACTCACTTGACTTATTGAAAACAGTAGGTTGTTGTAAAGCTATGCCTTGATACTCTTAAGATGCCCTGACTTCTCGGTGAAGTTCCTCGAAGCGACCACTCACGACGCAATATTGCATACGTGGCTCCACTTCAACGTCCAAGTCCCAACATATTCCTCATTGTGTTTCTCGCCATTGTATATATGCGTTGGAATTGTTTAACATACGTTATCGAAGCTAAGTTATGAATGATGTAATTTATCAAACTGTCCCAATTCCTCGAATCTTCTTTTGCTTCGCACGTCGTCCGTATGAATGATTCACGTTCGGTCTAGCGTAACGTCAAGTTTGCCTGACCATGTTTTTTGGAATTGTGTAATTTCCCTCAAAAGGTTCAACAATTGTGACCAAAGAAAAGTTAATGCTTCTTACAAACTAGCAAAGTTTCCTAATTTATCAAATTATTTTGTATTTTTTACCTAATCAGTGTGAACCATTCATGTCGTGCTCAATATGACATGTGCTTTTCATGAAGAATTCATCAGAGTTCTCCCCTCTTTGGTGTACATGCAAATTCTATGCGGCGTTCTTCGACTTGGTAGTGACTAGTCAGATATTGAGCGGGAGGTGGTTTTGGAATGGTGGCAGGCCATGGGTCAATGTTGGCATGTTCTTAGGCAGTTGCTTGTGCACAAGGTGCTTAGAAGTGAGCTTTGTTTCGATAGCCAAGTACGGCCTATGTACAAATTTGATCACAGGAAGCGACTTCATCAGCTTTTCTTCACAAGCCGCCCTTAGATTTGTGACTTCAAAAGCTTAGATCAAGGGACATGCTGATTGGTGCACTGAGATGCAAATGGGTTCGAAAAACATGGCCGCTACCACGAGACTGAGCGGAGGGGTCCGTGCATTTTGTGTTCAAACACCATGTCATAGGGTGGAATCCCACCAGATGGGAACATCACCATTTTTGGTAGGTAGAAAAGTAGTAGCCGTATCGACGGGCGATAAAACCAATACGGATTACCGAGGGAATATTATTCGATTTTTGTAGCAGTCTTTGGAAGTCAAATAGCGCTCCTGGCGAGAAATGTAGTACTGTACTCCTGGCTTCAATCAAAATTGTTTTGGAGGTAATTTTTTTTTTCAACCAACTAGGCTTGAATTATGGATCGGGCCCGAGGGCCCCTTCTTGTGAATCACCTTCCTAAAATAAAAAAACCATGCTGGATGCCTCCATGGCCTCTTCACATTGTCTCTTTGCTCAAGTTCAGAACGAAACCCATTATATCGCTTATTGATGCCCG
>SZWC01000140.1:43443-61917 GCA_023375785.1 Penium margaritaceum | reverse complement strand
GGGGGGGGGGATGCAGGCAGGTAGGGACAATGCAGCCACCCAAGTACTTTATGGAGGAACATGTCGAGGCGGAGGTAGTCTCCCTCATATGTGAGCCCCCGCCGCAGCACTTTGGGAGAGAGCGTTGTCAACTGCTGCTGCAGAGGCAACCCCAGGTCGCACGCCCCGTCTGCCGCCAAAGGAGACGATTCAGGAGGAGGAGCAGCAGCAGCAGCAGCAGTAGCAGCGGCTGCGGCAGAAGCAGCAGCAGCAGTGGCGGCGGCGGTGGCGCTCTGGGCTGAGGGGAAGGCCTTCTGCGCCTGCTCGACCACCCGCCGCAGCTCGAGTTCGCCCATGACGGGCAAATGGGCGCGGGCCACCGCTCGAGATCTAGCCACTTCGCGAGAGAGACCGACGTCCCAACCTCTGCGACCAACGCCCTCGTCCAACGCTGCCCCTCCCGCCCCAACATCCCTCACCGCTGCCGCTCGCGATTCAACCTCAGCTCCAGACCCCCGCGCCGCAGCCGCCGCTGCCTGCTGCTCTGCCTCGCCCGCCGCCCCGCCGCCGGACTGCTGGATCGGAGGCGCACTTCTCCTCGTGTGGTGATAGCGCGACAGGAAGAAGACGAGCCATCCGGCAGCGCACACAGTCATGGCCGCCGGCACCAGCAGCAAGATGCACCACCGCGGCCTCGCCTGCTGCTGCTGCTGCGGCTGCCGCCGTCGAGTGGCCATGGCTATTACAATGGTGGAGTTCCCAAACTGACTAAATTAGTTAGAGGTTCGAACTAGGGCGTTATAGCTGATATATCCGCGCAAGCGTCAACATAAGCCTGATATATCCGCATTCTGAATATATATCACGCCATATCCAGAATGTTAAAACAACTTCCGCCATACCCATTTTGATGACCGTGCCCGATCGACGATGGAAGTCGCTGATCGAGCAAAGCGAGGGGGGTGATGTGTCACCCCTCTTGCTTTGCTCCCCACCCCTCGCGAGAAGCGCGATCGAGCGATTAGCTTTTTTTTTCGACTCGAAATCCCCAATATGCGAACGGATTAGGAGCACGAACGGATCCGCAAACGGGTTTTATGTTTGCGTGGGCTCCGCCCGCACATAAAGCCCTACATCCGCGAATGGGGGTTTGCGAGTCGGAAAAAAAAAAGGCTACCCGCTCGATTGCGATCGAGCGAACACGCCTTTTCCAAATATATTTTTTTCGGAGAAGCAAACCCATTTGTATCCATGCAAACCGTTTCCAAACCCTACACAAAATTACAATCGGGGTTTAAGGGTTTTATTTTTGTGCAGGCTCCTGCTGGGCCCCGCGGTAGCAGGACCCAGCACGTTCCCTTTCAACGCATGGGGTGTTTCGGACCCTCACTAAAAAATCTCACAAACCTTTGAGAGAAAATTAAGAAACCTCTCTATAGAGGGGTTTGTGATTTTTCTTTCATGTCTGACGACGTCAGAATCTTGTCATTGGATGGCATGCGGCGTCGACATAGCGTGTACATTTGGATATGGCCTATTTCTTTGCATGCTCGCTGGATATAGCGTTAATAAAGAAGCAAAAAGTTCCAGAATTGGATATGGCGTGGTTAATGTTTGAACTGTGGATATGGCGATAGATATCGAGAATTCTGTATGTATGTATGTATATATATATATATATATATATATATATATATATATATATATATATATATATATATATATAAGACGGAGTTGTAATATGTCCATCGTTTCGGTCGATAGATCAGTCGTGTCCATAGTCGAAAACGATCCGCACGCGGTGTCCAGAGTCGAAAACGGAAAACACGCGCTATCCATAGTCGGAAACGACATGACAACGGTGCCCATGTTTTTCGTCGCGCGAGCGAAAACGGGCACGGTTGATTTATATTTCATGTGTATATCACATTTGATATGTTTTTTGACTTCGAGCTTCGCCGGTCATCGCGAGCTCGCAGGAGGAGTTTTGCGCCGAAACCTCCCTGCGAGCTCGCGATGACCCTGACAATCCCCCCATTTAAACTAGGGGGTTTGTCGTAGGTTTGGGGGGGGGGGTTGCAGGATGCGGCGCACGCTGGACATCTGCCGGGCCCCGCTACCGCGGGGCCCGGCAGATGCCCGGGCAAATAATAAAAAAAAAACGAACCCCCTAGTTACACTAGGGGGTTTGTCGGATATTGGGGGGGGGGGGTTTGCGAGATGCGGCGCACTCTGTCGCGACTTTTGGAGTTCGCACTTGCGTCCTCCAAAAGTCGCGACAGGGTTACTACTGACATCGGCGATGCCAGTGTCAGCGTCGCCTACTTCGCTTTCGAAGTCGGCGAAGTCCGACTTCGAGGGCGTGGGTACGGTTGTCTTTTTTTTGTTTTCGCTCGCACGAAAAAAAACATGGGCACCGATGTCTTGTCGTTTTCGACTATGGACAGCAAGTGTTTTCCGTTTTCGACTCTGGACACCGCGTGCGGATCGTTTTCGACTATGGACTCCGCGGATCTATCGACCAAAACGATGGACTCCGGAGTACTTATGCCCATATATATATATATGTGTATATATGGTCACTCCCTCGTTCGAACTATCAATTTGCACGCTTAACTAATCTGTTGGACGAAGTAGTTGGACTAGTAGTTATGGCACTTCTTCGAGCGATTTTGCTGGAGTGGCACTAATAGTTCGGACCATTATTTCGTGTAGCTGCATTCGTGAGTTCCGCACATGTGATTAGATGCGGATAAAGACTAAGTAATGTGTCTGAGTCTGACGTGTTTGCGGCGTTTCATCGGATTAGTTCAACTTAAATGGTGGTTTTGGGCTCGTGAAGGCCCATGACTAATTAGTTGGTTTTTGACCTCGTCAAACTCTAATCACGCCATCACGACGACCTTGCGTGCTAGATGGCCAGTTAACGAGGTAGACGACCACTCTGCCATAGCTCGCCACGACCGTTAGCGACGTCGCAAAACCAACTACAAACTAATTACTCAGTTTCGGAACCCCACCACAGTGCCCATTCTGAAATGAACTAATTAGGTATGCCGTAAGAGGAAGGGTAAACTTGCCGTATACCCACTGACTTCGCAACTAAAGGACGTTGTACCTACTTTTCGCACAAAAAGAATGGTAGCTCCACTTTGGCAGATAAATATGTATAACGTCCAGGAAATGTACATAATACTTTTGAGGTCCACTGTTTAAAACAAATACTTTGCATGTCCACCATGCCAAAAATCGTATGGGGGACGGTATAATTCTTCGCATACCCACTTTCCACACGGGTCAGCGGAGGAAAACAGCATCGAAACAGGACCCCAGGGTAGCCCCGCGCACGAAGGACAGCGTGGCAGATGTCAGTGCCAGTACACCACTCGTTTTCGAGATTCCAATATGACTCGGCTTCTTTGTCATTGCGGACCACCATTGGTCCAGTGCATACGCGTCACTCCTAAGCGTCCAATGATCGCGGGCTGCTTCGCGCCTATCGCGAGCACCATCCATTCTGTGCAAATGATATTACGAAGCTTCACCGCTCAAACCGTCCAAATGAACGTTGAACCGAAAAGTGGTACGTCGAAGAAGGCAGAGACTTCAATTCTACAGTCCGCGTTCGGACGTCGGAACGTTATGTCTACAATGCCGTGCGTCATGTCCATCGCCCTTATTACGACGTACATACTACGGTTAACCATCGCAAACCAACGACATGTCTTCTGAGGGTTGCTTGAACTCCGGAACAGGTCGAGGGTGGAGCACTGGATATTATGTGGACCCATTTGTTGCCCACTGAGCATGGGTCGCAATGAAGGAAGCATGGGACCGCAGATAGGCACGTATGAGGAGCGTACATGGCCGCCATCCGCCAGATTTCACATGGCCCGCGACACCTGAAGCCATGGCACAGACCCTCGACTGGCCGTTGCCCAGCGTGAGGCCATTGAATCGGCCAGACGTATGGGAGCCATGGATGTCATCCGAGCCTAACTGTCCATGCGGATGTAACCGCTCCTAGAGCACATACAAATACAGAGCTGGCAATTGCCATTAGCCATCTCCAATGACACTGTTGTACACTGTACAAGACATGGGTCGACCGATGTATGGACATGACGACACCGAGCCCAGTGACGTTATGGACGTGCGTACTCGTTTGTACACCGAGCGTACGAACACATGGGGAACTGTTGCGAGGATCTACCGATGGGACGAAGTTGGCACATGGGGCGGCGAACCTACCACAACCAACAGGCCACATCTCACTTCCATGCAAGTGAAGGAGGCATGGGCTACGATCAAGGCTCGCTGGGACACGCTCGTTGCAACGGAGGCCCAACCTAGTTGGGTCAACGACCCATGCGACCCAGAGACCATGTGCTAGAATTTGGGTGTTCGCATGCCAACTCAGCGTCCACCAAACACCCCTGGGCAGTGGATGCCTTGGGCTTGATACCCTCGGTGGTTGTTTTGGTTATGTTATCATGTCTTCCTCATCAACGTAGCCAATGTTGTCTTCTCCGCATGTGCCACAGAGAATGTATTCAGTGTTGAACACTACCATGAAATGTCTACATTGTATGCTTCTTCAGTGAACCCTACAAAATAGTGGACATGTGGTACATGTTACATTCATTTCTTGAAATATGTGACCACTTTTTCCGTCTCCTTGGGGTTGGGAGTGGTCATGCTGAACATGTATGCAGGACAACATTGTCCGGGTGTCCACTAATTTTTTAGGGTTTACGTATGCATTGAACACAAAGTGGTCATGGCATACATGTTTCTAAGCTGTCACGATGGTGACAACATGTCGTCTGTCGTTGAAATATCCGCCAATTGGCGCCGTTGGCATGTGGACAATAAGAGGCAACGTCCAGCTGGCAACTAGCTCGGTTCATCGAGATATGCTAGATTAGACTGCGTTCGCATGTTGTCAAGGATGACGGCAACGCCAACAACACGCAACATCATGGCACGTCCGGCATCGCCTGTGCATAATCGGCAAGGAAACAATGTGACGTCTGGGTTTGCATGTCACACACGTAAGACTTTCGACGATCATTCGAAACTAGAATCCCCCTGACGCAAGCGTGCTAGAAAGTAGGGAACCACGGTTCATATTTAAATACGTATGTTGTGTCCGACACTGTACTTCGGTTGAAGTCAACGGAAAGACAGTTCAGTCTGGCACTCTTTCATGAGTTGTTGAAATGGTGACTAAATTCGCTGAAAACTTTACATTCATATGTCGGATACCCACAGTCAACGAAGTAATTTGTATGAAACCGGTGTGGCGTGGATCTCTTTGCAATAGTGGGTACGGCATGCATGATCTCGGGTGCTTCGAGAAAAGTGGGTACAGAACTAATTTTTAGTGTAAAGTGAGTACCGTGCTCTAAATGTGCGAGAGTTGGCCAGCAGAAAATTCGGAGGCCCAAAAGGTGGGTATAGCGGAATTAGGCCGTAAGAGGAATCGAGTGAGAGCGAAAATGGCGAGCTGACGCAGACACGACCGTCAAGCTCGGTGACCGACCATGTCAGTTGAGAGGCGTTTGCGACGTCGCAAATCCTCGCGATCGATTCCCCCCCAAGTTCATCCTAACTAGTTGGGTAATGAGGCTCACGGTTCGGGTTTCCACCCAATTAGTTCAAACTAATATACTAAATGCATCGAGCTGCTTCTAAGTCTAGGTAATTAGTTAGAGTTTTAGTTTTTTTTTCACGTTTTTATTTTTGTTGAAAAGGAAGCTCTCCATTGGTCGATACGGTCACGTGTACGTTGTCATTTGAAGGTTTGAAATCCAGAAGTTTGAACAAGGAACATATCGCCAGCGCGACGTGCTCGTCTTCTTCGAGGCGCTACTCGTGCTGCGTGGCTGCATGCGGAGTATAATATTTTGTGTTGTAAGCCGCACAAGTCATCAGTCACTACCAGTCACTATCGTTCAACCGACCACCATGTAGCCGTCTCGCTGACCTCTCGCCTGCACGTCCTCCAGTGCAACACACCCCTTGAATGCAACAGCTGCCGCCACGTCCGCACCGCTGTCCTCTCTCACTCTCAGGGCACGCATGCAGATGCTTTGATATGACATGCGCAAAATGGATGAGGGTGCTCGGCAACGCCTGCGCCTTGGATCCTCTGCACCGTCACCATCCGCTCCTGCCGGGGCATCCGACGCTTTCAATTGTATGCCATTGGTCAGTGACGAAGGGCGTCCGGCATATGTGCGCGTGGTTCACGTTCCATCTCTGCCGCTGTGGGATGATGGCCAGCTGGACCACTACGCCGCAGTTGAGCACACAAGCAACCCCGCGGTGGTCGCGAAGTCCGCTCCGAACGTCCATGTTGGTGACGTCAATGACACCGCCAGTCATGCGGATGCACCGATGATGTCCACCGCACCGAGCACTAGCAACACAACCAATGACTCCACCGGTGGTCTGGGTAAAAATTGGTGGACGAACGAAAAGGACGTCCTGCTTCTGAAGCTGGTGAACGAATATGCTGCAGAGTTTTGCAAGACACAATGTGGCTGGCAGATGAAGATGCACTCTGTTTTGGCGCCAAAGTTTTTGAAGCTGCTGAAAACTGGCGAACCGCTTTCGACTGAACAGATTTGTCATCGGTGCAACAACCTTGCCATGGACTGGCACCTCACCTACAACATCGTTGGTAAGAGTAGCAACAACATTGATAGCATACATTGGACTATCGAACTTGATGAAGTGGTGTTGGAGGTTTTACGTCGTAACAATCCAAAGGTTGTGAAGCTACAGGGCAAGAAACTGCTATGGTTCGATTTAGCTAAATCGCTCTGGATCCGTGATAAAACTGTGGGCGAGAATGTATTTACATTAGAAGAAGCGCACATTGTTGGTGACCAAAACAAGATTGTTGATGATGATGATGTGAGTGTGGTGAAGTGCAAGGTGTTTGATGTGCAGATCAACAAGGTTGCAAAGTTGGTGAAACATGCTGCGTGTTTGGAGTGCGTCCAAAGACTCCATGGGCCATGGCTGTTCAGGAAGTTACATCTGACAAGACGATGACTGATGATGACAAGCTCAAATTACTGGACATGCTGCAGAAGGACGACAAGCTTTGCACCTTGTATGTTTATTCCAAGTGGGAACAGCGTTCTTGTTTTCTCAACATAGTTCTGGGTCGTGTGCCAGGGCATGATGGGCATACAGAAGAGGTGGAGGAGGAAGAGGAGGGTGAGGAGGAAGGTGTGGAGGATGAGGAGGAAGAAGTCGAAGAGTGGAAGAAGCGTGCGGAGGACGAGGATGGCGATGGTGATGTTACAGGTGCTAGTTTACACGCCATGGAGGATCTGTGCAAGGACTAGAACTATTGATGTGAATGTTTTATTGTCCTTATAAATCATTTCTATTTCTCAATTGACCATTGTTTGTATTTACGAGCCATTTTTACGATTAAAAATGGTGTTTAATTATAGTTCCCGGGTTTCGGGGGCTCGAGACCGATGTCTCGACAAGTCAAGGTCCAAAATAAATCTCAGTCTAGAGTCTAGTTTGACTCTAGCCCAAATTCGTTCCTATTTCCAGGTGGCTGTGCCACATGGAACGATAGGGTTTTAAAATGCATGTTTACAAAAATTCCGTATAAAGACTACATCCGTTTGTGGTGCGGTTCGTCGTAGCCAAAATGGCCGAGGCGACCATTCACTCCTCCTCCTTGGACTGACTATTCTGAGGGCCTACATTTTGGTTCTACAATTAGTCACAAAACAATCCACGGCTGTTACACATTGGTATCAGAGCTAGTGCTTTCGTGAAAAAGAAAGAGTTTGAACTCCATGCGTGCATCGGATCTCTTGATATATGGATGATGTTTGCCGGTGTGGAAGTTTACAATGAGAGAAGCAGAAGAGCAAGAAGTAGGTGGAGTGACCCAACGCCGTCCGCCTGATCGGCGGGCTGCCTTTGAGCCAAAAGCTCAAATCGAGAGCTCCCTCTCATCTGTGACCTGAGGTAGAGGTCATGGACGACAGCCTTGGACCCACCAGCGAGCGAGGGTGGAAAAAAAATGGAGCACACTTCTTTGTCACAGCAATACGCTCCCCGATGACGGGTTGGCGGGTCGATTGCCCGTACAACACTAACAAGCCCGACATCCCGTAGGTGGAGGGCTGGCCCTACTCCGCTCTCCCTCCACTGTCAGACACCGATAGTGCCAAAATGGAAGGGAGCGGGGGATGCCCCTCCCCTCTCTTTTTTCTCAGGCGTCGACAGCGCCAGCAAGGGAGGATAGGCCGTATTTCCCGTCTCCCTAGCCTCTCAGGCGCCGGCGGCGCCAGTGAGGGAGAGTAGGTGATGCTCCCCCTCCCCCTCTCCTCTCATGCGCTAACAATACAAGGGGGGGAGGAGGAGGTGCTACTCCCCCTCTCCGTCTCCTCTCACGTACTGATAGTGCAAGAAAAGGAGGAGGGGGTACTGTTCCCCCTCTCCGTATCCTCTCATGTGCCGACGGCGCAAGAGGGAGGAGGGAGTACTGCTCTCCCTCTCCCTCTCCTCTCATGCGCCAACAGCACAAGGGAGGATGGAGGGGGTGCTGCTCCCCCTCTCCCTCTCCTCTCACGTGCCGATGGCACAAGGGAGGGAGGAGGGGTTAGTGCTCCCCCTCTCCCTTTCCTCTCATGCGCCGACGGCGCAAGAGAGGGAGGAGGTGGTACTGCTCTCCCTCTCCCTCTCCTCTCACGTGCCGACTGCACAAGGAAGGGAGGAGGGGATGCTGCTCCCCCTCTCCCTTTCCTCTCATGCGTGGACGGCACAAGAGAGGGAGGAGGGGATGCTGCTATCCTTCTCCCTCTCCTCTAATGTGCCGACGGTGCATTTGAGGAAGGAGGAGGTGTTGCTCCCCTTTTCCCTCTCCCCTCATGCGCCGACAGCGCAAAGGAGGGAGAAGGGCCTTCTGCTCCCCCTCTCCCTTTCCTCTCAAGCGCCGATGGCACAGAAGGGAGGATCTATCCCTCCAAGACGGCACGGGTCTCCCCCCGCCTCATTCTCAGGGTGCTGGGAGGCAGAGGAGAAGCCAGTCACTTCACCTCAGTGTCCAAAGCCGCTGTGGGGCATTCAAAGGAAAAGAAATGATAATTTCATAGCCCTTTCTAGTCGCAAATGGGCATGCCTTTGTTGGGAGAACAACATCTTCGATTCGGCGGACTCGGCTTTAAATCCTCGACGTCATCTCTTTTTTTTCCTGAGGCGCCAGGAGCTGGCCAATGCAAACCAAGATATTTTCTTCGTTTGACCCCGGAATAGATTGCCGTTAAAAGTGGTAAAGAGCTCCGATTGAGTTTTAGAATATTCTTAAAACTTATGAAATACTCTAAAACTCTTTTTAAGGGAAAATCGATCATTTTCCTGCACACCACTAGGTGTCGTTTTTGAAGGAACAGGTTGTTCCACACAATAAAACTGTCATTTGAATGCAACAAAAGAAAGTGGCTTCAATAGAAGAGATTAACCACCGACAGTATAAATAATACAAATTCTGGAATAACCTCAAAGTTTGGGGTGGTTCATGAAGAATAAAACCCAAAAGGGGTGATGGATAAAACCCACGACATGGCTCAGTGCAGGTTGTACATGCGCAAAACAATTTTGTTTACGGAGAATGATAGTAGTGTGCACCAGGTTGTAAAATCACAACAATGATGTGCATCGCGATGAATTCTCGATGAAGAAAATGATACTAGCACCGAACATGCTGCAACCACTCAATGACTCATCCACTGACCGCAAGAATGTAAAACGTGCGGACTACACAAAAATGGGTGTTGGTTGCACGATTACACGGGCGTCGACCACATCATCGCCGCGAGTGCCGATTGCACTACGGGCAACAGCACAAGTTCTGGTTGCAGAAATGTTTTCAGTGACGAACATGCCACTGAAAAAGTTCCGGTTGCACTTTAACCACGAATGCCAAAAGCATCCATGATGATAGTGCCGAACGTACTGCTCATGGTCTATGGATATAAAATAAATTCCGTTTGAGTATCCACGTGGGTGTCGATTGCACCAAGGATGCTGAGTAAGTTATTTGTGAGTGGGTTTTGAAAAAACAAGAATGTGAGTGCCGATCGCACTCAACGCACACACGATGGTGGAAATCCACGCACGAGGGTCGATTGACAAGTGCCGACTGCACCTGGAATATGACCAACATGGAAAATGCAATTGTAGCATTCATGCAAGTGCCAAATGCACCATTGTCATGAACACCAATTGCACAATTGACAAAAGCTATGGGCCGCACTTTTGTCATGGATGCCAAATGTACCACTGTTACAAGTGTCAAACACACTACGATCGTGAGTTCCGGTTGGACTAGATATGCTAGTATCGATGGTACAAAACATGTTATAAGTTGCCGATTGCATCGATAACGTGGGTGCCGATCGCACCCCGTTCATCCACATGAAAGAACTAGCCAACACTTTACCTGGTCATGCCAGCTTGCGGTAGACCACCAAATGAAAGCATACGATCTATGCGCGGAGTGGTTCTACGGGCAAGTGCATCGAGCACGTTACTTGAAGCACTGGAAACACGTCGTCAAAAGTTTGCAAAGTATCTCGACAAAGTTGAGGATGGTCATACTATTGAATTCTTCAAATAGAGAACCAAAAAGCATGACTAGAACAATCACAGATGGCTATGGTGATCAGATGTATGCCCGAACCGTGTAACAAAAACACAATGACCTTGGTCGTCATCGACAGTGACGACCATTGGAATTTCACCTAAAAACGTTGCCCTGCCGATGGCTGCCGATGGCAGTATGGAAAGGTATTTCTAAAATAAGTACGAACCAAATTGTAATGAATAAATCACATTTGTGATGAGGACGATTTCCTCAAATTTGGACAATGCTAAAGGTGGAGGAACTCCTCCGTATCCACAGATGGGACGTGCTACAAACGCCCAGTCACTTGAGCACCAGTTCCAAAACATGCACGACTCGCATGACCGTAGGAGGTGTGGGAGACAACCCACTTTTCAATGGGTCATGAAATGTGATTCATGCCACTGCACTTTAGCCACTTGAAATTGGATACACGGCATGCGTGGAAAACGTGTACGATATACACAAAAACCTTATCCACTATCTGTTGGTGCGTTGACCACGACATCAAGTTATGGATAAGTTGGATGGATAAATAGTCACAACGGTTTTGTGACATTTGAACAAGCTGACGATATCATCTGATGTTTTAGAAAAAAATGGCAACACCATTTCACCAAACAATTTCTACGACAGTCGTACGTTCCATTGTGTTACAATATTCAAAGGCAAATGCGATTGTTTCATGACTAAGCCCATGTCATGACTATGTCATGAGATGTGAAACAGACCTGATCTGTTAGCACGCCGACTTCAATCCTCGAGGATTGACATCGCACTGCCCATACACAATGTCTACTGGATAAATCAGTATGTTTCAAAGGTCCCATGCATCATTAGTCATGGCCGATGCAAACATCGGTCCGTGATTGAAAGCGTCAAAGATGACATCCTTGACTAAATACTCAATGGAGAAACCATTGACATCGTATCACTCGATGTGTGATGGATACAAATCGCGGTACCCGACTGGTACCAACAATAAAAAGGTACATGAGTGTACTGGCAATCCTGTTCAGAAGACAATAATTATTGCCAATGGGGGTTGTAAATGGGCCAGAGAGAGGCAGAGACTCTTTGATGGGTCCTCAATACTTTCAGAAGCCGTCGTGCAGTGGTTGACGACTTTAAAAGTCATTTTCTCGCGTAGGACGATATTGACCGAATGTCGAAAGTGAACAAATTTGAAGGCGAGACCTTTAGTCTATCATCACTCTTGGAGAGTGAATATGTCATGGACATTGATAGAAAAAAGGATATGAACCGATGTCGATGATATGAGTTCATCCATAGTTCTGTGAAAATCCATTTTAGAGAAAACGAGCAATACTGATTTCCTACTGATGGTGCTCCAGAGTACTATGACGATCTCATAGATTTGTACAAACCAACTACGACATAGTTGGGATCATGTCAAGGTCTAGGTTTCGTATTCATCGCTTACAACCGCGGAGACGATCTATAAGCCGATAGCTTTCAGCTAACAGTGTGTTAGCACATACATCTTGGTGGTAAGATAGACCACATAACGAGTCATAACTAACACTGAGGCAAAAGAATGACTAGTGTCTCGTAACCAAATGTTGATGTGAAAGGACTCTTCACGATGGACCTTGTAAAATGATATTTCTCATTAGATTCTTTCGATGTTTTGAGAAACGTCTCAAATTTGAGGGCATCGTGACACGGTACACTAGTCATGCACGTCACGCCCTTCAAACATCATGTGGGTGGATTTCGACCATACCAAAGGCATGGTGTAGCAACAGCTATCCGATTTGTTGGAACAAAAGCAGTCTCTGAGAGAGATCAAAGCGATTACGATGTAGTCGAACCACGTCTTGATGATCCCGAAGGTCGTGGTAAAGCGACTAAATCCCCTTGATTCTGGGGATGGTTCAATCGAAGTACATTGCCAAATGCGACTACCATATGTTTTGGATGTTGCTGCGGTAGTATCCACAATGGTGGGTGTCTTTTGGATGTCTTCCATGAGGGTGACCCCATCTATGGGTGCCTCGTGTGAGGCATATGGAAAACACTCAATTGAGTGGAATTGTCGAATGTACACAATAGAAGACGTTGAAGCAACATGAATTATTGCGACTTGACAAGCACATTCCATTGACGGGTTCCCGAATGGAACCTTTGGACGTGATGACATAAGCACAAAAGCATTTTAGAACCGGTTGTTCCAAGATCACCAAATGTGTTTTGGAAGTGTTTGATCACAATCACATGGAATTGACACCCAAAAGGTGTTCTTCCAACTTATACCGTAAAGATTGTGATCATGGTGCACCCATTTGGTGAATACTATACGATGGACCCTTCGTTCGTGGATAGAATCCACGATGGTTGAGATCGGTTATCTCAGCTAACCTAGTTGAAAGCAACGTGCTTATGAAAGGGACGTGAGCGGCAGCCTACAGTACCCTTTTCAGACAGAAATGAGGAGATGATGATTGAAACCAAGATAATCTAGGTCAGAGCATTGTTGTGTCCAATGACGGATGTTGATGACAATTGTGTGTGCCAGACGACCAATACCGCCTCCTTCAAAGATGAGTGTAATCTTTGAAAGGAAAAACAAGTGTGCTCAACAACCATGTCTTAGGACCTTGGTGCCTCCCAAACCTAAGATAAAGCTAGCATGAAAGTTGCATGGACTTATTGGAGCTTGTTTGAGCTCAGCTAACCAATCCACGAATACTGAAAGAGGTCAGGTAGACATACGCATGGTCATGAGTACGTGGTTGCAAACCGAGGGGACTGATGTCTGGATCTTGAATAGCATGTATTGACAATGTTGTGGGGAGGTACCACCTCGGCAACAAACCCTTTGAAGAGATCATGTTCGAACAAAATGGGAAGTGTTGTGTGGACCTGGATATTTTCGCAGGGACGTCCGGTTAATTGGTCGTAGGGACACTCCTTGCAAAGGGGGAGGAGGCGCCACCACAACAGCTTGCTGAACACGTACCACACGGAATGTGGGAAAATTCATATTATGTACCCTCTTCCAAACTGGCAAGACATTGTTGATAATGTACGTCCCAAAAGACATCGACTATACCACTAATACACACATATGATGAGTCTTTGGTGAAGACTCACTAACACTTGTGAAGAACGTACAAGGATTGTACGTGTCTCATCTTGGCAAGATCCAAGGGATCACGCGATCAACACGGGATGCTGTACGCAAATGACCATAATAAAAAAAATCACAACTTTGTGATTGACTGTGCGTGAACGTAACACAACCGTGTTGTGGATGACAAGAGTTCACACGTGTGATATTGTTTGTGCTTTTTGTTGCATGGTTTACATCATGATGCACGCGATGATCAAACCTCCATGAGCATAGAAGAATCGGGACGGTTCGAAGCAAAAGGGGAGGAATGTAGCGTACGAGCTATTTTTACGATTGAAAATGGCAATTGATTTTAGTTCTAGGGTTTTGGGGGCTTGAGACCGATGTCTCAACGAGTCCAGGTCCGAAGAATAATCTCAGTCTAGAGTCTACATCAACTCTAGTCTGGATTCTGTCCATAGGCTGGATTTAAGGCAAGAGGAGTGCCAACATGGAAGATCCATCACGTCACTCCTTCTCCCCTGTAGTTGGCCGCTAGGGTTCTGTTTCCACACAGTTGTGCGACGTAGAACGATAGGGTTTTAGGATGCATGTTTGCAAAAATTCCCTATGACAACTACGTCCGTTTGTGGCACGATTTGTCTCTGGCTGAGGTGACCATTCGCTCCTCCTTGGACTGACTATTATGAGGGCCTACATTTTGGTTATACAGTTAGTTCCAAAACAGTCCACGACTGTTGCATTGTTATTTGAAAAAAGAGAACCATGTACAATATAAATCATTCATTGTCAACATGTCTGACATAATTAGCCCACATGTCACTTGCAATCCTATTTCACAACCTTCTAATTACTAAATCTCCATGTTGCCGACCATTTGGTCGAACACAAATAGGGACTATGCCTGTGTCCGTAGGTGGTGCATGGTCCACCCAACCTGGAATTTGAACATCCTGTCTCTCTTGTATAAGATTGTGCATCATGAAGCAAGAATAGACCAATCGGCTCTGGAACGTAAGCTCATATGGACGCAATGCATGTAGAATTCTAGAATGCACCGTTCGATTACAGATCTTGCGGATGCATGGCTCATGTTGAAAAGCTCGGTCTATTTTTTCAGTCTCAGCACTCCAGGTCCAAATTCTTGTAAATGATAGCACACTCCATGGTAAGGGGGCATCTAATCGAACCCCTCTGGGAAGGCTGCGTCAGCGAGAACATACTTCCCGGTGGATAACCGGAATCCACGGCGAAGTGAATCTATGAACATACGTGCGTCATGCACGGAACCTTCCCAACCAACCATTACAAATCTAAAATACAAATATGGGTTGCATTCAGCCAGCTCGTTCTACGACACCTGGTGATGGAAGTTTATACATGCAGTTCGACGGCCACAGTTTACGATCGCTGGAACGTGCGTTCCATCGATGGCTCTGACACAATCTGCAAAATCCGGGAGGTAGTCACGGCGTCCGTCCCATGCGGCGAATGGTGGATCACCATGTCAGTATTGATGAATAACTTGCAGCGACAGATGTATGAGGGCGTTGACGACCTCCCAAAGCACGCGGTTAATTGTGGTAGTTGAAACCTCTCCATCAATTGTCGCAAGGATAACCCATGGCACACGCACTGGAGCCAAATGAATAGCTTTTCATCCACTCCGAGTTGCGTGTCCTAAAACGTTGACAGCAGGGCCAAGTCCGTGACGGTTGCACGCCACGTGGACACTGTCATCAGGGACATGTTGTACAATCACAATGGGTGTCCGCGCCTAAGCTCCAATAGTTAGTCATGGCCACGGAAGTCATCATTGTGCATGCGCCGATGGTTTAGCTGAGAGAATATCCAAAGTCTGAGAGATGATAGGACTTCACTGATGACGGCTGTGATCCTCATGTAAATCTTTCATACGTGATGAACAAGAGTATGGCGTGCAACACCTCGATGACGTACAGCGTCCATGGTGCGAGAGTGAATGGAGTTGGAGCAAAAAACAGAAAAACTTGTCCATAAGACACATGCGTGCGCACCCCTGGCCATCGCGTGCACATTAAAAAAATCAAACCGTTGCGCTGCGACTCTGTGACACGACCGACCTTCTCACGTGTTACAGGTGAGAACGGAAGGTCTGGGTTGAGGACCCATTATATCAACTCTAGTTAATTAACACGTTCATCTATTAGTTCAACAGTTCAAAACTTGCAGGAATCTCCCCCTTCACTTGTTGAGGTAAGCCTTACCTCAGAGAGTCAGGAGTGGTTGGCAGGGCGACAGGCACTAGGAGCAGGTCTAGCAGACCCGGAGTAGATCCGTGGGGTGGAGGGATGGCAGGCTGAGTGGCGGAGGATTCAGGAGAGGCGGGCGGCACAGCGAGAGGCGCGCCGGTTACGGCGAGTGCCAGGACAGCACGTCCAGAGGGAGCGAGCCCACCACAAGAGGGAGCGGAGCCAGGAGGGTGAGTCCTCCTCCCCGGGAGATTGGCTGCAAGGGGAGCAGCCAGGGAGTGGAGCAGGCGGAGGAGGACATCCACTGGGAGACAGGGAGTCTTGGAGGAGACCACGGGAGGGGCTCGACCATGACCATGGACCTGGGGTTCAGGGGAGTGCGGGAGAGGATGAGGATACAGAGGCAGGACGGTTTCTCCGAAAGTTGTTCCCTCTGACACCACCAGAAAGGAGGGGAGAGAGGGGAGCAGTGGGACCAGAGAGCCACAGGCGAGACCCAGAGGCGAGGGTGGGTTTGATGGCAGAGAGGGACATGGGACAGTGACGACAGCGCGAGGTCGTCGGACCAGGGATTGGGGATGGAGGTGCAGCAGTGGCCGGAAGGTTGGCAAGGGAGACTACCAGTGACCAGCCTCGGGTGAGAGGAGTGACGACAGGTGCGACAGGAGGGCCTGAGGGAGGAGCTCGAGGGGGCACAACCATGAGGAGGGGAGGGCCGAGACCGTCGGATGCAGCATCAGAGGGCGCTCAGAGAGGTAGGGAGACAATCACCAGGGTACTACAGGCAGAGGCGAGCAGCAGCAACGGCCGGGGGTTGACACTGGTGGGGAGCAGAGCGGTGCCCAACGCTGGGAGCGGTTGTGGCGGTGGGCAGAGGGGTTGGAGTGGGGCCGACTGTATGGGGCAGAGGTGCTCCCCCCCTTCATCTACTCGCGAGTCCTAGCAGGCGCGTTGGACTCATTTCGGGCAGCGGTGGCAGTCCCCTTGGTGAGGTGCACATCCCACCCCATGGATGCTGCAGGACCCCTGCTGCTCCAGGCGATGCCGAGCCTCATCCTCAGGACGCACCCACAGTATCGGGGGTGCTCATATGCTGAGTGGGTGAGATCACTAGCGACCCGGTTCCTCCAAGTACAGTGGGAGGAGTTATGGGAAGAGGCCGTCGCGCATGCTCGGCCGGTAGGTCATGCACCACCACCACGACGCCTGCGTCACAGAAAGGAGGAGGCAAGGGAACAGCGACTACAGAGGACGGTGACCAAATTCCACCAAGGGAACACGTCAAAGGCATGCGATGCCTTGGACAGTACAACCTTGGCACCGCCCGGACCAGAGGTATTGGTGCAGCTGCAGGCGAAGCACCCGACAAAGGAGCGGCCGACACCAGTATGGGTAGCAGAGGTAGCGAGGTGGGCCCCTACTGGGTTCCCTGATGGAGATGGAGTGCGGAAGGCCCTACTGGACAGCAGCCGAGGCACGGTGGCAGGGCAGTCAGACCTTACGTTGGACCATCTTCGGCAGGTCGTGGTGGGAGACGAGCCGCTCACGAGGTTGTTGGCACAGCTACTCGCCTCTCTATGTCGAGGACGGCTCCACCCCACAGCTCGGGGCTTTCTTGCAGCAAGCACGCTCATCGCGCTAGCGAAGCCCGATGGTGGGGTACGTCCGATTGCAGTGGGAGAGGCGATTCCACGCCTGTTATGGAGATGGATGGTCAGTATAGGGAGGAGCAAGATGGAGAGAGCATTGGCGCCGTTGTAGCAGGCGGTGGGAGTGCCGGTAGGGGGGGACACGTTGGTCCACACCATCATGGAGCAGCTGGACCAGCAGGCGGAGTGGGGGCTGCTGAGTATCGAAGAACGCATATAATTTGGTTGAGCGAGCAACCATCTTTGAGGGTGAGGGGATTCGAGCGACTCCTCCCAGCACTGGCCCTCTTTTACGATCAGCCCTCGGAGCTTACTATCAGGGAGGGTCCTAGCCATGCGTGCTCCAGTTGGAGAGGGGGGTGCGACATGGAGATCCTATCAGCCCCTTCCTCTATACGTTGGCACAACAGGACGCACTGGAGGCAGCACAGGCAGCGATGGGAGGGACGGGCCGGGTGCTGGCATACTTGGAAGACACATACTTGCTAGGCCCAGTGCAGGAGCTGGAGGCGGCGTTGACTACGTTGCAGGGAGGATTGGCTGTGGTGGGGATGGAGGTCCAGCCTCGTAAATGCCAGCTGTACTTACCGGCGGGGGTGGGCCAGGCGCCGGGGAGTATTGCGGGGGTCCCACGAGCGACGGAGGGGATGGTGATTCTGGGGAGTCAATTTGGGACAGAGGAGTTCTGTCGAGCGCGGCTTGACTTAGCAGTACACGAGGTGGAGGAGATATTAGAGACGCTCGTCGACATGCCAGATGCCCAGGCCGCGTTCAGCATCTTGAAGGAGTGTACCACTCGCAGGCTTCAACATCTCACGCGGCTGACACCCCCATCAGAGTGGTGGACCA
>SZWC01000140.1:1442-29434 GCA_023375785.1 Penium margaritaceum | reverse complement strand
CTCCTCCTCCCCCTCTGTTGAAGATTTGTCCCTTCGCATGCCCAAGTGCGGCACCGAGAGGCGCCGGCGAGCCGCCAGAGAGAGGAAAATCCTCGTAGTTGGATCTAGTAGCTGGAGGATTACTCAGATCCTACAATGGAGAATTTCCCTTGAAAGTTGACGAGTCGCTGAATCCGGTGGAAGTTGTTTCACCGGGATCGGACAAGTAACGAGGGAGATCTAGGCTTCCAAAAGTTGGGGTGTGGGTGGCGGCTTTGGGAGTCGGCTGCGGTTTTACTGCCGGTGAATGACCGACTAGAACGAGCAACAAAAATACATTTGGTGTTTTTTTCCCTGGAGGACCGCCAAGTTGCTCCGACGAATGATTCGTCGGATGTCAGTAGTGTAAGTTGTTACTGAAAAACAGCCAAAATCCCGGCTGGGAGTCCGAAACTCAGTAGTATATTTTGTTACTCGGGGACGGTCAAAATTCCGACTACAGGTCCGCGAACAGGTTCTGAACCACATCAATCCCCATCACCAAACTCGATAATTAACTAATCAAAACAACCCTAAAGGCGCGAGGGGCATAGCCACTACGTGTAGGAACATCTGCACCTTCGGAATGGGATTTTGATGGGTCCTTGATGTGTGAGGGGGCCTCTATGGGCGACATGGTGCGCGCCGCTGACTGAGCGGCTGGATTGAGTCACGGTGCTTCGACTGACATAGCAAGAGCTATGATGATCCAAATCATGCACGGTTTGGTGCATTTGAGAGCTCATGACTAGCCCTACAAATGTTCAGATCATGTCCATGCTAAAAAAAATTACAAATTTACATTATTCCCTTCGCAAAAGTGACTATCTCACAACTCTGTCCAAATCCTACAAACATAGCGTGAGGCGACCAGAAAGCTTACGCTTACACTCAGAACCTGCACAAAAGAAGCCGTGAACACAAAGAAGTTTAGTCAGGATACGTTGGAACTGCCACCACACAGTTTCTTGACAAAGGGTTATGGGTCCACAACCCTGACCGGTCTGCACATCGCTCACGGATTTTGTGGCGGGCGGGATTGTTGTCAGGGACAACATCACCTTCAAACTCTGAGGTCCTGGAGTGGAACATTGCGCAAATGGTGCAGAGGGAGACGCAGCCCATCAAGAATAATGCAGGTGGCCCAGGCTTTGGGCTATGGAGGTGGCCTTTCGAGATCCACCTCGCGCATAAGGTGTTGCTGCAGGTCGTCAAAGGAACGGGATTCCTTGACAAAGTAATAGCGACGAAAGCACAGAAAGAGGCCTTCACAAAGAAAAACACGGAGGCGCTCATGCTACTGGTGTCCACTGCAGCTGAGTCACATTGGGGCTACTTCCAAGGGTGCACGTTGGCAGCCGAAGCTTGGCAAAAACTCTGCGTCATCCATCAATCCAAGTCGCTGGCAAACAAAATCTTCATGATGAAGCGACTCCTCACAGTGAGAATCGAGGAGGGTGATGATGTCATCTCTGCCATTCAACAGATCAAGTCGCTCGCTCCACACTGCAACGATGTGGGGTGTAAGATCAACACGCATCTACGGGCGATGGCCCTCCTCATGGCCCTTCTTGACGGTTGGAACTCTTTCATAAGGATAAGCTAACCTATGGCGCGGTTGCAAAGTACATCCGCAATGAGACGTAACGACGGAGCTGTGAGTCCTCTTCTTCCTCATCGGCCCTCATCACAAAATGTGTGGTGGAGGAAGTGGGGACAAGGGAGGTGGCGGACACGGCGGCGGTAAGAAGGACGCCAAGAAGGGTGCATACCGCAACTATGGCAAGGAGGGCCACTAGGTGCATGAGTATACCGAAGAGACAAAGGCTGGCGGAAAGGACGCCAAAGGCAAGAAGGCGCTTCTCAACGACACTCAAAACCACAACCTCAAGAAGGCTGACCGGCGATGCCTTGACTCCGGAGGGGAGGAGCACACCCAGGTCAAGAAGGTCGGGTTCATCAAGTGAACCAAGTCCAGCAAGTCCATGGTGGTCGCGAACAACAAGGTCAAGCCAGAGGCTGGCCAAAGAGACATGGATGTGGAGGTGGTGGTTGGTGGAATGCGGGTACAGCACGTCATCAAGGACATGCAGCACGTACCCGGCCTGGCCGGCATTCTAAGTATCAGCCGCTTGACTGAAAATGGATACGAGGTGTACTTCAGGAGGAAGGGGACAGTCGTGCGGAAGGATGGTGGCGGCGAGCTCATGCTGGAGGCTAAGCGCGAGGGAGGCCTCTACATCGTGGAGACCAAGGTGATCTCCACGGTGACAGATTCAGCAAACTTGCAAGAAAACACCATCAACCTGGCCAAAGGAGGGGGAGCTGATCTAGAGCTTTAGCACTGACAACTGGGGCATTCCTCACCCATAATTGTGAAGGAGATGGAGAAGCGTGAGCTGGTACGTGGCCTCGTCATTGAAGGTGTGAAAGAGGCGACGGATGTAGCAAAGCACAAAGAATACGAGCCTTGCATTTTGGGCAAGGCGCGGCGCAAACCGTTCAACGAGAACGTGAATCGCGCCTTGGACCTGCTGGAGGTTGTGCACAGTGAAGTGTGCGGACCATTCAAGACAGCGTCAAAGACTGGCACGTGTTACTTTGTCACCTTCATTGATGACTACAACAAAAAACTCCACTTATACTTCATAAAGCGGAAAGGTGAAGTCTTGGACCGGTTGAAGAGTATGGTGCTACGGTGGAGAGGTAGACAGACCGGAAGGTCAGAGCACTACGCAGCGACAATGAAGGAGAGTACGTGGGCTGTAGCGGGTGGATGAAGTAGCAGGGCATAGAATTGCAACAAACTATGCCGTATTTGCCTCAGTCAAATGGCGTGGCAAAGCGGGTGAACCAGACGATGTTAAACATGGTAAGGACCATGTTGGTGGATGCAGAATTGCCGTGAAACTTCTGGACGAAAGATATGCGTACGGCAAGCTACACCATCAAACTCACTCCTACAGCGATGCTGAAGGGGAAGAGCGGCTGGAAGATGCCACATGAGGCTTGGAGCAGGCGCAAGCCAAGTGTGGCACACCTCAAAGTGTTCGGGTGCAATGCGCATACAATGGTGCAGGCTGCATATTGGTGCTACAAGAAGGTGGAGCTGCGGGGAAATTCGTATCTCTTCCTTGACTATAAAAGGGTGCATAAGGCGTACCGGCTCTACGACATGTGCAAGGAGGAGGTAATATATAGCCAAGACGACGAGTTTGACAAGCAGCAGAGCTATATCAGCAGCAACAATATGGACGTGGTGGACTCTCCAAAAACGGGGGAGTGGTTCCAGCTCCTTGACTACGAAAAGGAGCCGGCAGACGCCAAAGTTGAGGATTCAGCATCAGAGCGCAACAGTGCACCAGCAGTGACAGCCAACGCGGAGTACTGCGATGATGGTCAAGCTGATGAGGAGATCCACTGGAAGGATCTGGTGGATGAGGCACAAAGGGTGCCAAGGCGCTCACTCCCGGCGGAGTACGCATCGGACGTCGGTGGAAAATCCACTGGACGTGCCGCCCGTCTATGCGATGTTTCACTGGAACAGGAGAGGCCCTCGGGGAGCCGTCTGGTCGATGATTCATCAGAGCATGCAGAGTTTTAGAGGGATCGCAGTTGAGCAACGATGCACCACCAAAACTGCCGCACCGGAGCGGGAGGCAGCGGAAAGTGGGGAAGCATTTCGACGCAAGCACCGTATGATGGATCGGCATGACGCGGTGCATGTTGGCTGTATCAACGGAGCCAACTACCATACAAGAGGAACTTGCGCGACCCGAAGGGGATCAATGGGACGTAGCCATAAAATTGGAGCGGGCATCCATCACGGAAAAAGACACGTGGGAGCTGGTTGACAGGCCGAAAGATGCTAATGTCATCGGCTCAAAGTGGGTCTTTAAGACCAAGTTCACAAAGGAAGGTGTGGTTGACAAATACAAGGCACGGCTGGTGATGAAGGGATTTGCACAGCGTAAGAACGAGCACTAGGATGAGACGTTCGCTCCCGTCGCCAGGTTCACAAGCATCCACGTGATCCTTGCGGTGGCGGCCACAAAGGACATGGATCTCCACCAAATAGACGCAAATACGACCTTCCCCAACGGCATCATAGACAAAGAGATCTACATGGAGGTGCCAGAGGGGGTGGAAGCATCGGAGGGCATGGTGTGCAAGCTCTAAAAGTCCTTGTATGGGCTAGAAAAATCACCCAGATGCTGGTACTAACAGATGGATAGCTTCATGGCACAACTCGACTTCAAGCGCTGTGAGTCAGATCCCAGCGTGTACGTGCAACGCAACAAACAGCTCCATCAGATTGTTGCACTTTGATCATTCTACTGATTTTGTGCTCAACGGATCTGTCGAGCCTACAGTGGCTGAAAGAGCAGCTGAGTAGCAGATTCCAGATGTCAGACATTGAGGGGATGGAGTACTACCTCGGGGTGAGCATCACGCGGAACCGGAGGGCACGCATACTTGACCTGGGACAGGCCAAATACGTGGCCAAGGTGCTGAAGCAGTACAGCATGGATGACTGCAAACTAGTAGCCAGTCTGGCCTCCACGACCTGTGAATTGATTGTAGCAATGGCGTCGCAAACAAAAGAAGAGCGGGAGGATATGGCAAGGGTGCCCTACCAATTGGTGGTGGACAGCCTCATGTACGCCATGGTGGCGACTCGACGAGACCTGGCCTACGCGGTGGACCAAGTGAGCAGGTACGTGGCCGATCGAGGGCCACTACACTGGCAGGCGGTCAAGCGCATCCCCTACTACTTGCAGGCGACATGGCATGCGTGCTTGAGGTTCGACGGCAAATGGCGGGCGGACCCCTTGCGTCTGGTTTGCAATACGGTTGCCGACTACGCTGGTGATGTGGACAAGCGGAAGTCCACATCTGGCTACGTGTTCGTCCTCGCTGGTGTATCGGTCTCGTGGTGTAGCAGGAAGCAAGACTGCATCGCCACCTCCACAGTGGAAGCAGAGTACATCGCGTTGGTGGAGGCGGTCAAGGAGGCGGTGTGGCTCCGCATGTTGTTGAGGGAGCTGGGCGTGCCCTAGCAGGAGCCTACAGTGGTGCAAGAGTGCAATACCGGCTCCATCTCGCTGACCAACAACACATCGCAGCACAGGAGGACGAAGCATATCGACGTGCGTTATCACTACGCACAGGACATGGTTGAAAAGGGACAGGTGGTTCTGCAGCACTGCAGCACGCATAACATGCTTGCTGATTGCTTGAAGAAAGTGCAACCCGCAGATCGGTACGCAATGAGCATGGCCGGGCTTGGAATGATCAGCTATGATGGGCTGGAGGGAGTAGCGAAAGATGAGTGAGAGCAAGCAGGAGCAGCAGGCATGGCAGGTGCAAGGGGGAGAATGTTGAAGGTTTTTCCCTATGCATGTGCAAGTGCGGCGCCGGGAGGCGCCGGCTAGCGCCAGTGAGAGGAAAATCCTCGCATTCAGTTCCCACAACAACCGAGTGGTGAACCTCCCATCTCTTTCATTGGTAATATTGTAAGGGAATCTTTGTGCTTGGAATGCGTAGTTAACAAACATCCTCACTTTTCCCTCTGTGGTGACAGATGTCGGGGTCAGGATGAAGGCCTCCATCTTGGAGAACCGGTCAAGTAAGAAACTGCTAGGAAGCTTCCTAGCGTTGCTGCTGCTAACGTAGCAACACAGTCCAGTGAGGTGGTGCACTAGCAAGCAAGCAGGTGCAAGAGGCAACAAGAGTTAGGCTAGGGAGATGCTCAAATTCTCAAGCTCCAACAGCTTAGTAATGTAGAGAAAGATGACAACTGACAAGTACATAGCACAAATACCTACCGCGACGCACGTCGGGTGACACACACGGAAGAGTCAGTTTGTCCTAAAACCGGTCCAAAACCACTGTCTTGGCCATAACTTTGTGCACAGGTATCCAAACGCAACACCGTCTGAGCCTAGAGATGCAAAGTCTTGAGCCGGATGCTACCCCTAGTCACACATACAGGTCTGGCACTAACCAATGGACACAGAATGTAAAACATGTAAATCAGGCTCAAGATCCAGTCCACCAAGAAAACTCTAGCGACTACATAAAAACGTCAGAGCATCCCAGAAAGCACCTGGGACACCACATCAGCTTTTTGGCAACTGTGGGTGGGTCGAACCACCATCCGTCTGTCCTCCGGTGCCAACTGGGTCTGCATCAGGGATCTACACAAGCATGGACACGACCGAGTGGTCATAGTGAGATATACAAATAGACGGAAACGACTCACATCACAACACTCTCCCATGACTCGATGGTATGCATATCCATACACGTGCAGTACTAACACAGGTGCGTAACAAGATGCTCAACAATCCATAATCACACACCTCACTCTGAGCCACTCTCAGGCAAGGGGTGAAGCATGACACAATGATTGGCCACCATGAACTTTCCGCGGACTAGTGCCTTGCTGAAGAAGTCAGCCCGTTGTATGTCCGTACCGACCCAGATGACAAAGGTCAGCTGTCGCTCCACAGATCACGCACAAAGTGATGCTTAACAATAATGTGATTTGTGCGTGCATGAAAAATACTAGAGTTCTCTGCAATGGCAAGAGCACTCTAGTTGTCACAACACAGAATGATGCAAGGCATAGACTAATACAACTCACGAAATAGACGTTACAGCCACACCACCTCAGCAGCCCCATCCCCTAGTGCGACATACTCAGCCTCTAATGAGTTATGTGCGATATATCCCTACTTTCACTGTGCCACGACACAGCGGTGCCACCCAACAGGAACACGATAGGCAGTAGACAGTAGCCGAGAGTCAGTAGCATGTCCGACTGTGCCTATCAAGGATCCACATCCAGTCACTATCCGTGTATCCGTCGACAACCACCAAACACCACCTTCAAAAGAAAAGTCTGAGGTACGGTGTGAAGACCACGTACCGTACCACTCGCACTGCCGTGTGAAGAGCTCTTGCCCGAAGACACTGTGAAAACTATGCAAGGAGGTTGAAAGTGAAGGCAATGTCAGGTTGTGTAGTAGTGGCCAAGTACATCAAAGAGCCAATCAGACGCAAGTACAGGGTCACGTCCACTGTCTCCCACAGCTGTGCTGGATCATCTACCTTCAGAGCATCCTATCCGTGAGGTGTGATGGGGGTGGAGACTTCGAGAACTGCAACAAGGAGGTCAACAAACCGCTCCCCCACAACACGGGCGTAACGTGCCTGATGTAGCAAGAGTGTCCGCCGCTAATGATCACATACGATTCCCATCCCAAGCAACACAGCTGCAGGATCAAGGTCCTTCATCCTGTAGGTAGCTTGAAGGACTGCCTTGGCCTCCTTTAGAGCCCCCATAGAAGGAGACGCAATCAGGAGGTCGTCCAGGGAGACTAGGATGGCGTTGATGCTCTCAGCTGTCCGTATAAGAAAGAGGGATAGGCCGGCATTACTCAACACGTAACCGGCATGTGTCAGTGTGCCAGTGATCGCCAAGTTCCAACACCTGGGTCACTGTTTCAAGCTGTACAAGGCCTTGTGTAAGCGCCAGACCTTGTCACCGACCTCAAATCTAGGTAGTTGGACCATGTAGATATCCTCCTCTAAGGTACTATAGAGGAACGTGTTGTTCACATCCATCTAGTATAGCTCCCAGTTGTGGTGAGCAACAACCCCAAACAGAGCACAAGCAGTGGTCATGCGGCCAGCGGGTACAAAGGTGTCAATGAAATCTACACCCTCAAGCTGTGAGAACCCCTTGGCCATCAAGCGAGCCTAATAGCCATCCAGTTTGTCACCAAGCTTCACCTTCTTACAAAAGACCCACTTAGCTTGTAGAGCCTTCCGCCTAGGCGAGAGGTTGACAAGCTCATGGACACCGTGCTCACAGATTGCTCTCAGCTCATCGTCACAAGTAACACGTCACAACTGTACGTCCTCAGCTGATAGTTTCGCCTTCAACGTGCCTGGATCAGGCATCATCGAGGGGAGTTCCGGGTGGTTAAGACACATGCCTCCGGACTCGGTTTGACCAGGACAAGGTCGGTTGCAGCATTGCAAGTGACCGAGAATTCTCGGGAGATCAACTCGTAGGTGAGAGCCTCAAAGAAGAGAGCGTCTTGAGACTCGACGATGCGATGATGAGAGGGGTTCCAAAAGCGCCAGGCCTTTGACCATGGAGAAATGCCGAGGAAGGCACACATGCGACCCCGAGGTGAGACCTTGGAACCCTTTTGGTCCTCGGTGTACTAGACACAAGCTAAGGACCCCCAAACATGAGCAAGATGGAGGTCGGCGTGATGGTCATACCACAACTCATATGACGTGACATGGTCCAGAAGAGGACTGTGCGGTAGGCAGTTGAAGACACTCATGTAGGAGAATCTATCAAAGGCAAAAGAATCTGGAAGACCACACTTAGACCGCATGGCACGGACCGCATCCTCCATGGTGTGGTTCTAGCACTCAGACACACCATTCTATTGTGATGTAGTAGGGACAGAGAGCTGGTGAAAAATACCGTGCTTCGCAAAGAAGGTGTCTATCTCGCCTAAGAAATCACCACCACGATTTGAGCAGAACGTGTGGAGGGTCTGACAAGGCTGGCGCTCAGCCATCACCAGCCACAGGCAAATTACCAGAGCGGCATCGCTCTTGTGGCGGAGGTTGTAGGGAGGGGAGGGGACCGAAAATGTCCCCTCCCCTCCCTGCGGAGTGCTCAACAGAGAGCCCCATCTTGGTACAAGCACAAACAGAGAGCAGGTTGATGTCAAGAGCAAGGACGAAGAGCACATCGGAAATGTAAAAGGGACCAGACGAACCATCAAATTGCACAACACCGACTCCCTACAAAGACAATGACTGACCAAACCCTGTGCAATCAGACCGAACGGACGCAATGGGACCGAGCACAAAAAAATCACTACAGTGACAAGTCATGTGATGGATGGCACCAGAGTCAATGATCCAGGTGCCACTCGGCTCACGACCAGTCGTTGAACAACATGCTATAGAACACTGCCTCTGTTGGACGGGAAGCAGAGGACTCGGGAGAACAACGAACAGCACGGACCTGTGACTTGTCAAGCCAGTCGGAATTGTCAGGTCCATCCTCATTATGGGCCAAAAGACCTCCTCCACAAGCATCATTTGGACAACCTTTATGTTGACGTTATCATTGTAGGTGATGACATCAGCACCAACACTTAGCCAATTTTTTGGCTGAAACATATATTTTTTTCCAGTGTTCCAACTCCTCGAGAAATACCAATGGTTCTTGATTCTGACAAAGTTCATTTCTTGATCCATACTAAGCAGCACCGATGCCGCTGTACAGCTGCCACGACATCCCGCGTGCTTGCTAGGTCCGCATCAGGGATCTGTACGAGCATGGACACAACCGAGTGGTCACAATAAGCCGTACAAAACGATGGGAATGACTCATATTACAACATCAAGTACAAAGAGTATCACATGAAATCCTTCCAGTGTATCCGAAAAACCTGTTACAAATACCATGGCTCATTTGTTACTAGCAAAGATTGAAGCAAGCCCCGGGTTAGTGTGGTGGTTCGCTTGACCAGAGGCATGTGTATTTTCTGCCATTAATGTTGACGTAGACTGCTCTGCTGCTCTAGTCAACATGTGGATTCTGCCGGTATTGGAAATCTCGCCCGAGGATGATTTTGTAGTCTCTCACAGGGCAAGTCCTCGACGCCATTATGTCGTGCAGATCTCCGATTTGGAGCTGAAGTGGTTCGCAATGTCGATGGATGTGCAGTCATTCGTCGATGGTTTTTCCTTAAAAAAACTTCCTCTTCGGTTTGCAAACCTAGCTTCCAAACCATGTCATTACTGACAAAACCATGAGAAGCTTCTCCATCCAGTAGTGTCCGTACCGTTATGCAACTTTTACAACCCCTCGGTTGCACTCGTAGCAGTATTGTTGGCTGGTCGTCGTGGCACCCCTTATCAATATTTGTGATCTCAGGAACCCTCGTGTGCACTGATGTGAGCCGCTCAGATGGGCGATCTGTCAGCGTAGAGTTTTCCGACCGGACAAGAGCCTCTTGTCTACTCCTGCCATTTTTCATTTCCCGACTCTTCCCTCTTTTTCTGTGACTTTCCCCCTTTTTGGATTGCTGTTTCCGCTTTTGGCAAACGTGCTACATATGACCTGGCTTCCTGCAAGTCCACGAGAGCCGTTGATCGTGCTGATTGACGGTTTCAATCTCCATACAAGATGAGGTTTCTGCCGACTGCGACTTCCCTCTGCCACGATAAGGATTATGGCCTGCGGGTCACCAGCCGTTGGACTCCTGCATCCGGGCATTGTAGTTGGCGCTGACGATGCGGTCGGCTATCGCGATCATTTGCGAAAGGTTGTCTTGGATGCCAAAAATGGTGATTGCTCACCGAATATCGTGCTTGAGGTTGTTGTAGAAACGCAGTTCGTTGGGGACGAGGTCACTACATGTGATGATATTATGGAAATGTCGAGTGT
The DNA here is from genome assembly GCA_023375785.1 of Penium margaritaceum. Lineage (NCBI taxonomy): Eukaryota > Viridiplantae > Streptophyta > Zygnematophyceae > Desmidiales > Peniaceae > Penium > Penium margaritaceum. The sequence continues at coordinate 18,921 of SZWC01000140.1, read as the reverse complement.
GCTCTGTCACGCTGCACTGCAAATGCAGACGTTGTAGTCTATACCGTGCGTGATAGTTCTCGTTCAGCTTCTTAAAGCGAGTAAGAGTAGCACGCGCGAAGTCGCTCCACCTTTCCGGTGGCGTGAGAGTTGTGCCACGTTCGATTTATCTACTCAAGGGGTAGTATGCCTCTGGTCAACGATGTGAGAGAGGTCGCATGAGCCGTTGATCCAGCTCCACCGGTCTCCCGCTATCGTTGGACCTCCTTCAGATCGGACCACCAACTGAAAGACGTGCCACGCAAAAGCGAGGCCACAAGTTCAATTTTCTTTTGTCGTTGATGACCTCAATAGCGGTGAAGTACACCTCCAAAATTGTCAGCCATATCTTGACCGTCGGTCCCTTAGAATTTGCGGGATCGAACGGCTCGGGAAGTGCCGGTAGAATCTTGGGTTCACTCGAGAGTTACAAAGTTCTCTCAATGAGCACTGCTTTGCAGGCATGACATACTGGAAGCTCAACCATTGCTGCGTTGAGCTATTAGAACAAATGGGTGTAGAGGCTCTCGAGTTCCGACAATTTCCGGTACAAGTCCTTGTTTTCTGGCCAGTGCCTTCCATTGTGCCAAGTGTCAACCCAACGGGATGCTGCACAAGCAAAGCGTTTGCCGATAACTTAGCGTCCGTCACTAGATTGGTCGTCAGGTTCGTTGGTGCTGCACCATTTGGCGCAAAAGTTATTATTACCGCCTGGTTCGCCTTGAGAGCATCCTTGTTCGTGTGATGCTGATCTTCCATCGCCGGAGTTCTTGTCGGGGACTGCTGCTCGTCGCAAAGTGCGCTCGCTCCATTCACTGTTGTTGTCGTGAAGTCTGTGATCTTCTAAACAGTGGATATGCGCTGGGGACTTGTGCGAGGTTGTCACCAAGGAGTTGATGCGTCGGTTGTCCCTCCAGCATTGCTACGCTCTGATACCAAGTGTTACTGAAAGGAATGCTGTCCCGGCATGCTCTGATCCACCACAAGCGTACACGGCTGCTTAGTGCAAAGAGATTTCCAAGGGAGGTGTGTACTTTGGGTCGCCACAACACCAAGGGGGCAGAATTCAGGCAGAATGCAGGTTGCAGAAATGGAAAAAGGCTGAATACCATCAATGGTAATTTATTTTGGTGAGATTAAATCAGATTCTTATAGCTTGTGATCTGTGCTTTCTAACGCATCCAAGCACGCCCAAAACGGAGTAGTAGAGCCCTTGTTATGGCCGTCGAAGTAACCCTTGGTGGAGCCGTCCACCTTACCTTGCACGCTAGGCAACGGGAGGCGCTTCGACGATGACCCGTCTGAGTGCCTTTCTTCGCCCAGAAGTCAAGGATAAGGTCCTGGTCAAGGAGTTCCTTCTGTTCAATTCCTTCATTCCCTTGGTGCATTTGGAGCTCGTTGGAGTCGAATTCGGACCACCGCGGTGGAATTATCCCGTCACCCATGACGGAGACCCAGATTCCACCCGCCGACCACCCGAACTTCGGATGGGGCTAACTTTCTGAATTCTCAACCAAATCGAGCAATTGAAAGCTTGAAACCGCATGAAAAACTCCAAGGATTCCAAATCTGCAATCATATCACATATCCAACCACTCTCTAGTGCTTGAATCCGGAAAACAGCAAACGGAGTCTATGGAAGAAACACTTGTTAACAATCTCCCCCGTGCACCTTCCATGCCGGATGCCTCATGCTCACTCTCGCTCGTCCGCTCCTGCGTTTTCAGACCCTTCACAACTTGTCAACCCAAGCCCTGTAAGGTTGATGACGTACCGATCTTGGGGCCGCGCCATGGTCAAGCAATCCGCGAGCATGTGCTTCGTGCTGCAATGCTGTAGTACAACCTGTCCCTTCTCCACCATGTCGTGCGCGTAGTGGTAGCGCACGTCGATGTGCTTCGCCCTCCTATGCTGCGTTGGGTTGTTGGTCATTGAGATGGAGTCAGTGTTGTCCTCCTGGACTACCGTAGGCTCTTGCTGTGGCACACCTAGCGCTCCCAGTAATCTGTGGAGCCACACTGCTTCCTTGAGCGCCTCAGCAAGAGCGATGTACTATGCCTCCACTATGGAGGTGGCGATGCAGTCCTACTTCCTGCTGCACCACGAGACTGTTGCACCTGCGAGGAAGAACACATAGCCAGAAGTGGACCTCCTCTTCTTTACATCTCCGGCATAGTCTGCGTCAGTGTAGCAGACCAGCCGCAAGGGGTCTGACCTCCCCTTTCTATCGTGCTTCAGACGGGCGTGCCGCGTTGCCTACAAGTACCGGAGGATGCGCTTCACGGCCATCCAGTGTAGTAGCCCAGAGTTGGCCACGTACCTGCTCACCTGACCCACCGCGTACGCCAGGTCCGGCCGAGTCGCCACCATGGCATACATCAGGCTGCCCACCACAGATTGGTAGGACACTGCCGTCATGTCCTCCTTCACCTCTTTCGTTTGTGGTGCCATCGCCGTGCTCAGCTCATAGCTTGTGGAGACCAGAATTTCCACTTGTTTGTGGTCCTCCATGCCGTACCACTTCAGGACCTCGTCCACGTACTTGGCCTGCCCCAGCTTAAGAGTGCGCGCCCTCCGGTTCCGCGTGATGCTCACCCCGAGGTAGTACTCCAGCTCCTCCATGTCTGTCATCTTAAATCTGCTGCTCACCTGCTCCTTGAGCTGCTGCAAAGCCGCCAGATCTGATGAATACAGGATCAGATCATCCACGTAGAGTGCAAAAATCTGATGGAGTTCTTTGCTGTGCCGCACGTACACGCTGTGGTCTGATTCACAGTGTTTGAAGCCATCCATCTGCTGGTGCCAACACTTGGGCGCCTGTTTTAGCCCGTACAAGGCCTTCTGCAGCTTGCACACCTTGCCCTCCAGCGCATCCACCCCCTCCGATACCTCAAGGTAGATGTCCTTGTCGATGATGCCGTTCAGGAATGCCATCTTGACATCCATTTGGTGGATCTCCATATCCTTTGCGGCTGCCACCAAGAGGTTCGTCCAGATGCTTCTGAACTTTTACAACGGGCACGAACGTCTCATCGTAGTGTTTGTCTTTCCGCTGCACGCACCCCTTTGCCGCTAGCCGCACCTTATACTTCTCCACCTTACTGTCCTTGGTCAACTTCACCTTGAACACCCACTTAGAGCTGATCATGTTTGTCCCTTCAGGCTGATCCACCAGCTCCCAAGTGTCGTTCTCAGCAAGGGACGCAAGTTCAGATTTTATTGCTTTGCCCCACTACTCTCCGTCAGGCCATGCAAGCGCCTCTTGCATGGTTTTCAGCTCCGTTGCGGCTGCCATCATGCAGTGCACCATGCCGACCCAGCGGCCCATGCTTGCATTGTACTTCTTTGCCGCATTTCGCTGCCTTCGGCTGCGATGCGGCGACCTGGGTGACACTAGCTGCTACTCCTGCTGCTGCCCTGCGACAACGTTATCCTCGTTTGCAGGCTCCCCCGCGTTGGCTGCTACATCCTGCGCTCCAGTGGCACCTGCACTTGCTGTTTTTCTCTATTGTGCTCTAGCATCGTTGTTCTCCAAAGACCCGTCATCGACCTCTGCTACTGTCGGCTCCTCCTCACGCTCAAGGAGTTGGAACCACTCCCCCTACTTTGGTGAGTACGCTGCGTCGATTGTGTTGCTGCTGCTGCAGTAGCTTTGCTGCTCATTAAACGTGGCGTCGTGGCTGGTAATGACGTCTTGCGCTTGTGGGTCAAAGAGGCGGTACGCCTTGAGCGCACTCTCATACCTGACGAACGCGTACGCCTTTGCACGCGTGTCCAGTTTAGAGTCTTCTCTTTGCGCGGCTTCCACCAACACGTGCGCTACGCTTGGTTTGCGCCTGCTCCACACCTCCTGCGGCTTCTTCCAGCTGCCCTTCCCCTTCAGCACTTTCGTTGGGGTGAGGTTGGTGATGTAGCACGCCATGCTCACAGCCTCAGCCCACAGACTCCGTGGAAGTTTAGCGTCCACGAGCATCGTCCACGTCATTGTGAGCAACGTCTGGTTCATACGCTCTGCCACACCATTAGATTGAGGCATGTACAGAGTGGTCGGCTGCCACTCAATCCCCTGCTCCTTCAGCCACCCTCCTCAGCTCAGGTAATCATTGCCATTGTTGCTGCATAGTGCTCTAACCTTGCAGCCAGTCTGCCTCTCCACCGCTGCGACATACTTCTTCAGCCGGCCCAGCACATCGCTCTTCTGCTTCATGAAGTAGATGTAGATTTTTCTGCTATGATCATCGATGAAGGTGACGAAGTACAGCGCGCCCCCTATGGACGTCTTGATCGGTCTGCACACATCACCGTGGACGACCTCAAGCAGGTTCTTGGCCCGCCCTTGTCCGACTTCAAATGGCTTGCGCTTCACCTTGCCCACGATACAAGGCTCGCATTTGTGCTCTGCAAAATCTGCTACTATGTCAAAAGCATCGGTTATGTTGAGGCCGCGAACCATGTCGTGCTTCGCCATCTCCTGCATGACTGTGAGCGATGAGTGTCCCAGCCACCGATGCCATAGCTGCAGGTCTGCTCTCCTGCCTTTTGCGAGGTTGACAAGGCGCGCTGGCCGGTCCGCTGCGTCTGCTGCTGAAAGGATGACCTTGGTCTCAACAATGTAGAGGCCTCCCTCGTGCTTGGCGTCGAGCACGACCTTTCCGCCGCTGTCCATCCGCACGACTGCACCTTTCCTGTAGAAGAGCATTCCTTGTCTGTCAAGCGACTCACAAGAAAAATGTCAGCCAGGCCGGAAACATGTTGCATGTTTTGAATAACACACTGTACCTTTTTACCACCAACCACCACCTCCATGTCCACATCACCTTGGCCTACCGCAGGTTCGACCTTATCGTTGGCGACCACCATGGACTTTGCAGACTTGGTGTAGTTGATGAATCCCACCTTCTCGACTTGGGTATGCTCCTCCGCACCTGAGTCAAGGCACCGCCGGTTGGCACCCTTCAGGTCGTGGTTCTTCGTACCGTTGAGGAGCGCCTTTTTGCCTTTGGCACCTTTGCCACCGGCCCGCGCCTCTTCTGGACACTCCTTGGCCCAATGGCCCTCCTTGCCGCAATTATTGCACGCACCAATCTTGGCGCCCTTCTTGCCGCCGCCCTTACCGCCGCCTCACTTGCCGCCACTGTTGCCACCGTGCGTTTTGGTGACCAGGGCAGTTGAGGATGACGAGGTCTCGCCACTGTTGCAACGGTGCACCTCGTTGTGGATGTACTCGGCGACTGTGCCGTCGGTGAGTTTATCCTCCTTCCAGCCTCCCAATATGGTGATGAGAGGACTCGAACTGTCGGGTAGAGCCATGAGGAGCGTCATCGCCTGCATCTTCGTGTCAATCTTCCACCCCACATCATTGTATTGTGAGATAAGAGACTCAATCTGCTGCATGACGTCTTCACCCTCCTCAATCCTCACCGTCAAGAGTCGCTTCATTGCGAAGATCTTGTTTGCGAGGGATGTTGATTGGTGGATGGAGTAGAGCTTCTTCCATGCGTATGCCGCCAAAGCGCAACCATGGATATAGCCCCATTGAGATTCGTGCAACGCCGACCATAAGAGCATCAGCACCTCCGTGTTCTTCTTTGCAAAGGTCATCTTCTCTTCGTCTGTTGCGCTCGTACCTTGAACCTGTTACAACGGGATCCATGGTAGGGGCACTTTGTAACAGTTACGCCAAGCGTAACATAGGTGGTTCATAGGGATGAGGTGCAGAACAAAAGACGATTCAAGTGTTTGGGACAAATGCATAATTTGTAATAATTGGTAAGTGGACTTCGATGAAAAGTGTCAAGCACATATATACAATGCCAAGAATCAGAATGAGTTATACGTCGGGTTATTGGCGCTTGAGGCGAGTGACGCGTGCGAGGTTGCCCCGTGAGTGGGTGATTCGAGAAGCTCTGTCGACAAGTCAGGGGGCTTCAAGAATATCGAGGCGCTTATTTACAAAAGTCTATTGCCTTCGAGAAATCGTCCGAACAATATCAAACCATCGATATGGTTTGGGAATTTTCTGTTGTCCATTTAGAGAGGTGGTCAATGTTGTCAGAAAATTCTGGAACGGAACACCAGAGGTGGTGGCAACTGGCTAAAATACCCTCGGCCAAACGGTGGAAAAATCTGGAAGTCATCGCGCGGTGGGCCATGAATGTAGGGATAGATATGCCCACACTCGAAGTTTAGGGACCCGTCTACGTTAGGGAAAAAACACAAACAAACACAACATGAAAACCTAAGGGACATACTTTCAAATCACAGTGACATTGTGGTACATCTGTAGGGTCCAGTTCTGTTCGTTGAGCGTTACTGTATTGTACGGGTGATGACGTACAGGAAAGGCTATGCCGACATCGAAATCCTTAAAATCTTACCCTTGACATTTCGTTTAAGTAATAGGGGCGACCTTACGATAAATAAAAAGTGGGGGGGACCCGGAAAATGAATAAAAAATAGGATCATCCAGGTGATAGTTTTTTCAAATGGGGACGATGCAGTGATAATCCTCAGAATGGGGGCGTCTTCAAGACTGTCGGATTAAAATGGGGGCAACCTAAAGTTTTGCGGGGGTTACTCCCCGGCTAATTCCCCAATCGCCCCCATTTTCGGCCGACCATGTTTGAGACGGCCCCATTCTGAGAACAAATGGCTATGTCGCCCCCATTCGAAAAACCCCTGGCTAGGTCACCCCCATTGTTTCACTAGTTTCCCAACTTCCCCCATTCTGAGAATTATGGCTACGTCGTCCACATTTTTTCAACGAAATGTCGAGGGTTTGGGTTTACGGATGACGATGTCGGCGGAGGCCTGCGAGGACGTCATCGTTCGGACGTGCGGCATCACCGAACGAACGAGACGTCCACCTCGCACCCAACGAACGAGGCGTCATTGTTCGTACGTGCACCCTCCCCACCCAGCACGTCCCGTTGCCCCGACACAACCAGACCCCGCGAAGACTTGCAGGACGCGAGAACCGCTACAAGAAGAAATCTTGAAACGCCCCTTTCTCGCGACGTATAACACTGACATAAACATAACTGCTTCACTAGATGTGTAACAAATATACATACACATATACATATACATTTAGACATGCATATACATGACACCTGGCATGTGCATAAAAATTAAAATATACTTATGAATATGGATATTAATACACATACACATAAATCAACGTAAAAATTCACATCTATATACACATACACACACATGTACGTATACATATGCATATGGGTATACATATAAATATAAAAACACGTATACATAAACAAATACATACACATGTATAAAATTTTTAAAAAACACATTTGCATATATATATATATATATATATATACATATACATATACCTTTCCATATAAATTTACATATACATATACCTATACATTTACATACACATATACAAATACATACACATATACATATACATATACATATACATATACATATACATATACATATACATATACATATACATATACATATACATATACATATACATATACATATACATAAACATATACATATACATATACATATACATATACATATACATATACATATACATATACATATACAAATACATATACATATACATATACATATACATATACATATACATATACATATACATATACATATTCATATACATATACATATACATAAACATAAACATATACAGATACATATACATATACATATACATATACATCTACATCTACATCTACATCTACATATTCATTTACATATACATATACATATACATATACATATACATATACATATACATATACATATACATATACAAATACATATACATATACATATACATATACATATACATATACATATACATATACATATACATATACATATACATATACATATACATATACATATACATATTCATATACATATTCATATACATATACATGTACATATACATATACATATACATGTACATGTTCATGTACATATACATATACATATACATATACATATACAAATACATATACATATACATATACATATGCATATACATATACATATACATATACATATACATATACATATACATATACATATACATATACATATCCATATACATATACATATACATCGACATATACATATACATATACAGATACAGATACATATACATATACATATAGATATACATATACATATACATAGACATATAGATATACATATACATATACATAGACATATAGATATACATATACATATACATAGACATATAGATATACATATACATATACATAGACATATAGATATACATATACATATACATAGACATATAGATATACATATACATATACATAGACATATAGATATACATATACATATACATAGACATATAGATATACATATACATATACATAGACATATAGATATACATATACATATACATAGACATATAGATATACATATACATATACATAGACATATAGATATACATATACATATACATAGACATATAGATATACATATACATATACATAGACATATAGATATACATATACATATACATAGACATATAGATATACATATACATATACATAGACATATAGATATACATATACATATACATAGACATATAGATATACATATACATATACATAGACATATAGATATACATATACATATACATAGACATATAGATATACATATACATATACATAGACATATAGATATACATATACATATACATAGACATATAGATATACATATACATATACATAGACATATAGATATACATATACATATACATAGACATATAGATATACATATACATATACATAGACATATAGATATACATATACATATACATAGACATATAGATATACATATACATATACATAGACATATAGATATACATATACATATACATAGACATATAGATATACATATACATATACATAGACATATAGATATACATATACATATACATAGACATATAGATATACATATACATATACATAGACATATAGATATACATATACATATACATAGACATATAGATATACATATACATATACATAGACATATAGATATACATATACATATACATAGACATATAGATATACATATACATATACATAGACATATAGATATACATATACATATACATAGACATATAGATATACATATACATATACATAGACATATAGATATACATATACATATACATAGACATATAGATATACATATACATATACATAGACATATAGATATACATATACATATACATAGACATATAGATATACATATACATATACATAGACATATAGATATACATATACATATACATAGACATATAGATATACATATACATATACATAGACATATAGATATACATATACATATACATAGACATATAGATATACATATACATATACATAGACATATAGATATACATATACATATACATAGACATATAGATATACATATACATATACATAGACATATAGATATACATATACATATACATAGACATATAGATATACATATACATATACATAGACATATAGATATACATATACATATACATAGACATATAGATATACATATACATATACATAGACATATAGATATACATATACATATACATAGACATATAGATATACATATACATATACATAGACATATAGATATACATATACATATACATAGACATATAGATATACATATACATATACATAGACATATAGATATACATATACATATACATAGACATATAGATATACATATACATATACATAGACATATAGATATACATATACATATACATAGACATATAGATATACATATACATATACATAGACATATAGATATACATATACATATACATAGACATATAGATATACATATACATATACATAGACATATAGATATACATATACATATACATAGACATATAGATATACATATACATATACATAGACATATAGATATACATATACATATACATAGACATATAGATATACATATACATATACATAGACATATAGATATACATATACATATACATAGACATATAGATATACATATACATATACATAGACATATAGATATACATATACATATACATAGACATATAGATATACATATACATATACATAGACATATAGATATACATATACATATACATAGACATATAGATATACATATACATATACATAGACATATAGATATACATATACATATACATAGACATATAGATATACATATACATATACATAGACATATAGATATACATATACATATACATAGACATATAGATATACATATACATATACATAGACATATAGATATACATATACATATACATAGACATATAGATATACATATACATATACATAGACATATAGATATACATATACATATACATAGACATATACATATACATATACACATACACATACACATACACATATACATATACATATACATATACATTTACATATACATATACATATACATATACATATACATATACATATACATATACATATACATATACATATACATATATATATGAATATACATATACATATACATATACATATACATATACATATACATATACATATACATATACATATACATATACATATACATATACATATACATATACAGATACAGATACATATCGGATTAATTCCCTTATACCCACTTTTTGAGCGTCATAACTCCCGAATACCCACTTTTTACAAAAGACGAATGCAATACCCACTCTTTTTAACCGGTGACCGCATTGTCCACAAAGTGCAAATAGCAAGTAACCATGAACGAAGTATCTACTCGTGAGAAAACATGACTACAACACTGGTATTCAGTGCATGATTCTGACATGTGTGGACATTGTGGTCACAATATTTCGGATTTCTATTAACTTGTTCTACTTTTTGTTCTTGTGGGAGTTACGGGCAAACGTGAGGCAATTGACACCTTATAATTCATGTGTTTATGTGCGTCTGTCGGTGTTATCAAAGTCAAGGGTCCTGTGTCGTCGTAAACTGCTGCAATGGTGTCGCCGAATGCTCTTGCAAAATGTGGGGGGTATGGTTTTTGCTCGGAGAGGTCGTGATCTTTATAAAACTACTAGTCGCTGTCGTCATCGCTACCTGACGTACAATTGACGATGTTGCACGTAAGAGAAGAACCGTCTTTTGACGGTACTTCTCTTACGTGACTTCCGAGTACTCTTCTCCATGACAACGATAAGCTTAGCTACACGTGCGCCACATCGGCAGATATTGGCAGACGACTGGCACATCCGGGGTTCCGGGCCCATGCATCCGTTAAGGATGCTGCAGTATGCCACATGTAAGCCACGTCGGCGCATAGTGGGTGTGTGATGCGACAACCTGTGAACCGGCCCAACTTCAGTAGCTCTTGACAAGGGTGGCCGTTAGGAGCACCATGGGACATGATGTCCCTCGTTTCATCATGCTGCATGTCATCATGTACGTAGGTTTTCCCCGTTGTCCTCCGTTCGCGCCACTTGCACACCATGGGAAACATGCCGTTTCCCGTTGAAGCCCTGCCGAGGCGAACCCGCTCACCATGGCTATGGTGCTCGCCCTAAGCTCTAGTAAATGGGTATCATAGGCACGAAAATGACTATTTGGTGGGTACGATGTATGTTAGCGTGCATGCATCTGCATGCCATACCCACAGGTGGTCTTATGGATCCACCGCTTTTCAAGTTTTACGTTCCTCCAAAACCCCCCGTCGGCAGCTCCGACGAGGAGGAGTAACGTTGTGAATCCCAAGGCCACACAACCGGTTTTCTCTTTGACGACTTTGAGGAGGCGTGCTGGGTGGAGCACGTCTAGGCCGAAGAACGCTTAACTCCACGCTCCCCGGAGCGTGGAGAGCACTCTGTCATGAGGCTGAACGGAGGCTCCCGTGTCAGGCCGTTTTGTCCCCCGGCCGCGGGTGGGTTAACTCGCACAAGTCGCCATGGCATCACTCTTGACTGGGATGGCTTTGCTTCTGCGACCAAGCACAGTCCATCTCTCTGTCCTTGTGCCGTCCTTGTTACATCCCCCTACTAGTACGATCATTTAACATGCTGACCGATACTTATGCTTGCAGGATCGTCGAATGACGAGCACACCCCCCCCCCCCCCACGGAGACCGCGGTGTCCGCTGCCCAGAATAAGGGCACCAAGCCCAGGAAGCGTGCTCGAGAGGAGTCTCCCGTTAGTTTTCCGGGAGGCTCTGCTTTCTGGCACATGGGCACCTGCCGCGAGGCTGTCCAAGACTACGCCGTCGTCGCACACATGGGGGTGAAGTTCATGCGGAGTGAGCCGTCGCGGCTTGAAGCTTGTTGTGCACAATGGAGGCATTCGGGCTGCGTGTGGCAGCTAAAGGCGCAGTGGCAGCGAAAAACGAACAACGTGAAGGTCATGTTTTTCAAAGAGAGCCACAAGTGTAGCCGTAGGGGCACAAAGGGCGACCCCTCGTGCAAAGCAGCGTGTGTGTTGTGCCACATCAAGAGCACTGTCAACAAGGAGCCATGCACCACCTCCAAGGCCCTCCGCCAGATCGTGGAAGTGCGCACCGGCAAGAGGTATGCCTACCCCGCCATTCACCGCACGAAGAAGAAGGCGCTGATAAATCTCATGGGCAAGAAAAGCCAGTCATGGGGTCTATTCCCTGCATACGTCGCCGTAGTAAGTATCCTGCTGTCGTCCTTGGCTTCTTTTATGCTGTCGATGGTGGTTTTTGCATCAGTGCCAACCCTAGACGTGTGTGGCTCTGTTTACATGATTCATGCATGCAGTTGAAGAGGGTTGACCCATCCACCGTCGCTGTCGCGGAGCAGGACCAGCACCATCGCTTCCAACGGGCCTTTGTGGCCCCCGGTGCCTGCAGAAGCAGATGGTCGCATGTGCGGCGGTTGCTGACAATGGACGGCACGTTTTTAAAAGACGGTTTCAAGCAAGTACTACTGCTGGCACAGTACTGGGACGCCAACAACCACGCGGTGCCGATGGCGTGGGCCATATGCCTACAAGAAGACAAGGAAAACTGGGATTGATCCTGTCAGCAGCTGGCAGAGACGTATCCAACGGCATGGCACAACGGGACCGCAGTCATCAGCGACAGAGACGCCGGACTCATCGTCGCCGTGAAGCGCATATTACCAGGAGCTGTCCACACATACTACGGTCAGCACCTGCGGGAGAACGTCAAGTCTGAGGCGGGCTCAACAGCAGCCGACCTCATGTGGCAAATGGCTTCTGCTTTCACACAGAATGAGTTCGTCCGCGTGCGGGACGAGCTCAGTTGGACGTCCGACAAGGCCTACACATGCCTATTCTGTGGAGATGGCGACCCAGGGCTGCCTTTGGATCAGTGGACGCGCCTCAAGTGTCGTATGCGTCATGGTGGGCACATGACTTCAAACGCGATGGAGTCCCTGAACGCCCGCTTGATGGACATACGCCACCCGTACCCTTTCCACTGCTTTGCACAAATCTACCCTTTTGTGCAAAGACTTTTCACGGACCGCTGTCGTGCATCGCACAACTGCGAGAGCTGTTACGCGCCCGTCTTGGATGCCAAGCTGCAGCACTACACGGAACACGCCAACAACTACCGTGTCATGCACCACGGCGGACTCATGGGCATCATCATCGGCCCCAGGAGCCTGGCGGGCCGTGAAGTTGATTTGAACGCGAAGTCATGCTCATGCGGGCAGTGGGAGGAGTATGGGTACCCCTGCCAGCACCCCGTAGCGCTAATGTTGGATGAAGGCATGAACCCGGGCCTTCACACCAACATGCATCTGTCCCAGATGGCCTGGCGACGTACATACCGGACTCCCATGCCGGGGGTCAACCTGCGCGAACTACAATACGTCATGCGTGGGTGGGGCCAGCCGGGTGTGAGGCGCTCTCGTGGGGGTCCTCGCTCTAAGCGCATGGACAGGGAGACCCGTCGCAAGCGCGAGCATATTTGCACCAAATGCTGAAAAAAGGGACACCCGCCCCTGAAGTACAACAACCCACAAGCACAATGCCGAGCAACAGTGGCTGCCGCACTCGCGGAGACCTGGCAGCCAGCGCCGGGGATAGAGAGAGTACTGGAGTGGAGCTTGTCGCCAGTACCGTGGCACCGGCAATAGATGGTCATACTGTGGGCGTGGGCAGTGGAGCTGAAGGCGTTGAGGGCGGCAGTGGTGGAAGTGCAAGTGAGGCGCGGCAGGCTGGGGCCGCTCCTGGTGCTCCCGGTACAAGCAGTGAAGGGCAAGGTGTGGAGGGTGGTGCGGACGGTGGAACAGAGCTGGTACGTGGAGCTGCTGGTGGTGGGAATGGGGTTGATGGTGGTGCAGCTGGCGTGTTGACAGTTGTGCTAGCTGTTGGCAATGGAGGTGTAAGACGTCGTGCTTCACACCGTGCAAGAAGTGCCAGGGGAGCGTACAGCAGGTCCGTGGGAGGACCGCACACCGGAGACAATGGTGCTGCTCTTGGTGCAGGGGGGTGGCAGTAGGTGCAGACATAGTTGTAGGCAATGGTACTGGGCGTGGGGAAGCAGATGGTGCAGAGGGCATGCTTATCATGACGTCACAGGTGGACAATCCTGATGATGCAGATGCCTCCAGTGAGTCCTCCTGGTGTGAAAGCTCTGAGTCAGGTGACTGCACTGACACGGACTTAGAAGAAGAAATTCCCTGCCCTTGGATACTGGGGACGAGGATGAGTGGGAGTCTTCCTCCGGCATGTCTGATGAGGACGACGCACATCCCAAGCAGCATCGCCACGCGTAATGGTCCTCTGATCATTTGCCATGGTAAGCCTTAAGCAGAGTTTTCTTTGTATGCATGTTGTCATCATTTCGTTCTGGTTGTACAACATTTCTAACCTACGGGTTGCTTTGCTATTGCAGGTTGTACTAGTGGCCTTCATCGGTGGGACTGTGAGGAGCACAAGGAAACGCAAGATGTTCTGGAGGAGACGTGCAAAGCCACGAGAAGAACGACAAGCAGTTGGTGACAATGCATTCGTGGAGACAGGCTTGCTGCTTAGCACACTTAGCTTGCACAATGGTGATGAGACAGGGGCCAGATTGCAAGTGGCCAATCCCTGTAGTGGGCAGTGTGGATCACCCTTTGGGGATGAATACTTTGATGTTGTGTGTGAGTTCTCGGGGGTCAAAGAGTGTGTGGTATACGAAGTCATTTTGTATGTGCGTAGTCTCCCTGTGTACGTGCAAGTCTGGATTAGCCATGGCTATTTGACCCCACTGTTCTTTTGAGTGAAACATCTGGCATTCCTCAATAGCTTTTCCTTAGGAATGGCATTGTTGTGTTCATGACAACTGTGATCATTGGTCTATTCATTCGGATAGGCAAACCTTAGGAAGCATCGTTGTAAGCAGTGAATTAGTGCACTAGTAGAACAAGTAAGGATGGTTTGTTGGAATGTTTTTGGAACTGGTCTATTTTGACCAGGTGTGTTCATTCCCATAGGAAAATCTTAGGAAGCAATGTTTCATCCTGTTCATTAGTGTACAAAATGAAGGGGTCAGATTGGTTTGTTGCAATGTGTCTGGAATAGGAGTACTTTGATGTGGACAGTACTTAAGTCTTATTTACAGAGGTAGAAATAGAGTGCAAGTAGATGACATTGGGTATGCTTGCAGCATTCAGAAAAAGATGTTCGAACTACCCACTGTCACATGTGGTGCAGGACTTCTGCCATAAGTGTTTCCTAAAGTTAATTTATGAGAACATTAGGGTCAATGGTGCTATCAATTTACAAGCAGACATTGATCACATCATACAAGCAATCAACGCATTCTATAAACGGTACGCGGAGAAGAGAACACTGGGTATATTGATGAACAAAATTTGCAAACTAGTCCAGAGCATCCACCAACAGCATCAAGTCCAAGGCATCCATCGCCATGGGGTGTTTGGTGGACGAGGAGTTGGCATGCGAACACCCAATATCCAGCACATAGTCTCTGGTTTTCATGGGTCCTCCACCCAGGTCGGTTGGACCTCCGTTGATACGAGCGTATCCCAGCGAGCCTTCATCGTAGCCCATGCCTCCTTCACTTGTTGGGGCGTGAGATGTGGCCTGCTGGGTGTGGTAGGTTTGCTGTCCCATGCGCCAACTTCATCCCATCGGTACATCCTCGACACAATTGCCCATGTGTACGTATGCTCGGTGTTGAAACGCGTACGCACATCCAAAACGTCAATGGGCTCGGTGTCGTCATGTGTATAGGACGGTGGACCCATGTCTACTACGGTAACCACGGTGATTGGAAATGGATAATGACAATTGCCAGATCCGTATTTTTACAAGGTATACGAACGTTTGCATCCGCATGGACAGTTAGGATCGGATGCGATCCATGGCTCCCATACGTCTGGGCAGTTCGATGGTCTCACACTGGGCAATGGCCAGTTGAGGGTCTGTGCCATGGCTTCAGGTGTTGGGGTCCATGTGGCGTTTGGCGGATGGCGGCCACGTACGCACCTCGTACACGCCTCTTTGTGGTCCCATGTTTCCTTGATTGCGACCCATGCTCGGTATGTAACAAAGGGATCCACATAAGATCCAGTACTCCATCCTCGACCTTCTTTGTAGTTCATGCGCCCCTCGGATGACATGCCGTCGGAGCAAAGATTGGTTTGTCAATCCAATGAAAGAGGCGTCGCTAAGTGAACAAGAACGCATTATGCGTAGTTTGATATCATGTGCTATTCAGTACGCTGAAGAATCTTGCAAACTGGTACATTCTACCAGTTCGTGAGGTGGATCCTTCGCTGCCATAATTGTTCTTTACCGTGTGCACCGCGCATACGTGACGGTTGCAAAGAGACTGTTTTGGGGGAATGATTGGCCCACAACCCGTGAATCACGGCTTCATACAGCACCGCATCGATGGCGTCCGTTCGTCGCGTCAGCTCATGCTTGGTCGCAACTGTAGGTACACTGGAATACGTCGTCGAGGCGTATGAGTGGTCCTCCGGTACACGTTGGAGGCCTGACATGGTGGCATGCCATGTAACCGCTGGGGCGCATAGCCTTCCATGATGCAGATAACTCTCCTACTAGTGACCCATTCTATTGTTTTTGCGCTCTGCAGCCCTGCCGCCTACTACGCAGAAAAGTGGGCATCATAGTCCGCCCTGAAAAAGTGGGTAATTTGAGCAGCCTTCTTTAACTTTGGACATTGTGGTCACCGAAAGTGTGGGGAGAACGGAAGGGACCTCCCAAAAACTGGGGATAGTAGGCATCTTCTCCCGCAATTGGACAATACGTAAATGAAGTTCTCAACCGTGGGGAACCTGCGCAGAACTTCTTCAAATGGTGGGTAAAAAGGAGTCCCCCCTATACATATACATAAACATATACATATACATATACATATACATATGCATATGCATATGCATATGCATATGCAT